>CM063498.1:131830421-131855421 GCA_032207245.1 Pardosa pseudoannulata
AATAAAGAATTTGAATTCAAAATATTAGTAGAAAGCGAAATATTGTATGTATTGCCATGTAAAAGTAAGACACGTTTATGGCATCACATCTTATATAACTCCTTTACGCAACTTAGTTTAACTTCTATAAATCCTCCAAGTGATATACTTTAAAACTACTGCTGTCTTATTTGGTCTCTGACAGCAATATATAACCGAATTTAAATCATTTTGGGGACATAGTGACAATGACTGATTGTCTCAACAAACTCTTATATCTTCAAAAACATATTTCCAAATTTGCTGTGTGTTTTCTTTTCATTGCCCAACGCGTACACTTTATCTACCATGGTTATCATTCTAAGTCATTCAAATGGGAACACACATTATAATAAAGTTGACAGGATTCAAATCCATTGGGGGTTTCCCCCTCGCTGAATCGAATCTTGTCGACTTTATTGTAATGGATTTTTTTTTTATACACTACAAAATTAAAACGATATCCATGTCAGATTAGATGCAGTTGTTAGGCCATGAAAGAAAACAGCAAAATCGGAAAAAATAAATATAGAGCTCATTGAGACCATCCATCGGCGGCTCTCTCGGTGAGAGAGAAGCCCTTTTGTGCTTGTTTGTTCTATGCTCTGCATAGAATATGAGGTTTTAAATTTATTATTTCATTTTAAAGAAATGTAATTGAAAGAGAATTGTTAGTTAGGTCATCACACGATTTCCTTACACAAACCTGTAACTAATTTTCCTAAAAATAAAATCTTAGTTTTTAATACATGTCTTTATAGAAATATTTTAGCAAACATTTCGGTACTTCAGAAAACTGAAATGCAGGGGAAAATATTGGAATGTAATAATAATTTCTAATTCAAACTATATATAAACTTTGGTGATTGACTTTTACTAGAATGACTGAATTAAGGTTGAAAATGTGCTTTTACCTTTTCGCGATGAGTGCACATAATTATGGTTATCCTATCTCTTGTTCTGAGTGCACCATTCGATATAGATTCGCATTTGCGTCCGTTTAGGTAGGAAGGAGGCTTTCTTGGTAATCATAATAACCAAAAACGAAATGATACAAGTATAAAATATACAATATGTTTACAGGCAATAAGTCCCGACATGCATCTTAGAATCGTCTCATAAAAATGTTTAAATTCTTTAAAGTCTATTGTTTTCCTTAACAAATGAAAATGTGAATTTATCAGTTCATAGCAAAATAGACAAAGTAAAGAATTATTATAATAAAATACTTTATAAATAATTTAATGTAATTCCTTACTGGTTCTAACATTTCCTCCTTTTTAATTATACTTGAAATATATCTTCATTTATAATTTCCTCAAATGAAATACGGTTGTGTTCCAAGTTTAGTAAAGTCGTAAAAATTCCATTTTTTAAGTAGACACATCATATTTAAGGAACTTTAAATGAGAGATCTTTTCAAATTTTTCGCCTTACCATATCTTTTCTTGTTTTTTATCATTTTTTTATTGTTATTACATGGGAGTTTTAGAATTCGTTCTGTATTCACAATTAATTAATTTTGCAGAATTTATTTTTTCTAAAAACTGATAAGTTTTTATATGAAGTTAAGAGTGAGTGAACTTTTTCTGACACACTGGGCGCAGTCTTATAACAACATAAAGGAAGTTTTAGCAATAATGTTTGCTTTTTTTTCTTTCTAAACAATAATTATAAGATATATTTTTCCATCTATTTTAATTTTTAAAAGTTATCAAAAATATTACACCAGGTTCGTGAGTTTTCAAAAAAGCAAAATAATGCCTAAAAATTCAATTTAAAACATCACAATACTAAATGAAAAAAGCAACAGTGATAAAAGTAGGTGAGTTTCATAACAGGTCAATAAGTATTTACTGTTAATAAATATTTAATTGGTTATAAGGTGAAATCAATATTAGTTTGTTTAATACAACAATATTTTTTTTTATTTGCAGTGTGCACGAGTTCAAAAAACTCCATTTTTAGTAAAAATCATTTAAAGTTTGTATTCTTAAAAGTTATGATATTTAAATGCAAAGATAGTATAATTTTACAGACTCTAATTCGAATATTTCAATGGGGTTTGTTTTAAATGATTTTAAAATGTGAAGACTTTAAAAATGTAGAAATAAAAGAAATCAAGTTTTACAAGACTTACCTGTGGCGTGTACCCTTAAGGACACATAGTAGCTATCTAGTCCGAAAATATAAGTTATAATAGCCTTTTTTCATTTGACAAAAATTAAAATTTCGGCCTCCACTTTTGTTAAAAATTCTTTATTTTACGTTTAAAAAAATGTGTTATGTTTTTTTTCATTTTTAAGAGAGTATTTTTAAAAATAGCACAAAAATATACGCCAAATGAAAAAAGTTAAATTTACTCACAAGATACCGTTTGAAATATGTATATCAGAAACTAAATTTTTATATCAAATATTTGACCTCCTAAAATTTTGAAAAATGTAATCTGAATAAACTGTTAAAGAGTTAAGAGTTTTAATGAAATTAGCTTCCATTGTGCTCTACAGTAATATATGTTGAATGTAATAATATTATGAGGATATTAAAACACAAAAGTTAATTTTAAGTTAAAGTTTACTTTTTATTTTAGGAAGTACAGTTTCTAATTTAAAATTTTCTTAAGCTATATTGTGGGTTAGTATATCTCTGTTCGTTTCATTATATTCAAATATTTTGATTTTCAATCTGTATTGCTTCATATAACAAAACTAAAAAACAATTATGAATTGTGATTCTTTCTATGATTGTATGTGAAGTTTTATTCTAAAGAGAGAAGAACTGTTTATTTTACAGTCAATGAAAAATAAGTTGCTGTTTCGAAAATGTTTTAGTTCCAACGTTACTGTGTTCCTCATCGAAGCACGAATATTTTTATGGATTATTATTTTGTATTTTAAAATTCGTATGTATTTAATTCTTTTCTACTTCTTTGCGATAGAAAATAGTTTGGTAGAATTAGAAAATATTCAATTTGATTAAAAATTCTTACTTTTTGCTGCCTCCAGCTACATTACAACATTCAATAGATTTAACTGCAGCAGAAGGTGTTGATGTATTTCTTCTCCTCCTAAAGAAGTGCCATATTCTCGAAAACAGATTTTGCTATAAAATATAAATACATTTCTTTATAGGTTTTCAATATTTACTAAACACTCGTTTTAACCCTTTGCTTCTGATGTACTTCACATATGATATACACATCAAATGCTTTACACGCATAGTTGCACAATGAACTATATTTTAAGACAAAAATAATTTGTTTTAACGTCTAGAATTTAGTTATAATTTTCAGTCAGACGTATCAAATTTAAATTTTAAAATCTAATGTATATCATATAATTATTCCCAGCTAAGGGTTAAATCATTTTTATTCCTTCAACTTCCAAAAATGAATGCACTATTTCAATTGACACGGACAATGATTCTTTTACTTAAGAAAGTATAATGTAGCTCTTAAACAATATCAACAAATATTTTGCACTCCTAAAAGATGATGTAATACTTTGGGAAGAAAATTGTAATACCATTGCTACATTTTTGCTTCGTTACACTTCAAATAATGAAAAAAATCAAATGGTGGAAAGCCATTTTGAATAGTTGTAATGTAAATATAAAGGACTTGTGATTTTCGGTTTTAATGTACTTCCAGCATATTTTTTTAAAAAAGCAACACCGCGAAGAAATCATCAAAATTAAATGGAATTTAATGTACAAAAGACTTGTATTAGTACAAATAGATGAATAGATTTTCAAAGTAAAAATCAGTATTAAGTGTCCGAAATCAGAGTTTGGCGTAGCCATCGCGAACTGCAATAAGTGCAGCTATACGAAGTATAATAGAATATTACAGAAGTAACACAGAATAAACAGATATTGAAAGTCTGTTTGGGATACATATTCTTTGTATGCGTGAGCAAAGTTCATGTGTTGCAGCTGTAAGACGAGGGCCACAAGCGAATCGTCGACCAACAAAATCTCACACCTGTTCAATAGGCGACATATTCAGGGAATAAGTTGTCCACCCGAAGAGCTGTACAAGTTCTTCTGGAAAGAAGTTTGAAACAATCCTTATAATGTGGAGACCCGCAATTTCCTATTGAAAGACAGCTTTAGAAATGCTTTGAAGGAGACTTCGGGCTCCAGCACTTCACTGATGTTCCTATTGGTGTTAAGATTATTCACAACTCATAGGATTGAGATCGTTCATTTTATTCAATCGCATCCTAGAAAACTTTGGGTTTTTTCCTATAAGCTGTTAAATAATGCAAGTCGGTTGGTTGTATACAACCGTCTAATGCGACCATCACAGTAGCAAAAATTAAAGCTTGATTCGCCAGAAAAACCAATGGTTGTGCATGAAGGGGGATCCTGTATAAGATTGTTTTTGCAAGCAGTTCATAGTGTAGCAAACTTTCATGAATTGGCGAAGCAGACATTGCTACAAGTTATACACTTGTAGCAATAAACGAATGTGCCTCCAACTTTCGAGATGAAGATGGCGGTACGTCAGCGTTTTCCACCTGGATTTCCGTAGGTTCCAATTCTCGTGCTTTCATTGTTTTCTTAAGATTTTATGGAATTCGAAAGTTTTATTCTTCATATAAAGTATTTTTTAAAAACATTACTCTATATAAATCAGTTTGTAACCCAACTTTTTAACATGTATACTACCTATTAAAGACTTTCTTCTAAAATGAATATATGAAATAAAAAATCATGGAAAAATGTTAAAATAAAATGACATAGAAATTTCTGTTAAAATCGTTGAAATAAAACATTTTTGAAAAGTACTGTGGATCTAATTTATATCCCGTTAAACCTAGAACCTGTCTATGGTTGACTACTGTGAAGTTTTTAAAGAAAATAAAACATTTATCTTTACAGATGGAAGTAAATAAAAATGCGGAACTGGAAATGAGTAATTAAGAAAAGTAAAATAATTGAGAAATGTACAGCTAAAATAAGTAAATACATTTCTGTATTTCAAATGGAAACTTTAGCAGTTTTGGAACTTTTGGAATATACTTATGAAAATATTATAAATTTAAATACTAAAGAAATGATAATATATACTGAGAGTACATCTGTTATTAAAAATCTTGAAAGAAAAAATTATAAATCTTAATTGATTGATTAGATTTTAAATGTTTGAAAAAAGCTGAAACGTTATAAAATAAAAAATAGTAAGTACTGGCACGTATTGAAAGCAAAGATTTTGCAGATCATCTGGCAAAACAAAAAAAGCAACAATATCACCTATAATTAAAGCAATAATTAAATATACCTACTTCCTCTAGTTGAAAATAAAAATAAATTTAATATGCGCAAACATTAGCAAGATTTGTGAAATAATAGTCATACAGTTAGCAACGTATTAAGTTGTTATAAAATATAAACAATATTAATGCTTAAAAAATTTCAGGAATTATTTTATAACATAGCATTGTAGTCTCCCTACCTTAAAGAAATGTGAAGTCCAAATTGCACATGTGGTTTAAAAGCAAAATTTACTCTTTACAAAATTCATGCTCATTAATTAAAAAAAAATATATTGAAAGAAAATACAATGAAACACCAATTTAGTATTCTAAACATATACATAAAAGTAAAACTTTGGGCTATAAAATGACAAAATATATTCTATATAAAAATTATTCATTCATTTATTTAAGATATTGAATTATTTGAATTTACAAAATTACAAAAATCTTTGTGTTGAAAATAATTTTGAATATATCTGTAATTATACACTTCTCAAAACAATAAAGGGAGCACATGTCTTTAACGAAATTACGCAAATACTTACAACAATAAGTAACTTAAAGTAAATCGTCCATAATTTAAAGCCTAGCAGGAAACAGAAAAGAAGACCTCATATGCAAATCAAAGTTTATGACGTCAAACACAGAAAAAGAATATAAGGGCAGAAATCGGTGTGTTGCTGAAACGTCTGTTTAACTGCCTTAACTATCAAATTCGATTGCTCATATATTATTATTATTATTATTATTGTTGTTGTTGTTGTTATTATTAATATACTTTGACAAAAGAAGATTTCAAAATGTCTCAATAACGTGATATACAGGAGACCATGTCATGGCGTATTATAGACATACTTGAATCCGGGCAAACACAACGTAGTGTCACGAAAGCTATTGGAATTGCCAAAAGTGTTGTTGCAAAACTATGGAATCGATTCCAAAAAATAGGGAATGCTAGACGTCGACCATGGCAAGGTCGACTACATGCCACTATAGCAACTAATGACCGGTATATACTGTTAACAGCTCGTCGAAACAGAACAGACAATGCTACTCAGCAGCACAGTTGCTCTTTGCAACAGGACGAAGAGCGTCAAGCCAAACAGTACGTAATAGGCTTCATCAGGAAGGTCTCTATGCATGTAGGCTAATGGTTTGCATTCCGTTGACCTCACGCTCCCGTGCAACCTGAAAAAAGCTGAACATCGAGATTGGGAGCAACATGATTGGAGCCAAGTGTTGTTAACGGGCGATTCTTGATTTAGTTTGGAGTGTGACACCCGACGTGTTTTGGTAAGGAGAGAAATGAGCTTACGAAATAACCGCAGATTGATTATTGAAAGGTCACAATACAGATGAGCTGGTTGGATGGTATGGGTTGGAATCAGCATAGGGGCACATACGGACATGCATATAATTCGGAATGGTACTTTGAAGAGCTAAAAGGTATGCAAACGAGATACTGAGACCTCATGTCATACCTTACGCTGCAGCTATTGGATATTCCTTTGTTTTTTAGCATGATAATGCAGACACATACAGCTCGTCTTAGGGAGAACATGCATGAAGCTGAAACAATACAACGTATGGAATTGTCAGCGTGCTCTTTTAATGTAGTTTATTGAAATATATGCTAATTAATTATAAAATTATAACTCGTCTGCTTAATCTTTAAAATTATTAACATGAGTTTATTTCTTTGTAAATAAAAGCATATTACGTTATTAAGAATTTATACGATAGAAAAAGAAACGAAATAAATTATATCTACAGTGTTAGTAAAGGTTTTAAGCTTGACGCCTTCGCGAATCTTTTAGTCAGACTTACTTTATGACGTTCCGGAAGGGTAAGAAATTCTCCTTTGAAATCAGCCGATTTTTCTTCTCTCGCTATAAGCGAGAGAGAAAAAGAATTCCCTTTCTCGACCAGGAAGTCATTTTGTTTATTGGTATAATTAAAATGTAGCGACTTACAAGTTCTTTTTTTGATGTGATTATAAAATGGTGAATAACATTATTTATAAAACTTGTTTAACAAACCACATTCCTCTGTTTAAGAGTTTATTAGACATAGCGAAAGTTATTTATCCATTTATAAGACATTAAGGGATTATATCGAGTCTACTACAATTTAGGTTCACTTCATCTTCATTATCAATAACTATTGGAAGAGACGACAAAATAAATCTGCTAGCATCCATTCCAGCAGAAAGCTTTAGTTTTTTCTTGTTTAATAACGACACAGCTTTGGCTCTTTCTTGTAACGTTGCCGAACAAATGCTTAGGATGCTGGCCTTCGGAACCGGAGTTCGTGGGTTCAAATCCCATTATGGCATGGATGTTTGTAGCCGTTCGGAATCGGCTTTAAGCAGTAGGTCCCAGTCTTATTAACCTTCGTGTTGTAAAAAGTAGACCATAGCTCTCCAAACGAAACCAAACCAAACTTTCTTGTAACTTTAGTTGTTTCAGGAAAGGTTTTAAAGGTCTGCAGCAGGCCTTCTTATAAATATAGAAGAAAACCAATATGTTCCAAAGGAGTTCCATTTTGAGTTCAGCTCACCCTATATACCATTGCGCACTTTCCACATAAAAAGTGTAATGGTACCAAAGACGGAAATTATACTACGGGCGGTACTTCTTCCATTCTTCGTATGGGAAATTTAGAACTGCGACGCTTGCTACAGGATTTCGGTGGTGATGGAAAGAGAGTCAAGGTATTTCTTGATGATGGAAATTTGGTGTTCTCTAAAATTTTTATTTAAATAAAGGATTGTCGAATATCTTTTCCACTCAACTCGGATGTCAAGTACAATGAGGAATAGGAGACCGTTAATCTTTCTTAATATTTCAGACCTACTAAGCATCTTCCCAGTATTTCAAAGGAAATCAGAGTGAGTCTAGGGAATTCTTTGCTGCAGTTCGTTGGCGACATCTCCAAGTCGTCTGGGAGTTTTACGATTTTGATGAGGATCGAGTAAAAAAAATTTTTCCTGTATAAATAAATGTCTGGGAATATTTTCTTACGAAAAACCGAAAGAAGCAACTCTGACAGTCGGATGCTAAAATTAAAAGATCTGGTTATTCGAAAACCATATAAGGTTTTGGAGATAAGCTATGTTAATAACAACTACGGGAAAAGCGTCCTGGTAGAATTACACGAATTTGAAGTGGCCTTACCACAAAGATATGCATATACAGAAGACGAGTTGATCTTCGCGAATTCGATACCAGGTTTACATTTAATCTACAAGGATGAGAGGGACATAGGGAAATATAATCCCATACAGATTGTTAAATTCGTTGAAATAACTGAGTTGTAAGTTTTTGATCATGTAAAAATTTTTTATTACCTAGGTAATAAAACATGTATTGCGAATATTGCGAAAAGTATAAAGAGAATTCAAGCGGAGGTTCGTGCCTCCTGTGTCATGAGATAATTATGGAAGAAGATGCGATGATGCTAAAGCAGATTGAAGATGAGATTAGACGTATATGTGAATTGTTGTTTGATGGTTATTTTGGTAACATCGAGACACCCATTCGAGGCATTGCTGACAATCTATTTTCGGATGGTGTTAAGTTGTATAAAATAATGATTTTAATAACAATCAGTAGAAAGTTCGTAGTATATTGAAAACTGAGAAACAGAGAGGATTTAGAGGTGATAATAAAAAGAGCTGTATCTTCTTAAGCCATGGAGTTGTGAAAATCATTATACTTTTGTAAGTAATAAATATGGACATTAGAAGGTGCAAAATATGCGAAGAAAAAAACCCGTTAACCGACTTCGATGGGACACAAGAGAGATATTTTTAGCATACCTGCAAGATATGTTTGAATGAACCAAAGCATTGTGAGTGTGGTAGAAATGTGTCTATTGTGAATAAACATAGACATTTAAAGATTAAGTTGCATAAAAAGAGGGCGGAAGATAGAAAAAAGTCTTTAATGGGAATATATTCCCATTAATAATAATCAACGCCAACCTGTTTAAAAAAAGAGCAAAAAAAAAGATTTACAATTTTACAAAACATGATTTAGAAAATCGGAGAAGTGTATAGATTATTCAGATATAAAAACAGAAGTTATATCAAGCATAATGAAGAATTGTGTAGATTGTCTTGGTGCTAATACCACTACCGCAAGGACGTGTTTTAAATGTGCAGTGCAGAGGAGAATCCATTTGGAAAAAGTTCCGATTCCTGAGGCAGTCAAAAACCGGTTGGTTTTTGTTGAATATCTGGTTTTAAATAAAATCATGAAAAACATACAAGTGCAGGCAACCGATGGTTCCCGGAAAAAGGTTGAGGAGACCCGAAATCCGACGGCTTTGCTGGAATGCGGGCAGCAGTTGATTCTACAAATTACAGAGAGGGGAGTTTATGGAGCACATTGAACGTTCCAGCGAAAAAGTGGAATGCTCCAGATGCGGTAAGAGAGTTCGTCGACATCGGCTGGCAGCCCACCTTCGCGAGCGCAGGCATCCCTTCGATTCCAGAGAGGACTTTCTGCAAAAATTCCACAAAATGATGGAATCACATTAAGTGAAAATCAAGGCAAGAAACCCATCGAAGCGAGAGGCAAGAGAATAGGAAATGTCTGGGATCCGTGTCGACAAGAATAATGTCGGGACGAAAAGGTATCTCGAAAACAACGCTTTGGTGTTGAAGAATGGGGTATACAAAGCATACGGGGTATACGGGCATACCATCAACAAGTATACCTATGCCACCTCTCCCCTCTTTCGAAATAGAAGATAAAGACCACTTGCGAAAGGTCCCTTTCGAAATCGATACAAGCAGTTTTTTAGATTCCAAGCTGACATTTCAGCAGACTATTCACAGCTTTAAACTAACCCTTTTCTACAGAACACTCTACACTCATCCTTCCCCATCATAAAATTTAGCGTAGGTCTGGTAAATCGTTATATAATGCATGGCGCACATTGTCCTAACCACGGTACCCCCACTCTGTTCGGATCTTGTGACACAGGGGATCAGATGGAGATAGATACCGATTCGAAAGGAAAAAAAAGTGAAATTGACTCCACATGATCGTCGAAATTCTTGTATATAATAAATACGGTGCCTTAGATTCTCTTCGTAACTTATTACGACGATGTTGCCTCGGGTACTCGCGATCCGGGAGTCGGATTTAAGCTGACGAGCGACGGATATTGAACAAAAGATCTTGAAGAACTGTGAAAGTCCTGAAGACGATGCAGACATTACGATGAAAGAATTCATCGTGAAACACTGCACACTTGTCAATACAGAAAGCCCTTTAATGCAGATGGTAAGTGAATAATATACGTGGGAGAACTCACCGAGCCCAATAATGCGGTGAACAAGACTTATATCGACTAGCTCATGGTAGATATGGTGAAGAGGGATTATCTCATGGATTCATGGTGGACATGAGCCGAAAAGTCGATGAGTTCGTGAAAACAGATGTTGTGAAACAAGAACTCGATAAGGTGAAAGAGCTTATAAACGAAACCAGGAAAACGTTACAATCGATAGAGGACAGAGTATGCTACGTCACTGCTGATGGGAAAATTGCGGAAGGGGAGAAATTAGTTATATTCACCAAATGCCCAAGTGGTCTCTTTGACGATATGGTGTTAACGGACTACAGGGATATGAAAACCCTCACATTCATACATTGTTGGCATTGTTGTTGTTGAAGTCAAGGATATCACCGTAAGTATGCACATGGGGTAAACACCTTTTGTTACACTTACCTTAATAGAGACTCAATGGCATTTTCCATCTTACACAGAATGAAATTGGGGTGATGAGCTTCGATTCCTCATAAAGCCTGAATTATTAGAGGTACAAACTGAATATCAAATCGTCTTGGAAATCACAAGTTTAAAATTTTTCCTATGTCATTATGAATGTCTGATATAAATCCGATACACGTATCTAAAGCACCTATGTCGGAAGATGCTATCGAACTTTTTAAAGATAAAGTCTTATGGAGGTTAATTTGAGAACATCAGACGCTTAGCGAACTCTTCATTGAAAACTTCGCCAATGCAGGTGACTGGTACTATTTTTGCAAATACCAAACCCTATCGGAACCTTTCATGGAAAAACATGCTGAAGAGCGGGACGATTGAATTTGGGAGAAAGCTTGTAAACATCAAAAGATATCGCAACCCTTTCTCGAGAAGCACATGCACAAACTTTACTGGAACAGAGTTTACCAGTTTCAAGAGCTCACGGGGGATTTCATGCGTGTCGCTCGATATCGATTAAACTGGAAGACGGTATCCATCTTTCAGAAGTTGTGGGAAAATCTTATCCGAGAGCTACAAATGTACGTGAATTGGCAAAGGATTATACGTTATCAAACACTTAGTATATCATTTATCGTAGAATTTTGGCATAAATTATACTTATTCTACCTGGCGAGAAGTAAGCATGAAATAGTCTCAGACGATCTGAATTATCAACATATTGTAGTAGCTTTGCTTACGAATATATACAGGAAATTGGATGGGAAAGACACGTATAATCCTCTAAATGCAGTCCCAGAGGTAGACGAAAACTGTCTTTAGGGATCAAACAAGAAAAATTTTAATGACTTTGTAATCTTTAAAATTAATTGCGAATATAAATGAAATCACCCGCAATTATTTTCAGAGCGGAAACTCTGTTTTAAATATTTATACCCCCGTCAAAACAGCATGCCTCTCACGACCATCTAAATATTTAACAAATTATAGCCGTAATCACCCTTTAACAAAAATATAGATGAAATTTGTGGTACACTTCCATGGTATAATCTATGGTACACTCCCGTGGTTTAAATTTAGGATACACTTCCATGGTATGTGTAAGGAATTTGCACCCACGACTTTGTGTGCTCGGCAGTGACATCTGCAGAATCACCCCAGTTGACCCCTTTCACATGGCGTTTCTTGGGGGAAGTAAGAAACGGACCGGCAAAAGGGGGCAGATAAGTAAATTATACACCCGACCCAGCTTACGCCATACGGGGAAAAAGGGGGCAGATAAGGATTCTCGGTGTCGTGGTTTTGTTTCCAGGGCCTCGGAGAAGGAGGTGGTGCTCTCTTCGGTGGGGGCTCAAGTTTCCAGACCCCCCCCCGAAGAAGGGAGGATTCTGCAAGAGTTCAGCGGAGTTCACAGAGATAAGCAGAGTCGAGATTGGGCCAGCAGCCGAGAAGCATCTCCCTGCGCTGATGTGAAAGGAAAGGATAATGCTCGGTGACTTTAAAATATCTAGCTAGGACTGGCTCTGAGACTCAATTATGATACCATCATTTTCTTTAATCATTTGTTTTTTTTTTAATGTTTTGTAAATAAAATCTTTGTTTCGTCTGTAAGAGGTTTCCGAGAAAATTATTTTAAAAGTAATGCATCCCAGCGACAGATTAAGAACGTACCTGCCCCAGTAAAGTAGGCGGGCAGGTCTCACGCTAAAACGTAGCGCACCGGTAAGAAAAAGAGGGTGCGTTACATACGTTGGTGTCAGATAGCGGGGTCTGTCACCTGGATGCGGAAAAAGGAAACGTCGGAAATTTGGAGACTACGGCAAGAAACTGGAGGTATCATCGGCAACTGCGAGAACGAGACAGTGTCCCAGGAGTGAATCATCGGCAACTGCGAGAACGACCCAGTGTCCCAGGAGTGAATCATCGGCCCAGGGAGCGTTTGGGAAGCTGTGAAGAGAACTACGGACGCAAGATAACGTGCCATTCTTCGTAGTGATCGTGATGATCGTCAGAAAAGGTAGGCGCATGAACTGTGCTCGTTTTCTTCCCTGTTTTTCTCATGGCTAAGTTAATTCGGTGCAAAAGGTCGCGCGCGAATTAGGAAATGTTTTGTTTGGGGTAGGTTTCGCGTTTCTATTGTTGTAGTTATTTTTGTTTCTCAGTTTATTATTTCGGTGTGTGATGCATGTATTTAATGTTAACATTTATATATGAAATTATTTTCTCTTCAATATCCTGTTTTTCTTCTAATTAATGGTTAATTCTGCCATGGAAGGTAACGTGTGATTGTTTTTAAGTGTATTTGCTCAAGTTGATGCTCTAGAATTATTCTCAAATAGCTGCGGGTTAGATAAGCATTTTACTTTTAAAATGGCTTTTCTGAGCAGGGCCAAAAAGGCAGATCTTGTGCAGCTGGCACTGAAGATGGGGAAGGAAGCGTCGGGAGAGATGAACAAAACACAGCTTAGAAAAATAGAAGGAAGCGAGGATTTCGACGAGGAAACAACCAAGAGTTTGCTCGAAGGAATCGTGGGAGAAAGGGAGGAGAAGGAACTAAGGATACGCGAAGAGCAGGAGGATCTTAAGAGGCGCGAAGAACAGGAGAATTTAAAATTGCACGAGTTAGAAGTACTGCGATTAAAGATTGCTTTGTCGCAAAGTGAGAATGTAAGGGATCAGGGGGAAGCGGCAGGTTCCGGTCGGCGATCTCCGGTGAGCGAGTCGGGATCTAACCGAGTCAAAACAATTGACGAGATAATTAAAACGATAAAGCTCTTAACGGTGAGAATCCCATCAAAACCCGAGGGATGGAACTTCTTCTTCACTAGTCTGGAGAAAGCGTTCGCGAGTGAGGGGGTGGAAGAGGAGCAGAAAGCAAAAGTCTTGACATGTTTACTAGGAGAAAAGGCTGCAAATCTGTTCACCTATCTCGAATCGGATAAGTACAATGATTATGAGGCGGTGAAGAAGATAGTGTTGAGGGAGTTCGAGCCATCTCCGGAAACTTGCCTTGAAAACTTTCGCAGAGCTAGGAGAAATGTCGAGGAAAATTTCGCGCAGTACACCACAAGGTTAACATCGATGTGGGATTACTATTGCCAGCTGAGGAGGGCTAGGGATGCGGAAACAATTAATCAATTGGTTGTTTCGGACAAGCTGATGTCGACTCTGGACAGTGAGACAGCATCCCACATTCTCGTTAGACAAGGTGAAACTTGGTTTAGGCCAAGGGAGCTGGCACAAGAGTGCGACAGATTCTTTGCGGCCAAGGGAAAAAACTACGCGTACACGGCGCGAAATGAACCGAGCGCGAAGGATAAGGAGAGGTTCAAATCGGTAGGAGAACCAAAGAGAGAGTTGGCTAGAAATAGGGAAACGAGGGGATGCTACATGTGTGGCTCTAAGGAACATTTTAAGAGGGACTGTCCTCAATTAAAGAAAGGTTCCAAGCGTCAAGGCGCAGACATCAGAGCGAGAGTTAACACAGCGAGAGAAACGGAAAAAGAGTCCGAAGTCACGAGCGAAGAACAAACGATCATTGCGAGGGTTAGCTCTTTAAACAAAAACGAAGCTTTGCCGTTCCGGGGAAAGCTCGAACGGGTACGTGTGACGGTGAACGGCAAAACAATAAATGCTCTTTTGGATTCTGGGAGCGAGATCACGGTGATACGGCAAGATATGCTGGGTGACTTTCCGAAAAAGGGGTTATCCAGCATATATTTGAAAGGTATTTTCGGGCCACCGGTGAAATGTCCATTGGTCCGGGTCAGATTGACGTTAAGGGAAGGCGAAAGCAAAAATCTGTTCCCAATGGAAATTATCTGTGCAGCGGCGAAGGACTTGTGCGAAGAGGCCCTCTTGCCTCCACAACTCTGGAAAGCGCTGGGCGGCGAGATAACGGTAGATCGGGGAGAATCGGAGCTCGCGGGTCAAACGGAGGAGAGGCTACCAAATAGGGATTTTTATCAGGGTAAGGGAGGAGACGAAGAGGCCATCCCGAAAGCCTTCTCCGGTAGAAGTTTGGGGAACGCCCGAAAAACTACGGAGGAGGAGGTTTGTGGGGATAATTTTGAAACCGGTTTTTCCCTGGGGAGCGCGCCGGACGTCGATGCGATAGGGGAGAAAAACCTGGTTTCGCCCTCCGAGGGGGAGGAGAGGCGCGTTGTTGGTCTGAGGGAGGAAACCCCGATGAAAAACCAAAGGGGTGACACAGAGCTTACCGCGTCCGGGATGTTTTTAAGAGACCAGGAGCGGTGCGAGGAGCTAGAGAAGTATTGGGAGTTAGGAAAATTCTGTAAGGGAAACTATCTCATTTCGGGAGGGGTTTTGTATCACCGGGATAGAGTAGTAGGGGAGGAAATTTGTCAGTTGGTTTTGCCGAAGTCAAGGCGTTTCGAAGTGATGAAGCTTGCACACGACTCCGTGTTCGGGGGGCATATGGGATTCAGGAAAACAATGTTGAGGATACGGTACTCTTTTCATTGGCCAACTATGAGGAGGGAAGTCGAGGAATTTTGCCGATCGTGCGAGCAATGCCAACTGTTGAGGCCTATTAAAGTAAAGGATAGGACACCTATATCTCCGGTAGCGAGGCCCGAGTTACCGTTCCAAGTGGTAAATATCGATGTAATCGGACCCATTGATCCCCCTAGCACTAAAGGCCATAAATACATTTTGTGTTTAGTGGACCAGCACACCAGGTGGGCGGAGGCCGTGCCCTTAGGAAGTTTAACGGCAAGGAGCACCTGCGAGGCGCTGTTAGATATTTTTTCAAGGACGGGAATCCCGACTGTCATCGCGTCTGACAACGGGACGAATTTTAATTCGGCGCTCACAACCGAACTTGAAAGGAGACTGGGGGCAAGTCCCAGGTTTTCAACGCCCATGCATCCCCAGTCTAACGGGTTGGTGGAGAGATTTAATCGGACTCTGAAGAGTATGCTACATCACGTGATCCGAGCGGAGGGGCGATCCTGGCACTTACAACTGCCTTATGTGTTATGGGCATATCGCGAGATACCGAATTCAACAACGGGGGTATCGCCGTTTCAACTTTTGTACGGAAGGCCAGCTCAGGGACCCCTATATATCTTAAAATCCACTTGGACGGGAGAAAACACGGGGGCGCAATTCTGCACTAAACCAATACCACAATATCTGTGTGATTTAAAGTCTAGGTTAGAGAGGGCGGCGGAACAGGCGCAGGTGACGGCGCACCTACAACAAGAACGGATGGCCCACCAGTACAATTTGAGGTCGAGCAGGAGAAAATTCGGGGAGGGAGACCAGGTAGTTGTGCTAATACCGGACTCCACGAATAAATTATACGCGCGATGGCAAGGACCTGCCAAGGTAGAAAAACAGTTGAGACCACACTCGTTTTTGGTGAGAATGGAGGATGGAACGACTAAGCATGTTCATCAGAATAAAATGAGGGAATTTGTGATGAGAGCCAATGTAGGAAATGTCTTATTGGAAGGGGATGAAGAGTTCGGGGAAGTAGATACTCTGCCGACCCCTGAGCGTGGAATTTCAACCTGGAGTGACCTATTAGACTCCATATCCACTCCGGAATTATCGGGAGAACGGGCCAGAGAATTGAGGGGGGTATTGACAAAATTTAGGTTACTATTTTCGAGAAATTTCCAACCTGCTAAGGTAGGGGAGCACAGAATTGAGTTGGTACCCAATATGACAAGGCGCAAGCCACACTGCTACGGAATCCCGATGGCGTATAGGAGGGAAGTGGATAGACAGATCCGGGAACTGTTAGGTCTGAATTTGATCGAACCCTCAGAGGCAGATATAGCCCATCCGGTAGTTTGTGTCGCAAAAAAGGATGCAACGATACGCATGTGTATAGACTTTCGGGCACTAAATGCGGTGACCAAGGTTCCGTGTTTTCCTATGAAGGACATGCACGAGATGATCTACGAGGCGGGGAAGTCAAACTGGCTTACTAGTCTGGATCTGTGTCGGGGCTACTGGCAAATACCAATGGAGGAGAAAAGTAAAATATTGACCGCGTTTACCACTCACAGCGGGACGTATCATTGGAACGTTATGCCATTCGGTTTGGCTGGGGCGTCGGGCACTTTTCAACGCGAGATGAATAGGGCGCTCAGGAACTGCAGCGGTTTTGCTCAGGCGTACATTGACGACATAGTGATTTTCTCGCAAAATTTTGAAGATCATTTAAAACACTTGGAAGCGGTTTTCAAGGTGCTGGATGGCTTGGGATTTTCCGTACGTCTTGAAAAATGCAAATTTGCGGCGAAACAAATAAATTACCTCGGACACAAAATTGGCGGGGGAAAACACGGGCCCGGGGAAGAAAAAATTGAGGCCATCAGGAAACTACAGCGACCTAGGAGTAAAAAGGAGGTGAGATCGGTGCTCGGATTAATGGGGTTCTACCGGACGTATATTCCCAATTATGCAACGGTAGCGGCTCCATTAACCGATCTTACTAAAAAAAGGGCACCAAACAAAGTGAACTGGGGTGATGTGAAAGAAAGGGCATTCGCGAATTTAAAGGAGGCTCTGTGCAGAGTTACCCAGCTGTCGACTCCCGATTTGTCTCAACCCTTTCAGGTACACGCGGACGCGTCGGATATAGGCGTGGGCGGGTGTCTGACTCAGAGAGACCCTGATGGGAATTTTAAACCTATCGCGTTTGTCTCGCAAAAACTGTCCGGGGCACAGACGAATTGGGCGACGATAGAGAAGGAGGCATGGGCGATTTTATTCGCCCTGTCCAAGTTTGAAAAGTGGATATTTGGGACGAAAGTCGAAATTATCCCCGATCACAATCCCCTGAAGTATTTGACTGAAACAACTCCCAAGAGCCCGAAGTTATGTCGTTGGTCTCTCGCAATACAACGCTTCGACTTTGTCATCTCTCATAGGCCAGGTGCACAACATCTTGCGGCTGACGCCATGTCTCGGTTGGTGAGCGAAGCTTAGTTGTAACTATTGTTTGGTATTTGAATTTTTTTTTTATGCTCATATTTCTCTTAGTATGTGTGCTTCCTCACCAGATACTTTAATATTTTTTTTTGTTGTCATTTATTTTGTTTGCTTAGTGTGTCTTAATTTTCTAAAAGTGTTTTGATATTGGTTTTTTTTTATTTTTTTCTTTTGTGCATGTATATATTGAAATTTAATTTTGATCAGGTTTAAGTTTTTTTGTTTTGTGTAATACTTGGCATATATAAGTTTTTACCTTTGCACCTTATCATGAGAAGGGCGGGGAAAACAGAGTTTCGGTTCTGCTGCCACCGTTTTGGTCGTGGGTGGTGTTGAAATTAGGCCCCTTTTTGAGCGCTAATTTCAAGCCAGGGGGGGCATGTAAGGAATTTGCACCCACGACTTTGTGTGCTCGGCAGTGACATCTGCAGAATCACCCCAGTTGACCCCTTTCACATGGCGTTTCTTGGGGGAAGTAAGAAACGGACCGGCAAAAGGGGGCCGATAAGGATTCTCGGTGTCGTGGTTTTGTTTCCAGGGCCTCGGAGAAGGAGGTGGTGCTCTCTTCGGTGGGGGCTCAAGTTTCCAGACCCCCCCCCGAAGAAGGGAGGATTCTGCAAGAGTTCAGCGGAGTTCACAGAGATAAGCAGAGTCGAGATTGGGCCAGCAGCCGAGAAGCATCTCCCTGCGCTGATGTGAAAGGAAAGGATAATGCTCGGTGACTTTAAAATATCTAGCTAGGACTGGCTCTGAGACTCAATTATGATACCATCATTTTCTTTAATCATTTGTTTTTTTTAATGTTTTGTAAATAAAATCTTTGTTTCGTCTGTAAGAGGTTTCCGAGAAAATTATTTTAAAAGTAATGCATCCCAGCGACAGATTAAGAACGTACCTGCCCCAGTAAAGTAGGCGGGCAGGTCTCACGCTAAAACGTAGCGCACCGGTAAGAAAAAGAGGGTGCGTTACAGTATGATCTATGGAAGGTCTGTCCACATGCAAAGAGCCCACTGGCCAGAATACCTGTCACTAATCACCTGTCGGGCCGCAGTTTGAAAAAGTTGAACAATAACCTCTTACCTCTTATACAATAACAATTAATAGTTCAATTATTAATTGTAAAACGATGGAACAGAAAGATTATAAAACGATTTGCTTACATTTTAATGGGAAAACTGAGGCCGATCAGCCTTCTTTACAAGAACAGGAATGTTAACATCGATGTTTGTCGTTGCCAGCCGAAGAAGGTCTAACAATGAATTATCGAAGAGAGAGCTCCTGTGGTGATTCTTCATAAATTTCCTCGCCGGAAAGCACTTTCGCATAAATATGTGCTCCCAAACATGGAAGTTATTTTCAGTCCTAAGTCACGCAAATTTGGAAACCTTTCAGTTGAAAGCAACTTGAAGAAATTGGGCCTCTTTCGGTTCTTGTTTGAAAGAACGAGTCAGCCTGGATAGCTCTAATTATAGTTTGGCCGGTTGTTCTTCAGTGCTTGCTGTGACTGGTTTACTAAATAGAGTCACGTCATTCTTGATGCTTTCAAAATCGATAAAGATAATTGATAATCGATTGATTTCAAATGATGCAATGAAGTGCAAAGCATTTCATTCTATTTTCTCTCAAACATCCAATCAATCCTATCTTTGGTCCTACTATTGCCTATGCACCGTCTGTAGAGCTAGGACGGAACATTTCACAACCTCCGACACTGTTGACCTCTTTTATCACTGCTTCAAATATGCCCCTAAGATTTGTTGTGGGAGAACACATGGCTCCTTACCCTGTGTTTGAAGAGAACACATGGTAAGGAGCTCCTCTTTGATCTCAAAGTCTTCTTTAGCAATGCGAATGAAAATCAAGACTTGACTAAATTCCGACTGGTCTGTACTCTCTTCGATACACAAGGAGAAATAACAGCATATTCAATCTCGTAGGACAATTTCTGTTGTACTTGGTCACTCAATTCAGCAACACTTCGTTGGATGGTCTAATGAGAAGCTGGAACTGAATCTTAGCCATTTTGCTATCACCAAATACTTTCGCCATTTCTACAGCACATTTTTGAACAACTCGCCATCAGAATAAGGTTTTTCGATTTAGCACGCTCAGGTGAAATTGCATGCAAAGCATTGTACTGATTTGATTTTACTTGAGTAAACATCCCAGTTTGTTTATGCAGTTTTGATTTCAGTTCTGAAACTATGAGATATCTTTCTTCTCCTTGATATTTACTGTGTCTCCCTTCGTGATGAATAGCTTAAATCCTTTTGACATTATATTCTTTGCACACAGCCATAACTTACATACAAATCAAGCACTGAAGTTTGTCCTTTCTATTCGTGATGAAATACTGGGTTTCCAAACGGTCCTGGAACACTCGATTCTTACTGTCTATCTTCCGTTTCTTACACATCGTTTGAAGGTGAAATAATCACAATCAACAATAAAATTAGTTTTCACACGTTCCCCAAAAATATAGCTACGGTACAAGAGAGGTTTACTTCATATCCAAAATCTGCAAGCTTATCTGAGAATTGACGAACGCAAGCTTTCAATTTATTTTTCGAAATTAACAAAGTCCGCAGTGGAAGTAAAGGCGGTCTTTATTTTTAACTAATTGCGGGCAAGTTTTGCTTATCTGACATGTTTCTCTCTTCCCTACCTGTCTCCCCCGTCTTTTTCCTCGCCTGGTATCGCCAACGTAAGGCAATACTATTTCTAGGAACTTGTTTGAACACCAGTATGCAGGGTAGGACTATTTGACCTTGACCTGTGGATGTCCTGTTTCTTTTTCTCCAAATACAATCAAAGGAGTAAAAGAGAGATCAAGAGGAAACTTCAGGGACCTCGGCTTGACCAAGAATGGTAGTCTCGAATTCTTCTTGATACCATAAAATCTCGAAAAAAGAAATATGCTGAATAAGAAGTTGGCTGGCTGTAGGCTGCCTGCGGGCCACAAGTTGGACAGGCCTGATCTATGGTATACTCTAGTGGTAAAATCCATGTTGGGGGATTTCCTGTTTTATAATCCTCAGGGTATAGCCAGGGGAAGAGTTTTACAGGTTTTACGACATTATGGCTCCAATTAATGCCCCAGGGGTATGGCCCGGGAATGGTGCGCCTGAACTGGCCTTTTCATACTACTGTAAGTTATTGAAATGTCGCCTCCCTTTATCCACTAGTCATATACGTTTCACCAAACGTTTACAACTAGTAGATAACTTCTTACAACAGCCATCTATTTATTAGATCACAGCAGCAGTGCAGAGGGCGCTGCTCAGTCTACGCATGCATGGTGCTTCTGAAATGTAAGTCATTTGTATTACATACTTAGAATCTGACAATCTTAGGTCAATCGCATCAATCTTTCTTGGTGTTGCATTTTTTAGAAATACTTAAAAGTTAAAAGAGATAATTCTATATAATTTGAGAATGGTACAAAATATAACATTAACAATAATATTTTTGTGAATTGAAACCAAACCACAACAGCAGCTAATATTTCTTAAAGAAAATTCATAGACTAGCTTACAAGCATGAGTTAAAAACTTCATATACATTATATGCATAGGTAACTTTACTGGCTGGGAGCAAAGTGCTATAGATAAAATATTATATAATCTCCCTCTCATTCCGTTACAATAGCAATTTAACCAATCAAAGGAATTATATTAAATTTCATTTCCTATTTATCATTCCTAAAGTAACTAAAACAAGTTCAAAAATTTTAATTCATACAAAAAAGATAGCTTATAAGAAAATTTTCATTTGATTTGCATTCAGTCAGTCAACTTTCCTCCCTTTGGACAACATATAAACTCGCCTTACTTCTGATGTCGTGCTACCTTGTCTTACTATCTTTGAATGAGAAAAAGGCTGACAGGACCCTAGGTTTCAGAATAGCAGCATGCGCAGCTTTTTAGCACGACGAGTGTGACGTGCCTACATATTTGGATCAAGATACGAATAAAGAAAAGTTTTCACCAGTGTATCTTCAATAATTTTTGTAGAATTAATTTTTTTAAAAGCCTCAAATGTAATAAGTCGCCAATGGAGACCTATATTAATTTCTTAATGGGTATATATTAATTTTTTATGGGTCAAAAGGTTATTCTGAATTTTAATTTCTGGAAAAATTACTCAATTAAGGAAGTTCAGTTAGCCAAGTTCTTGGTCATAATCCGTAAATTTTGGAATTAGACAAAATTGAAGAAAATTTATTTATTTTCACAGAGATTATCTCACAAAATTAGGAGATAAATACAGGGTAAGAAGAAATAACCTTCCCGCTTCTGAGGACTCTAGAATACATTTTGTTGGTCCAAATGAGATACAATAGGAACTACAGATAATTTAAATGATGCTTTTGGCATTTATTGCATAAGAAAATTTAGTATAAAAATCCACCTATAGGTGGCGCTGTGACACAGATAAACACATTTAACATGCTTTATCTCGTGTGGACCAACATAACGTATTTTAGAGTCTTCAGAAGTGGGGAACTTATATCTAACCCTCTATTATACAATAATAAGAAAGAAATTTTTATTATTTTTATAATGAGTAGTTTATAGTTGTTTATAGTTGTATAGTTGTTGTTATTATTAGTGTAATATAATCTGTAAACTAAATTGAATTTTGGGATCCTTAATTACCAAACCGAAGGTTGAGCGTAAAGCGACTAGTATCGATTAAATATTGCATTTTTAAGCAATAATAGTCGGACCGGACACCTGGTCTACAGACCAATCTTTGTCAGTCCCTAAACTAGACAATCGCACAGTGAAATATGATAAGCAGATTCACAGGTTTTAGGATTTGGCTTGTTGTGATTTCGAGGCTTAATTTTTATTAAATAAGGAATAATGTCATATCTTACGAATTATTACCAAGAACTTAAACTATTGAGGTTAGTATTAAGCCTGAAAAATTAAGAGAAAAATTAAAAGTGGAACAAATTTAAACTTTTGATAGCAAGTTGTGAGTTTAAAATTATAAATTTTAAAAGAAAATTACTCCTTTCTCTTGGTGGTTTATCTTCACCATCTTCTTCATTTACTCTAAGCTGTCTTTGTTTGTCTGCAATAAATATTTTGTATTGTTAGAAAATATTTTTCATCACTTCAAATATAGTCTGTTTTCTAAAAGTAAAACTTATCCGGGAAAATTAAAAAAATAAAACTAGACATAAGTGCTATTTTTATACTGTATTTGACTGAATGAAAGAGTTCATTTACACTGCAGAATGCATTTGAATGCCTCTTAACATCCTAAACATAAATCTTCATAATTTAGAGGTTTAATTATTAAGGAAATATATTGAATTATTTTGTGGTAAGAATAATGGTATTATACTCAATGCATAATAATGTAATTTTACGATCCCTTTAAATGTTTGACTTATTAAAGCTACTGGTAGATAAATTGTCTTCACACAACCTTGGAAAATTTTATTCTAAACTCAATTATTTACAAATTAAATTGCAAACTACTTTATAGGAAAATGGAAAATCTGTTTTAATATACAGGTTGAGATGTCTGTTATTAATTGCAATTCCTAAAGCATCTTCCTCTCAAAGTACATCCATCTCTATCTCTCTAATTATATCTATAAAATAATTATCATATACAATTTCTTCTTCTATCTGTATCTGTACAATATCTATTTTACACAATATCTATCTCCATCTCTACGATTTTAAATTTACCTCTCTCTACCTATCAACTTATATCTCTATCACTCAGCCAAACCATACCATTTTGCGTTTATGCTTTAATCAGTCTAGTGACTTTTATAAAATCTGTATTTAGAAGGAAATTTGTCTATTATGATTTGCCAAATCGGGGTTAACCCTTTTCATGAACTTTATATTCACTTGGCATTTCAAAGCGAAAAAGAATTCATAAAATTTACATCCAATGAAAATTTTGTCGAAATCGTCAATAACTCCAAGGATTTTTTGTGTTTTCTTTTTGGTAACTGAAATGCACTCTCAAACTTGTTCTCCTGAAAAACTCATGAGAAAAAGGTTTTGTACAAATCAGTAACATTTTCTGCATATTCAACTACATCTGTAACTTCAGCAAAAAGTATTTAAATTTGGTTCAGTTTTGTAGAGAAATTAATTTCTTCAAAAGACTAATGATTTTATTCTTTCATTTCCTCATCTTCTTCTACAGCAGTTAAAATCTTCAATATTTACAAAGATTGTTTGTGTATTATTCTTTCTTTCTGTTGAATATAATCTTAAATATGTACTCCTAAATAAATTCCTAAACAAATGTTTTGTTTAAACCAGTAGCATTTTCTGCGTATTCGACTACATTAGTTACTCCAAAATTAACATTTTAATTCACCTAAATTTTATAGATAAATAAATGTTTTTTGCATATTTTTAGAGGATTAATGATCATATTACTTTCCTTCTCCATTTCTGTTCTGCAACAGCGGAAGCGCACTCTTAATTTAAAAACCGCATGACTGCATTCAGTCTGCTACCTGCAAATAAGAGTTTTGCCTATCCTGAATAGAACTACTGCAAAGCATTGATGCCAATGCGTCATCGGAGTTTCCAACTGCCACATGACTTTATCCACTTCCGATACCCAAGTCACTAAGGAGAAACAATACTGGTACCTATTAATATCTATCTACATTGAAATTATCTATTTAAATTACTCATCGATTTAAATTAATTTATTGCTGGCCACGCATTTAATTAGAAATTAAAAGTCTTACACTTCTGCCTTTCTCTTGCAGCATGTTCCCTAATATTCCTTGTTCTGGTAATATTCCTTAGCACAGTCTGTGTTTGGATTTCCATGTTGCTGCGTAAAAAAGAATTAATTATATGGATTACATATAGAAGCATAATAGTAATTATGTGCTAACTGTATGACATAATTTTAAATGAAGTATGTTTCACATTATCTCAACTCATTCATGCGGAAAAGGTAAACTTACTATTTTATCCTTATGCACAGCAACAATTTAGGTAAAATGT
>CM063498.1:131860421-131869421 GCA_032207245.1 Pardosa pseudoannulata
ATGCAGTGAAATTTTAAAAACAGGTTCTTTACAAAAAAATTCTAGAAGCAAAGTAAACACAGGAAATTGTTTAAATTAGGATATAGAACAATGCTAAAAATTTCAAGCATTTTAGATAGTTATAGAAAGAGACATTTTGAGCAGATAAGCAACAAAAACTGGACCTTCTACATTTGCTTTTTAACTTAAAATAATTAAAATGTATAATCTACTTATAGATTTTAAGGATAAAGTTCACTACTGAGAGATTTCTTTTTGAGTTCTACAATCGCTAGTGTTTTTGTAACTATAAAAATTTAATTATTAAATTTTTTTTACTAACAAGCAGCAGCTGAATGTGGTATGCTAAGCAGCGGTGTAAACAAATCATGTCTCCTAAGGTTGTTGGCTGCAAGAAAAAAATCTTAATTAAAAATTAATATAAAATGTAAATTAAAAATTCTGAATGTATTTGTTCATATTTTAACGTCTATTTAAGAAAAAATTTATATGTTCTGAAAACATACAACTTTTTTAATAAATCAATTTAAACATACATTTTTCTGTATACAATTCAGAATAAAGCAATAACTATAAATGCAAGGAAATGCAAATTTTTTTTTGGGGTGGGGGGTAATTTAAAAATTTATGGTACCTTTAAATATCCCAGCTACCATACTTTTAAAATCAATTTTATGACTTTAAATTATTTTGGTATTAATGTATATAAAGCACAAAATTACTCTTGTTATTATTAAAATGTTTTCTTTCGTAACTTTTCCTTTAAAAAGGTTTTAATTTTTTAAGAAAATTTTATATTTATTTCAGCATTTTTCAGAAACCATTGTCAATATCAGCATGCCACCGAACATGCAGTTGAAGCAGCTATAAAAAAGAGTCTTTGGAAATATCTTGAGGGTGGACATCTTCACCATAGTTTGGTTTAGAGCACTATGGTCAACATTTTTGCAACACGACGGCTAATGATACCGGGTGTTACTGCTTAAAGCCGACTAAATGTATGGTAGCTGTGATTCTTAAAGGGACCAAAAACTTTTAAATTACAAAAACTCGACAAAAATAGTATTTTTTATTATTATTGCTGAATTTATAGTTTATTGCTTTATTCTGAATTGTATATGTTTAAATTCATATAATATATGTTTAAATTCATTTATTAATATAATATATGTTTAAATTGATTTATTAAAAAGTTACAAGAGTTCAAAACAGATAACTGTTGTCTTAAATAGACGTTAAAATGCAAACCAAGATATGCAGAATTTTTAATTTACATTTTATATTAATTTTTAATTAATATTTCTTTTTGCAACCAATAATGGGAGAGATGATTTGTTTATATCACTGCTTAGCCTACCGCAATGTGCTGCTGCTAGTTAGTAAAAAAAAATTATGCTTCTAGTTCACTAACACTAGGTTTGGCTTGGAGTGCTACGGTCCACTTTTTTGCAACACGAGGGCTAATGAGACCGGGACTTACTGCTTAAAGCCGATTCCGAACGACTACGAACATCCATGCCATAGTGGGATTCGAACCCACGAACTCCGGTTCCGAAATCCAGCACACTAACCATTCGGCTATCGTTCGGCACACTAACACTGGAGGTTATAAAAGAAAAAATCTAAAAGTGCTGGTGCTTCAAAATTGGAGATGTTTTTTTCAACATCTGCTACCAAAGGAAACATCATGGGAAACAGCTCAGAAGTTTTTATGATTGGATGTTTCAGCTGAAGTAGCATATTAAATTTCCCCTGAAATTGTAATTATTTCTTTAAAACTACATTGAGTAAACAATGGTATATATACTTGATATCGATGTTCTATCCTTTCAAGTTGTTCAACATAATAGATAAGATTGTGGATAACTTTATAGCTTACAATTAAGATTACTCAAAATGAAAAAAAAATCTTTCACAAATGAACTTCATTCTTACAATAAATGAGTAGGTAATATATTTTAATTATTTTAAGTTAAAGTCATCACTTTTAATTTCCTTTTTACTTGCCATGTCTTTTTGTATAACTATCTAAAGTGCTTGAAATTTTTAGCATTGTTCTATTAAAGAATTATTAATTTAAACATTTTCCTGTGTTTACTTTGCTTTTAGATCTTTTTTTAAATTTTTTTTTTTAAATTTTGCTGTATTTTGACCACATACATAAAATAATATAAAACTACTTATTTTAAACCCTTAAGTGGATTAGTTAAATAAGTATATATGCGTTGGTAAATATTTACAAAGATTATTACATTATCTATTATAAAATTTTAATTTTAAAAAACAAGAAAATTAGAAGAATTATTCTGATGTCTGTGAAATTTTTGGAAACAGAGATTGGCAGATAGCTTTGCATATTTTGCATCCTTACTGAGTTTGCCCTTTTCTTTTATCCAGTTTCTAGAACAAAATGACAATTTTTTGTCGTGAAAATGATTTTCGATTTACTGCACTTCTGGCTTTTATTAAATTTATTAACATCAACTCTCTCAGAACGATCTATGTAAAATACCAACCAAATTCTGTCCTAAACATTCTTCTCACAAAACATCTGCCATAATGAGCATCTGCTAAATTAAACACCTGCGAATAATGCATTGCGCGTTTTACACCAGGAGAGTGAGTGTATTCTCACATAAAGCTAAAAAAGTATTTAAAAACTACATTTTAATTTCTATAACTTCCATATAATTTTATAAGTCGAAAAATTAGAATTTGTTAAATGCTCTCAAAACTAATTAAATATGGAATTTCATCATAGCATTATAACATACTTCCTTGATAATCTGAAATCAAAATGTGCAATATTTGATTAGAGGAAACAGGGTTGGCAAAAACCCGGGTTTTTTCAGAAAAACCCCAACCCAGTATGTTTTTTCAGGGTTTTTGGGGGGTTTTCGGGTTTTATCAGGGTTTTTTGGGGGTTTTCGGGTTTTATCAGGGTTTTTTGGTTTTTTTCGGGTTTTATCAGGGTTTTGTCTCTATAATTTATATGTAAGAGGACAAGATATATAATTGCTTGATCAAAATAAATTTAAAATGTTAGTCACTTTTTAAAGTTAAAAATTTAAAAAATCAATTTTAAGTTATGCAGAAGAAATTTTTGCTTTAATTAAAAGAAATTTTGAAATTTTAAAATAAATTATTTTTTACATATTCTAAAATTTTTCTAACTAATAAAATATCTTAAAATTTAAATGAGATTTTCAGTTACTATTATGTTTTTTACATCTTGATTTTTAAATGTGAGTAAAGAAACATATATATAATGGATAGTCAATCTTTTATCAACAATCAATAAAGAATATCTTGTCATTTTACCCCTAAGCATGGGATACTCCTATGCATAAATTAATTTGTCATAGATCAGTATTTATTTAATAATCACACTTATTACACTTGTATCTATATAAGAGGGAAAAATTAAAAACAATTTCATAAAAGTTTAATGTTTTCATTTAGAATTTTACATACTAATTTAATTTTATATCACTAAATCATATTAAAATACCCTTGTTTCAAGATAACAGTTAATCGGTCAATTGTTTGTATGAACAAGTTTTTCCCTTATATCATAACAGCTGATAAAGAAACTTATATCACTGACTGGATAACATTTAGAATAAGTTGTACACAATATAGAAAGTTCTAATTTGTTTATGTTCTTATAAATATACTCAAGCCCTCTGGGTAATTCTTTTTTAGCCATATTATTTCTTTTTAATATTGGCTGAAAGACGTCAGTTTTCATCATCTTGGCAGAAATACTGGTTGTTTCGGTTTTTAATTGTTTCTATAATCTTTTCATTGTATTTGTTATACAAATAACTATTTTTCTCTGAAATTTTTTTTGAAGTTTTTTTTTTCTAGCAGTTTAGATCTCCTCAAATTAAAAAAAATTTCTACTCTCATTGTCAAAGATGAAATATGTAATATATATAATAGATTTAACTCAATATTTCTACTATTAGTTAAATATGTGGAATTTTAAATAATGATTTTGAAAAAACCCAATTTTGAAAAAACCCACTTGGGTTTTTTCAAGTGAGTTTTTTTGAAAAAACTCACCCGGGTTTTTTCGGGTTGGGCAAATTAAGCCAACCCTGAGAGGAAAGTTTCTTGACATAATACTTGGTTATGTGTAAACGCATTCATTCAAGCTACAGTTGATTCAAGTAAAGTAAGACCAAAACTATGCATGCGCAGACGCAGGTTACATGACCCTCTACTTGACACTAGTAAACATGGCTTATGTTACAAATACAATTTTTCCTTTGACAAGAATAGCTACTAACATACTAATTTTGAAAATATTACAATTTCGTAAAATAAACCCAGGGGCTGAAATTTATATGGGCTGAAAACACACTCAGAAGTTATATATATATTATATATATATTGTAATAGTCGCGTCCGTCTCTGTCGGTGGTCGGGCGAACTTTTATTCTTTTGGTTCATTGTAAGGCGCCGACCATTTTAAAACGCCGAACAATTGGGAAACGGCAGTAATGGTCCTTTTGACACACGGACTATTAGAAGTGTCAAATCTGCCGTTTTGTCATCGACCGACAAAAGGAAAGAAATTGTTTTTGTGTGACTTGACTTCTCCAAGGGCGAAGGTTAAAGGGGGGGGGTGTCGATCTCCCCCGGAACCGAGGTTTCCTGTTGGAACAAGAAAAGACGAGAGAGACATGGAAGGTGGCTGAGAAGGAGAAATGAGAAGGTGGCTGAGAATGAGCTCCTCTCTCAACGATTGTACCGATAGTTTTCTTTAAATGTTTTCCTTTGTTGTTGAATAAATCAACGTTGTTAAGTTTTGCACTGCTCCCTTCGGCTGATTCATTTCGTCTCCCATTCCTGCTCCATTTGCGAGACCCATGCAGGTCATACCCAACTGATCGACGATATAGGAGATAGGACGTTCGCGGACCGCTCGGCGCGCATTTACAGTGGTGACAGACGGGGTGCGGAACAGCAACTGGATGCAAGAGGAGGCGACACCGAAGTAGGAGACCGAAGCAAGCCCGAATCAGCGCGAACCTAAGAAAGGACGGCGATGCTGAGTACAGCGGAGGCTACAAGGCAGCAGTTCCTGTGAACCCGAACGCTGATCCGAATTAGAGGGATGTCTACAAGTGTTCGAATTGGAAGCAAGTGTTGACAACACAAGAGCGATTTCGGAAGGCCCATTGATACTGATGTCGTCCGGCAAGGTAGGATGTGATATTTTGGCACTTGTTTTCCCTTACCTGGTTTCATATAAATGCTGTTTTGGGTGCAAAGGTGCGCGCGGGAGTCAGGTTTATTCAAGTTTTGTCTAAATCGTATCAATTGCTCTATAATATAGTGTGTTATGATTTTTTCCCTATGTTATTTCTTTTTCCTGTAAAGTTTAAGTGCTATTAATCTGCAGGTTAGCATAAAATATATTTTATTCACTGTAAACTAAAGATATTAGTGTGTAGCTGCTAGGCTAGGAATAAGCTGGGAGCTGTTTCTAGGGAATTTTGTTTTATACTTTGGTGCTTATTTAACGGATATTTTGAGGGTCAAAATGTCGTTTTTGTATAAGGTGAAAAAGGCAGATTTGGTGCAGCTGGCTTGTGAGTTTGGGATTGAGATGTCTCTGGAAATGAACAAAACACAGCTAATAAATCTTATAGTACAGGGGGGAAATTATGCTGAGGATGCGGCAAGAGGTTTGCTAGAATCAATTCTGGAGGAACGTTTAGAGAAAGAAAAACTAGAGCGGGAGGAACGTTTAGAGAAAGAAAAACTAGAGCGGGAGGAAAAAGAAAAGGAACGACCGCATAAGTTAGAGCTATTGCGGGCAGAACTTAGATGGCTTCAGGAAAGTAATAGAATATATCCGACCAAAAGTCTTTTTTCCGAGGGAAATGAGGTTGATCAGGATAAATTAATAAAGGATCAATTACCGGAGGTTGGGGATGTGTTGAAAGAAGACAACACAGGAAGTCGTCAGGTAATGACGGAAAAGAACAGCCAAGGCAGGAATTTAGACGGAGGTAGCGCGCGCGAGAAAAGAGAACTCATTTTTCTCAGAATAGGGAAAAATGCTGCGAACAGTCCGGAGTGGACCAGTTCTCGACCGGCGGGGGGAAGGAAAATAGCAAACGCCTCGGGAGCGACACGGAAAACGGGAGTTCTCTGATTGAACTCGGAACGGGATTTTCCGCGTCGGGAGGGCTATTGTTCCCAAAGGTTCCAGAAACGTTAACTAAAGAAGTTAGTATTTCGGCCGGGGTGAGAGAACGGAAGAGTAATATTAGGCGAACTAAAAGTTCGAAGATCGCAGAGACTGATGAGGAAAATTTTGTGTCTAGCATAAGATTTCTATGCTACTCAGATAAGGTGCTAGGAGATGAGATTGCGCAATCAGTGCTACCGAAGTCGGAACAGAAAGAATGCCCAGATTTGGCGCAGATTTCTGAGTTAGGCCGTCTTATACCGGTTAGTAGTCAGGACCGGAAAAATCAGGAAGACCAAAGGGACTTGGGTGTCGGGGAAACCAGAGTTAAGGAGGGGGAGAAATATTGTGCACCTAAGGCACAATATTCGCTCGCTGAATTAAAAGTTCGGATGGATAGGTCAACATTTTCATATCAGTACATGAATGGAGTGTTGGGACCAGAGAACGGACATAGTTCGAAGGGTCACAAAGATGTCTGGTGGTTAGTGGAGAAATACACAAGATGGGCGAAATTCGTTTTTGATGAAAATTCAAATTCGAATAGCTTGACCGAAGTGGACCTAAGTGGGTTCTTTAGAAGAATTCTGGGAGTCGTCACAACTGATGACGGATTGGATTTTATCTTACATTCTTTGAACGGGCTTAAAGAAAATTTGGGAGAAAATCTAGAATTTTACTTTTTAATGCATACGAAATGGGACTCAATCGTTAGACGATTTGAGTGATCTCATGGAGAAATTATTCACCACATTGATGGGGGAAGTGAGCGAAAGTGGTTCATGAAGTTACCGGGAATTTGTAGGAAATTAATGGAGGTTACGACGGGTATATTGTGTATACAATCTGTACATGGGAGGCCACCAGAAAGACCCATATACGTATCAAAAATAACCGGAACGGAAAAGAAGGCGGGGGTGCAGCTTTATACACAACCCATTATTAAAAACCTAATGCCGTTTAAAGGAACACCTGATTTTATGATAAATTCGAGGATAAAAGTTGAACGGATCGTGGTAGGTAAGGGGAGTCCGTTACGATGCAAAAATGTAGCATTATGGGCACCTATTATTTTTAAATGTAATCACGCTGCCCGGGTAAGTAAAAAGGTGTCAAGGTTTGATGGATGGATCAGGGATAAAGCACGCGCTCAATGTAACGAATCGGTCAACGATAGCCAAGACAGGGAGAAAACGCGCGAAGATCAATTTCTTTCACACGATCTGAACAAAGGGGCCAGTGTTAGCCAAGAGGAGAGCGAAAAACGCCGGAGGGAACTCGGACTAAGCTTTCCGGGTCTCAGAGGGTTCCTTCTGTCCCCTAACAGGGGAAAGGGGGAGAACGAAGATACCCGATTCTCGGGGAGGATAACAAAAGAGATAGAGCAAGGGGAAATAATAGCTCGCTTACAAAGTGTACGTAAGACTCATTCTAACAAGTTAAGATTAAGAGAAAAAGTAAACGTAGAGGTAAAAACGGTGGTGTTAAATCGGGAGTCCGCCAAACATTTTGGACTCATAAAAGTAGAAAGGTACTTTAAGTCGCAGTCTATTATAATAGATCTGAGGGATGAGTTGACTGGACATATCCACAAGAATAAGATAAAAGAATTTTTATGTAGGGCTAGTGAGGTGTATATTTCTTCTAAAGGTGAAGGAGGAAGAGGTGTTTTACGGATAAGATGTAGGCACATGGCAAAAGCTACACAAAAATTGAATTGGAAGGAAATTAAGGCATTTGATTTTCCAGAACAACCGGGGAACCAAATGGGGAGAGGGGGGAGAATTTTGGAGAATTCATTGATCCCATTATCAAGAAATGCAAACGGGATGGGCGAGAGGAAATAAAAGTTAATTCTGGACGAATCAGGATAAAGGGTTTAAGAAATGAGGATGGGGCAATATTGTCACGAAGATTCGAATGAACACACAGTTTAACGTAACAGAAGAATTTATTGAAGCTAAGTAGCAGCTCGCAACTTTACAAGATCGAGAAGTTGCCTACAACTAGTGGGTATCAACTTTTATACCCGAACAGAATATTCGAGAAATAAATGATTTACATATTAAAGAAAGATCTAGAAAGTTCAAGAACATAAGGAAACAATAAATAACATTTTTAATTAAAAATCCGTACTTTGGATAAACAGCCATGGCAAGGATCGAACCCACAATCTTCGGGTCTGGATCGCGTGCTTTGACCATTCGGCCACCCAGCTCGTTGGTTAATCTCCTTTATGCCGCATTGCCCCTTTCTCAAAAAGATAGCGTCTCGCTGCTATTTAGATCTGGAGCGTGTCAAAGGTCCCTTGTAAATTTCTTTTGACTTATCTTCCGGAAGAACGACACCTGGATTTCGTCCATCTTCACTTTCGGTCTGCTTCGTCGGATCATGGTATGGCTTCATACGTAAAACATGGACAACGTCTTTTGGTTTTCTTTTTCGGGAGGCAGGATCGAAATCTTGCACTTCATAGGTAACGTCGGATAAACGGCGTAACACTTGATAGGGACCAAAATACCTCCTTAAGAGCTTCTCTGAAAGCCCGACCTTTCTGACCGGGGTATAAACCCATACGAGGTCTCCAGGACTATAAAACACCATTCGGTGCTTCGAGTCATAACGTCGACGGTCTTTATCTTGCGCTCTCAGAGTATGCGTTCTAGCTAACTGTCTCGACTCTTCTGCTCTGGAAATGGTCTTGGCTATGTAATCGTTAGTTGCATCATCAGGGCAGAATGGAAACATCGTGTCCAGAGTCGTTTCGGCTTCACGTCCATGAACTAGGTAGA
>CM063498.1:131869521-131890280 GCA_032207245.1 Pardosa pseudoannulata
CGGGTTGGGCAAATTAAGCCAACCCTGAGAGGAAAGTTTCTTGACATAATACTTGGTTATGTGTAAACGCATTCATTCAAGCTACAGTTGATTCAAGTAAAGTAAGACCAAAACTATGCATGCGCAGACGCAGGTTACATGACCCTCTACTTGACACTAGTAAACATGGCTTATGTTACAAATACAATTTTTCCTTTGACAAGAATAGCTACTAACATACTAATTTTGAAAATATTACAATTTCGTAAAATAAACCCAGGGGCTGAAATTTATATGGGCTGAAAACACACTCAGAAGTTATATATATTATATATATATTGTAATAGTCGCGTCCGTCTCTGTCGGTGGTCGGGCGAACTTTTATTCTTTTGGTTCATTGTAAGGCGCCGACCATTTTAAAACGCCGAACAATTGGGAAACGGCAGTAATGGTCCTTTTGACACACGGACTATTAGAAGTGTCAAATCTGCCGTTTTGTCATCGACCGACAAAAGGAAAGAAATTGTTTTTGTGTGACTTGACTTCTCCAAGGGCGAAGACCAAAGGGGGGGGGTGTCGATCTCCCCTGGAACCGAGGTTTCCTGTTGGAACAAGAAAAGACGAGAGAGACATGGAAGGTGGCTGAGAAGGAGAAATGAGAAGGTGGCTGAGAATGAGCTCCTCTCTCAACGATTGTACCGATAGTTTTCTTTAAATGTTTTCCTTTGTTGTTGAATAAATCAACGTTGTTAAGTTTTGCACTGCTCCCTTCGGCTGATTCATTTCGTCTCCCATTCCTGCTCCATTTGCGAGACCCATGCAGGTCATACCCAACTGACCGACGATATAGGAGATAGGACGTTCGCGGACCGCTCGGCGCGCTTTTACAGTGGTGACAGACGGGGTGCGGAACAGCAACTGGATGCAAGAGGAGGCGACACCGAAGTAGGAGACCGAAGCAAGCCCGAATCAGCGCGAACCTAAGAAAGGACGGCGATGCTGAGTACAGCGGAGGCTACAAGGCAGCAGTTCCTGTGAACCCGAACGCTGATCCGAATTAGAGGGATGTCTACAAGTGTTCGAATTGGAAGCAAGTGTTGACAACACAAGAGCGATTTCGGAAGGCCCATTGATACTGATGTCGTCCGGCAAGGTAGGATGTGATATTTTGGCACTTGTTTTCCCTTACCTGGTTTCATATAAATGCTGTTTTGGGTGCAAAGGTGCGCGCGGGAGTCAGGTTTATTCAAGTTTTGTCTAAATCGTATCAATTGCTCTATAATATAGTGTGTTATGATTTTTTCCCTATGTTATTTCTTTTTCCTGTAAAGTTTAAGTGCTATTAATCTGCAGGTTAGCATAAAATATATTTTATTCACTGTAAACTAAAGATATTAGTGTGTAGCTGCTAGGCTAGGAATAAGCTGGGAGCTGTTTCTAGGGAATTTTGTTTTATACTTTGGTGCTTATTTAACGGATATTTTGAGGGTCAAAATGTCGTTTTTGTATAAGGTGAAAAAGGCAGATTTGGTGCAGCTGGCTTGTGATTTTGGGATTGAGATGTCTCTGGAAATGAACAAAACACAGCTAATAAATCTTATAGTACAGGGGGAAATTATGCTGAGGATGCGGCAAGAGGTTTGCTAGAATCAATTCTGGAGGAACGTTTAGAGAAAGAAAAACTAGAGCGGGAGGAACGTTTAGAGAAAGAAAAACTAGAGCGGGAGGAAAAAGAAAAGGAACGAGCGCATAAGTTAGAGCTATTGCGGGCAGAACTTAGAGGGCTTCAGGAAAGTAATAGAATATATCCGACCAAAAGTCTTTTTTCCGAGGGAAATGAGGTTGATCAGGATAAATTAATAAAGGATCAATTACCGGAGGTTGGGGATGTGTTGAAAGAAGACAACACAGGAAGTCGTCAGGTAATGACGGAAAAGAACAGCCAAGGCAGGAATTTAGACGGAGGTAGCGCGCGCGAGAAAAGAGAACTCATTTTTCTCAGAATAGGGAAAAATGCTGCGAACAGTCCGGAGTGGACCAGTTCTCGACCGGCGGGGGGAAGGAAAATAGCAAACGCCTCGGGAGCGACACGGAAAACGGGAGTTCTCTGATTGAACTCGGAACGGGATTTTCCGCGTCGGGAGGGCTATTGTTCCCAAAGGTTCCAGAAACGTTAACTAAAGAAGTTAGTATTTCGGCCGGGGTGAGAGAACGGAAGAGTAATATTAGGCGAACTAAAAGTTCGAAGATCGCAGAGACTGATGAGGAAAATTTTGTGTCTAGCATAAGATTTCTATTCTACTCAGATAAGGTGCTAGGAGATGAGATTGCGCAATCAGTGCTACCGAATTCTGAAAGAAAGAATGCCCAGATTTGGCGCAGATTTCTGAGTTAGGCCGTTTTATACCGGGTAGTGGTCAGGACCGGAAAAATCAGGAAGACCAAAGGGACTTGGGTTTCGGGGAAACCAGAGTTAAGGAGGGGGAGAAATATTGTGCACCTAAGGCACAATATTCGCTCGCTGAATTAAAAGTTCGGATGGATAGGTCAACATTTTCATATCAGTACATGAATGGAGTGTTGGGACCAGAGAACGGACATAGTTCGAAGGGTCACAAAGATGTCTGGTGGTTAGTGGAGAAATACACAAGATGGGCGAAATTCGTTTTTGATGAAAATTCAAATTCGAATAGCTTGACCGAAGTGGACCTAAGTGGGTTCTTTAGAAGAATTCTGGGAGTCGTCACAACTGATGACGGATTGGATTTTATCTTACATTCTTTGAACGGGCTTAAAGAAAATTTGGGAGAAAATCTAGAATTTTACTTTTTAATGCATACGAAATGGGACTCAATCGTTAGACGATTTGAGTGATCTCATGGAGAAATTATTCACCACATTGATGGGGGAAGTGAGCGAAAGTGGTTCATGAAGTTACCGGGAATTTGTAGGAAATTAATGGAGGTTACGACGGGTATATTGTGTATACAATCTGTACATGGGAGGCCACCAGAAAGACCCATATACGTATCAAAAATAACCGGAACGGAAAAGAAGGCGGGGGTGCAGCTTTATACACAACCCATTATTAAAAACCTAATGCCGTTTAAAGGAACACCTGATTTTATGATAAATTCGAGGATAAAAGTTGAACGGATCGTGGTAGGTAAGGGGAGTCCGTTACGATGCAAAAATGTAGCATTATGGGCACTATTATTTTTAAATGTAATCACGCTGCCCGGGTAAGTAAAAAGGTGTCAAGGTTTGATGGATGGATCAGGGATAAAGCACGCGCTCAATGTAACGAATCGGTCAACGATAGCCAAGACAGGGAGAAAACGCGCGAAGATCAATTTCTTTCACACGATCTGAACAAAGGGGCCAGTGTTAGCCAAGAGGAGAGCGAAAAACGCCGGAGGGAACTCGGACTAAGCTTTCCGGGTCTCAGAGGGTTCCTTCTGTCCCCTAACAGGGGAAAGGGGGAGAACGAAGATACCCGATTCTCGGGGAGGATAACAAAAGAGATAGAGCAAGGGGAAATAATAGCTCGCTTACAAAGTGTACGTAAGACTCATTCTAACAAGTTAAGATTAAGAGAAAAAGTAAACGTAGAGGTAAAAACGGTGGTGTTAAATCGGGAGTCCGCCAAACATTTTGGACTCATAAAAGTAGAAAGGTACTTTAAGTCGCAGTCTATTATAATAGATCTGAGGGATGAGTTGACTGGACATATCCACAAGAATAAGATAAAAGAATTTTTATGTAGGGCTAGTGAGGTGTATATTTCTTCTAAAGGTGAAGGAGGAAGAGGTGTTTTACGGATAAGATGTAGGCACATGGCAAAAGCTACACAAAAATTGAATTGGAAGGAAATTAAGGCATTTGATTTTCCAGAACAACCGGGGAACCAAATGGGGAGAGGGGGGAGAATTTTGGAGAATTCATTGATCCCATTATCAAGAAATGCAAACGGGATGGGCGAGAGGAAATAAAAGTTAATTCTGGACGAATCAGGATAAAGGGTTTAAGAAATGAGGATGGGGCAATATTGTCACGAAGATTCGAATGAACACACAGTTTAACGTAACAGAAGAATTTATTGAAGCTAAGTAGCAGCTCGCAACTTTACAAGATCGAGAAGTTGCCTACAACTAGTGGGTATCAACTTTTATACCCGAACAGAATATTCGAGAAATAAATGATTTACATATTAAAGAAAGATCTAGAAAGTTCAAGAACATAAGGAAACAATAAATAACATTTTTAATTAAAAATCCGTACTTTGGATAAACAGCCATGGCAAGGATCGAACCCACAATCTTCGGGTCTGGATCGCGTGCTTTGACCATTCGGCCACCCAGCTCGTTGGTTAATCTCCTTTATGCCGCATTGCCCCTTTCTCAAAAAGATAGCGTCTCGCTGCTATTTAGATCTGGAGCGTGTCAAAGGTCCCTTGTAAATTTCTTTTGACTTATCTTCCGGAAGAACGACACCTGGATTTCGTCCATCTTCACTTTCGGTCTGCTTCGTCGGATCATGGTATGGCTTCATACGTAAAACATGGACAACGTCTTTTGGTTTTCTTTTTCGGGAGGCAGGATCGAAATCTTGCACTTCATAGGTAACGTCAGATAAACGGCGTAACACTTGATAGGGACCAAAATACCTCCTTAAGAGCTTCTCTGAAAGCCCGACCTTTCTGACCGGGGTATAAACCCATACGAGGTCTCCAGGACTATAAAACACCATTCGGTGCTTCGAGTCATAACGTCGACGGTCTTTATCTTGCGCTCTCAGAGTATGCGTTCTAGCCAACTGTCTCGACTCTTCTGCTCTGGAAATGGTCTTGGCTATGTAATCGTTAGTTGCATCATCAGGGCAGAATGGAAACATCGTGTCCAGAGTCGTTTCGGCTTCACGTCCATGAACTAGGTAGAACGGGGTGAATCCTGTTGTCTCCTGCTTAGCAGTGTTATAGGCGAACGTCACAAATGGTAGAATTTCGTCCCAGTTTTTCTGTTCGGTGTCAACGTACATGGACAGCATATCGGCTACAGTTTTGTTAAGGCGCTCCGTTAATTTGTCTGGGGATGATAGGCCGTCGTCATGCGATGATCGATATTACACAATTCGACGAGAGCGGAAACAAGTCTGGATTGAAAAACAGCACCACGATCTGTAATAATGACTCGAGGAGCTCCGTGTTTTAGAAGAATCTCTTCGAGCAGGAACTTGGCTACTTCTTCGGCTTCAGCATTGGTAAAGCTTTAGTTATTGCATAGCGTGTACAATAATCGGTGTAGACTGCGATCCATTTATTACCATGCAGATTTAGGAAATCTCCCAAGCAGATCTATCCCAATTCGATGAAAAGGTGCGACAGGATCCGAAAAGCAGCACCACGATCTGTAATAATGACTCGAGGAGCTCCGTGTTTTAGAAGAATCTCTTCGAGCAGGAACTTGGCTACTTCTTCGGCTTCAGCAGTTGGTAAAGCTTTAGTTATTGCATAGCGTGTACAATAATCGGTGTAGACTGCGATCCATTTATTACCATGGGCAGATTTAGGAAATCTCCCAAGCAGATCTATCCCAATTCGATGAAAAGGTGCGACAGGATCCGTAAAGCAACAGCACCACGATCTGTAATAATGACTCGAGGAGCTCCGTGTTTTAGAAGAATCTCTTCGAGCAGGAACTTGGCTACTTCTTCGGCTTCAGCAGTTGGTAAAGCTTTAGTTATTGCATAGCGTGTACAATAATCGGTGTAGACTGCGATCCATTTATTACCATGGGCAGATTTAGGAAATCTCCCAAGCAGATCTATCCCAATTCGATGAAAAGGTGCGACAGGATCCGTAAAGCAACAGCACCACGATCTGTAATAATGACTCGAGGAGCTCCGTGTTTTAGAAGAATCTCTTCGAGCAGGAACTTGGCTACTTCTTCGGCTTCAGCAGTTGGTAAAGCTTTAGTTATTGCATAGCGTGTACAATAATCGGTGCAGACTGCGATCCATTTATTACCATGCGCAGATTTAGGAAATCTCCCAAGCAGATCTATCCCAATTCGATGAAAACGTACGACAGGATCCGTAAAGCAACAGGATTCACCCCGTTCTACCTAGTTCATGGACGTGAAGCCGAAACGACTCTGGACACGATGTTTCCATTCTGCCCTGATGATGCAACTAACGATTACATAGCTAAGACCATTTCCAGAGCAGAAGAGTCGAGACAGTTAGCTAGAACGCATACTCTGAGAGCGCAAGATAAAGACCGTCGACGTTATGACTCGAAGCACCGAATGGTGTTTTATAGTCCTGGAGACCTCGTATGGGTTTATACCCCGGTCCGAAAAGTCGGTCTTTCAGAGAAGCTCTTAAGGAGGTATTTTGGTCCCTATCAAGTATTACGCCGTTTATCCGACGTTACCTATGAAGTGCAAGATTTCGATCCTGCCTCCCGAAAAAGAAAACCAAAAGACGTTGTCCATGTTTTACGTATGAAGCCATACCATGATCCGACGAAGCAGACCGAAAGTGAAGATGGACGAAATCCAGGTGTCGTTCTCCATAGGTCCGTTTTCTTAGGCTGTGGTGCTGATCTCTGGACAGAACTTCTAGCTTTCTTCGTTACAGCGGCTGCATATGTGGGACGTCGTTGGGCGTCTGCAGACTTGGCGACCACTGGCGCCAAAGCTCTTTCGACTTCGTCTTGGATGACGGTCTGTAGCGGCTGGGAATAGGGGTCCGGAAACTCGTCGACTTGATTTACTACTCGATTAATTTCTTCGCGTACAATTCTGCGGATAAGAGACACTAAATCGGTCTCGTCCTCCATGGCTGCAACTGGTACGACGTTTGGTAGTCTCTCAAATCTTCGGCCAATTCTTTTTTGCCTCATGTCTTCAATGTAGTTGCACCACTTGATGAAATCAGCCGTAGTCTTCACTTCTTTCATTAGGAGCACTTGGTACATATCTTCAGCAACTCCTTTCATTAAATGAGATACTTTCTCGTCGTCGGACATTGAAGGATTGACATCTTGACAAAGCCCTAATACACTCTGAATGTAGGACTGAGTACTCTCTCCTGCCCTTTGAGCTCTACATTTTAGTTGTTCTTCGGCCTTTTTTGTGTACTTGAAGCGATCGCCCAAAAGTTCATTTAAACCCCTCTTGAATGCGTTCCAGGAGTCCAAGGTATCTTCATTATTTATGTACCACTGTTTCGCCTTACCGTCTAGGAAAAAATAGACGTTTGCAAGACACATCATTTCATCCCATTTGTTGAACTTGGCCACTCGATCGTATTCTGCAAGCCATTTCCTAGGGTCATCTCCAGGCTCCCCACGGAAGGTTGAAGGGTTTCTTAGGGGCGAGTAGGTAGGAGTTACCACAACAGGCTTTGTATCCTCGGGCATTATCTGCTTCTTTCTTTTTTCTGGGTTGTAAAGGCCAAATTCCGGAGGTAATCCTCTTAAACGGAGACTTCTGCGAACACTGTCAGAATTATCCACAATGGCGAAATCGTTATCCGGCGCCTCCACCAAATTTGTCACGAAGATTCGAATGAACACACAGTTTAACGTAACAGAAGAATTTATTGAAGCTAAGTAGCAGCTCGCAACTTTACAAGATCGAGAAGTTGCCTACAACTAGTGGGTATCAACTTTTATACCCGAACAGAATATTCGAGAAATAAATGATTTACATATTAAAGAAAGATCTAGAAAGTTCAAGAACATAAGGAAACAATAAATAACATTTTTAAATTAAAAATCCGTACTTTGGATAAACAGCCATGGCAAGGATCGAACCCACAATCTTCGGGTCTGGATCGCGTGCTTTGACCATTCGGCCACCCAGCTCGTTGGTTAATCTCCTTTATGCGGCAATATTTCACAAGCCAGGGCAACACATCCAACCTGCGAAGCTGAAATGCGCATGGAATTGATGTTTAATCTCTTTGTTTAAGATCTGATTAATGTCTTGTGTATATAATTAGTGTAATTTTTTTTTATTATTATGTATCACATTTATGTAATCAGATTAAAGTTCAAATTTAAATTTAGGCGCCCAGTACTAAATGGTTAATTTTTTTCATATTGCTGCATTTAATTGCAGAAGAATTGTTTGCAGGCTTGGAATTTGTCTCCCAGCTCTGTAATTTTTTTTTGTTTGTTTTGTTTATTTGCAAAGGGTTTGAAATTAGCTCTTTGGAAGCAAATTTCAAACTTTGGGGCGTGTAATAGTCGCGTCCGTCTCTGTCGGTGGTCGGGCGAACTTTTATTCTTTTGGTTCATTGTAAGGCGCCGACCATTTTAAAACGCCTAACAATTTGGAAACGGCAGTAATGGTCCTTTTGACACACGGACTATTAGAAGTGTCAAATCTGCCGTTTTGTCATCGACCGACAAAAGGAAAGAAATTGTTTTTGTGTGACTTGACTTCTCCAAGGGCGAAGGCCAAAGGGGGGGGGGTGTCGATCTCCCCTGGAACCGAGGTTTCCTGTTGGAACAAGAAAAGACGGGAGAGACATTCCCGAGTGGATTGGCAAAATGAGAAGGTGGCTGAGAATGAGCTCCTCTCTCAACGATTGTACCTATAGTTTTCTTTAAATGTTTTCCTTTGTTGCTGAATAATTCAACGTTGTTAAGTTTTGCACTTCTCCCTTCGGCTGATTCATTTCGTCTCCCATTCCTGCTCCATTTGCAAGACCCATGCAGGTCATACCCAACTGACCGACGATATAGGAGATAGGACGTTCGCGGACCGCTCGGCGCGCATTTACATATATATATATATATATATATATATATATATATATATATATATAATTAAAAATTCATTATCAAAGAAAGAATGCTTAAAAATTATATGCAAATTAAACAAATTTTTAATTTTTATGCAATTAATTATATAATCAATTTAATTATATAAATAATTAATTATATAATATAATTATTACAGTCACTTTTAAAAAAATCTGAGTGTTTAAAACAAAGTTAGTTGAGCATTTCTCACATATCTAAAAAACATTATAAAGAATGTTACAAAAATGTTCATGTAAAATCGTTTTAGCTATTAAAATATCTTCCAAAATTTTGTCAAGAATAGAATTTCCGTACAAGTTGGCAAGTACATATTGACAGTTATTGATACATTCAATTGTTTTTATGCATATTTTACAGATTTAACAGAAAATTATTTACATACTATATTAATTTAAATAACAAATATAGAATATACAAATGTAGGATACAAAATAAAATTGCACTTACCACGTTTTTCTTCTTCAAATGTTCTGTTAATCCAAAATTGTTGAACTGTAGCAGAGCAAGTGTTTACTCTATGTCGAACTTATCGAAATGAACAGATTTCTTCTTCGCGCTACAAGTTTAAAATTTTTAGCGTCATCTGAGAGACGTTTTTTTTTGGGTGTCACGCCGATTACATTAATAAACCTCTTTGCGACTAATCAGATCTTCCGATATGAGGGGAAAGAAAATAATCGGAAGGCGACGTCGCATCGACACAAGAGCGACGTTTTAAAAATATGTGCGAGTATTTACCAATCAAGGCGATGATTGGCCGACCATTAGGCGACCATCCTTGCTGCTTGGGACATAAAATATCTTATTTAAAGTTAATTTTCCTTTAGTTTGCGTTACTAAAATTTTGTTTACTCTTTGTATCTTCAATTTTAATATTTTAGCTGGTTTGGCTGAAATTGTTGGCATGGTTGAACTACTATCAACTACGCATTCTACAAATTTTTTGTTAGGCAAATATAAGAACACCGTTAGCAGCCATGTATTATAAGAATTTGTTGGAGGTGGTTTAATCAAAAAGGGAGTAACATCTTCTGTTTCTGACATAAAAGAACAAATCTAGAACCGAAGGTAGGTGTTTGGAGTTCCTTCGCATGTGTAATGTCTGCATGGACTGGGGAGTAGTAGATTATGAAAACTTTTATTATAATGGCTGGCAAATCTTGGATGACCGGATCAATTGTAAGAATAGTTGGATCTTGGAAACAGTTGGAAGTTATGAGGTCTAGGATTATATTATCTACAGCTGATGCCATTTCTCAGAGACGATTGCTTGCGTGAAATTATTAATTCGATTTTGGACTTAATAATTAACACCAATGGGAGTAAAAAATCTAGGAGTGTGCTGATTCTCTCGAATTTTAACTAATTTGTGGGCCTGGTTTAGCCAAGGAATTGGGACAGAGGGTGTATTCACTGCCACCAATGACTTTAATTCTATAGGAAGAACATTCGTCAGATCCTAAATTACCATTATCTTAAATTGAAACTGGCAGTCGATAGAAATTTTATTTCATAGGTTATTATAAACTTAAAGTACATGGCCAATTCCCAGTTTCCTTGAGGAAAATAATTTAAATATATTTAACAAATATAGTAAATGAAATGGACATACGTGTTTCAAACAAACAATATCTAAAATAATGAATTATTTTTGGAGATTGGGATTTAACATTAAGGAATCAGAACTATTAATTTTTTCATACTAATACTGAATAAAGTTTGTTTAAATACATGTTTAAATGTAAGTTGGCAATTTATAGAAATTTTTTCTCTTATAAGTTAACGTGGATTTAAGTGAATCCAGTTCACACAATATGACAGATAATCAGTAACCTAAAGTAAAAGAACTGAAAGGTATTTATCAAACAGTTAATAAAAGGTTTTCATAAGCTGTAACTATTCTTCTGACTTACGTAAAATAAAAAGAAAAATGATTTTGAAAAGGGAAATTTCTTAACTATCAAACAATATTTAAAAACATAAATAAAAAAAAGTGAAAAAAATAGTGAAAAATTACACTACGAAAATTAGCTGTCAACTCAGTTAGGTATATATATATTTCTGATGAGGAGCTACTGGACAGCGCAGATATCACTCGAATTGATTGGCCAGCATACTCCTCCAATTTAAATCCCATCGAACATGTGTGGGATTTTTTGGGGAGAAGCATTGCAGCACGTTTACGTCCTCCGGAGAACACCCAACAACTCAAACGATGCAGAATGGTCACTCCTTCGAGAAATGGTGGACCAGGTGGTTCTGAGTACGCGGAGACGGTACGAAGCAACCATTGCAGTTAGGGGAGGGCATATCCCATATTAAGAAACATTTGCTCTTTGTTCTTCCTCTTGGATAGACAATCATGAGTCACGATAATATGCATTCAATAAAGCTTGTTTTTGTTTGATTCGATACCGTATGCATTGTATTCCTTTTCCAGCGCCGATTTCGTCATCTTGTACGTACATAATACTCTCCATCATTTCGGAATTTCATGTCTCTCATATGATTTCTCGTGGAGTTATGGCAAAAAACCCACCTAGTACTTAAGTTCTCCACACCAGTATATATATATATATATATATATATATATATATATATATATATATATATATATATGTATGTATAGATATATGTACACATATACACACACACATATATATATATATATATATATATTTGTATATGTATATATGAATATCTATATATATATATATATATGCATATATACGGGCCTGGCTCGTAGCCAGCGAACACAAATGAGAGAGACATCCATAACAAATATTAAAAGTTCTTTCGCACATCTTCTCCATTTTTTCCATTTTATCTTCAATACTTAATTCAGCAGCGGGTCACCAGCCAACAAGATTTGTGTTTCATTTAATGAAATTTGGCACGTTCTGATTTAATAACTTTTTATCCCCATATTATTTCACTGCACAGAGAGTTCTCCTATGTTGATTAAGGTTTTAATTTCTAACTTTAAAATTCCAAACTTGACACACACACACACACAGACACACACACACACACATATATATATATATATATATATATATATATATATATATATATATGTATATATATATATATATATATATATATGCGTGTGTGTATTATAAAAATACATTTTAACTGTGTTGCTGCGAATGAAAATAGAGCGAGCTATTAAAAACTAACATTTCACTTTATTTGAATGGCATCATTTACGTTGTTGTATTCATAAATGTTTTACTTGTTCTTTACTTTGATTGTAAGTTAGGGAAAAATACTTGTATTAAAATACTATAGTCTAACAAATTGTAACAGATATGAAATTAAAAAAATCGGTGTTTTAATTGATTAAAAAGCATTGTTATCACTGCTTATAAAAACATCAATATATTTCCTTTGCATTGTAGAAATCAGCGACTTTGACCGGTATCATCCGTAGCATACTAATTTTATGGCACATAAAGTGTACATTCAAATCAAAAAGACTGGAGTATAACCAGATGTAACAACGGCTCTAGTCGGTCTAGTCTGACCGGAGAACGTGCAGGATAAATATATAGATAAAGAACTCTTCTCGCTGGGAGGTTGGCAGGTCGGAGAGAGAAGTACAGAATAAGGAATAATAGTCATCTTCCTGAGGATTAACATAATTAAGAATACTCTCTATCGTGACATCACGAATTCATTTCATTCATCAGATCTGTGTTCTGTTGCGAGTTCGTCATAATGAAGATTATTTACCTTTCATCGTGCCTGGACACCCCTACATATTGTATGTACATATGTAATTATCAAAATTATTCAGCGTAAAATATTGATCTGAAATTCTCTTTTTTACCCTTCTTTTTTTTTCAATACCTAATTTCCCAGCTTTAAAATTTCATATTTCTATATGTGTTCTCTGACTTAAACTCCCTTTTCCCGTCTCTAAAAACTAGCTCTTAGGTAAATGTCGATTTTCTGTCAGCTGGACATTTTCAGTTGTCCCAGGAAAGTAGTTCCACCTCTCCACTAAATTACTAAATTACTGCCTGTGTGGCTTTTGACCTAAAGTAAATGATCAAGATTCACTCTTGACTCCCCAAAACAAGCTGAATAATCAAAGTCAACTGGGAACAAAATCACGTGATTATTTTGCTCCAGGGAGTGCGAAAATTATTAAAATATGTATTCGATTATATTCGATGCAATGTTGTTGTCTTAAGGTCTCACAACGTTGGACTTCATTTTCTTTAACGGCTGCAAGACTGCAAATTACTTTTCTTATTACCAGGTAAGTCCAAGCAATTAATAAATAATAGAGGCTGATTTACGGTGTAATATTTCGATAGCTACACACACACACACACACATATATATATATATATATATATATATATATATATATATATATATTATATTTATATATATATATATATATATAATAACGTGCTAAAATAATTAAAATCTACAAGGTGACTTATTTCATGTTATAGTGCTTAAATTATGTGTTAAGATGATATAAGTTTCATTGTTTCTTTACTAGGCTTAATTTAGTAACTTACTTTTATTGTGCACAACTTCTTTTTAATTTAGAAGTTAAAATAAAAATACTTATTATTTTATTTATGTCACGTGCTTAGGACTGATTTCACCATACTCTAATAAAGCTAATTACCGATTATTTACTTTACAAATATAGCAAATCTATGATTTGTTTAATTGCTTTAGAGAAGATAAGGATTTAATATTTTTAATTTTACAGATTCCTTAGATTTGTTTAAATAATATCCCAGGAAACGTAGATACTGTTCCTCTAGCCGAGAGCAAGAATAAATCATCAGAAGATGTGTATTAATTTATGGATTTTTGACGAAATCTATAATTAAATGGTTTATTAGTTTTATCACTATTCATGAATGAAATCATTATATTGACGGTATAAAATATTCTAAAAACTGTATGAAACTTATACATATATATATGTACTTTTTTGGAGATTATTATAAACCGAGATGAAAGGCTGATCACGAAGCGGTAAGTGAATTATATAGATTTTGAAATTCGTTAATAGGTGAATAATTTACAAATCGAATAGTAGCTAATCTGCAGTGTAATTGGAGAGAAATATTTTCACTAGTTTTATATATATATATATATATATATATATATATATATCGGACATTCCACTGTTACAGGTTTCACACATCGTACGACGGGTATCTTTTTTTTCTATAAAGTATTTCATGTTTCAAACATATATTTTTTCATGAGGCAAATATACCACCCAAGGAAGCATTTTGAAAAAGTTACAAATTTTCTGTTTCTTCCTTACATGTTTAAAAAATTATAAATATGCTGTTATGGGTGTGACAGTTATTTTACCAGGTGTTACACATAGGTTCACAATTATCAACTTTTCTGTGAATATATAATATCTAAAAGTCATTAAAATTTTTTATAATAAAGAAGGTTAAATGTTTATAATTATAGATTACTTTTAAGTTTTCAAACACAAATATAATTACCAGATTTTTTCAAAAAACAGGCTAAGGGTGTGACAAAATGTTACGGATGTGACAGAGTTCAGAATTCTAGTGAAAAATCTTACATTAAAAATAATGTTTTCTGTAGTAAATGAATAAACCAAGTAAGACATGTTTGCAATAGTTAAATTAATTTAATTGTTCTAACTTTTTTCAATAAAAATGATGTTGTCCTCTGTTGTTTATGAGAATTGATGGCGTTACTCTAACTAAGCATTTCTATACGATTGTTATCTCTTTTTCTATAAAGTATTTAATATTTCCAATATATATTTTTAATGAAGTAAATGCATCACTCAAGGAAACATTTTACAAAAATTAAAGAATTTTCGTTTCTTTTTTACATGTTTAAAAAATTATAAATTTGTTTTTGGCGGTGTGAAGTTTATTTTACCAGGTATTATACACAGATTCACAATTATTAATTTTTCAGTTAATAGGTAACAATTAAGAGTCAATAAAATATTTTATGAAAAAGACGGTTAAATGTTTAATAGTATGTGTTATTTGTAAATTTTCGACTACAAAAATAATTACCAGATTTTTTTTAAAAATGTGTTACTCGTGAGACAAAATATTAAAGGTGTGACTCAGTTCAGAATACTTTTGAAAAATCTTGCATTAAAAGTACGGTTTTCAACAATAAATGAATAAATCAATCCATACATGTTTGTGAGTGTTAAATTAATTTATTTCTTCTAACTTTTATAAATAAAATTAAATTTGATTTTTGTTGTCTATGAGAATTCTGAGGCTTTTCTAGGCCCAATAGCTTATTCTTAAAATAAACTTATTTCTCTTTTATGTTACGGGAAGGACATCAAATTGATAAACTAAAACCATTTAACAGACAATAATAATCTTACCTTGGTGTATATTTTCTTCAACGCTTCAAAAAATAGGATTTGTGTGAATCTGAAATGACATTCAACAAAAGTGTGCACCTACAAATGTGGCTGCAAATAGTATTGTAAAATCTTGATCTGGAAGTGTGGATTATTCAATAAAAATTTATTCGAATTTAGTGTAAATGTTTATTTATTTTACTCATTAGGAATTAAAAATAACTTCATATTTGTAACCAGTGAACTTTTAGTAATAATTTGATATATGACACATGTGACTGGAGCTACTTTTCAAATTTGGTCTCTGAGTAACTGTTTACAGGGAATGGCCGATATACCGGGTAATCCAAAAGTGAGGACAAACTTTAAAAATGAATAATTCGGAAACGAATAAAGGTAAAAAGATGCATTTTATACCAAACGAATGGAAAAGAATCAGGTTTTTGTGTGGCTAAGAATAGAAAATAGTTCTAGAAAATAGCCACCAACAGGTGGCGCTGTCGGATTTCTGATGTAGGATTATGTAAAGCAGCAAACAATTTATAAAAATGAGCAATTGTAGCAGGTAATGGTAGTAGAAGCTTGTATCGATGCATCGAAATGTTGTCCATAGTTGAAATCCCTCTTAGTTAAACTGTATAAGAAATTTGAAAATGCCATTGCAACATTACGAGCATATAGGTACAAGAAGGGTATGCGAGATAGCAAAGGACCAATAACGTCTTCTGCATTGAACAAAATTAGGAAGAAATTTGAAGCTACAGTTTCTTTGCCGTCACGGCAAAGAAGTGGACGTCCCTTAAAAGCCGCTGCTTTTTCCAGGACAGTGAAGCAGACGGTGCAATCCATGTCGGCGGTTGCTATACATAGGGAGTGCAGTGATCGAGAAGTTTCGAGGGAGACAGGAATGTCGTCCGAAAATGTCTGGAGAGTACTGCGAATAACTCTAAAACGGTATCCCCACAAGTTGCAACATAACAAAGAACTGAAATATCCTAACTTCGACTTTCGCAGAGGTTTTGCGAATTTTGTATTCAGTAGGATGGAAGAGCAGCCTGACTGGCTTCACACTGCTCTTTGAACAGATAAAGAGCACTTCACACTCTCCAGCGGTGTAAACACCCACAATTGTAAAGTGTGGACAACAAAAAAATCTACATGCATTTGTTGAGGTACCCTTTCAAAATCCTAAAGTGACAGTGTGGTGTACCTTCACTATTGATTTCCTAATTGGTCCACTTTTTTTTTCGAGGAAGTCACACAAACGGGTTTCAAAATAGTTTTCGTCACTGGTAAGCGATATGTAGCACTGTGACAGAACAACATTATTCCTGAACTGCAAGGGCGACAGGCTCACCAAATACTCACCTTTATGCAAAATAGAACACCACTTCATATTGCTCTGCCTGTGCATCGCCTGCTGCGCTCAACATTTGGGAAGAATCGTATTATCAGTCTCTACTTTAATCACGCATGGCTTCGAAGATCTCCCCATCTGATACCCTGTGACTTTTGGCTGTGGGGATTCTTGAAGTCAAAAGTATACCACGACCAGCCTGCATACCTAGTATCACTGAAAGATGCGATCCACCAAAATGTGTCTACCCTAACGCAAGAAATGCTACTAAATGCTGTGAATAGTGTGGTGAATCGTCTCACAGCTGTAGTTCTGAAGGATGGACAGCATATTGAACATTTACTGTAGTACTAATTATCTGTAATAAAGTTGACTTGTAAGTTGTCAACATTATTCCATTTGTAAATCATCTTTTGAGTATATATATATATATATATATATATATATATATATATATATATATATATATATATATACATACATACATACATATATGTATATGTACACACACACAGCTATTAGAACCGGACTAGTAGGGGGTGCAGATCATACAATCAGGCGAGCAAATTTCTAATGCGGTTGAATAAAGTATGAAAATAGGCTAAAGGCAGTAAAAAAAAGAGGATTGTACTGAAAATATTCTATAGGATTATCTATTTTTTTTCTGTGCCTTGTCACATCTCTGAATATTTGTTGTCATAAATCTGGGTAAGATTTTAATAAAAACTTGTTCACATACACTCTTACTTAAAAAGACATTGACATACAACATTTTAGACATTTTTCAAGGTATTCTTACAAGTAATGTTTCAGTAAGTACTACTAAATAATTTCAAACAAATTGGTAACAAGATGTAAATTTGAAGTTATAATGTGAACCTTTGATATTAAAATCTACTCTTTTTCTCTATCTCTTTAAATAGTAATGTTAGCAATTGAAAAATAAATTAATTAAAAATCTAGAATTATCAGAAATTTATAATCTGTCAAATAAAAAACCTAAAAGAATATTGTTTTCAGGTTCTATTTCTTACATTTTTTTGTTAAGATATTGATTTTTAAAAATTTTAAATAAATAGAATGGATAATTTTTTATAACTTTTTTTCTTATATATATATATATATATATATATATATATATATATATATATATATATATATATATATATATGACACGGTCCGAGTATACACACTGGTCAATATATAAATCAGTCCACACTCAATTCATTATTTTCTTCTCTTTATTAATCCACTTAACACGCTAATCAACATGGCGTCTCATCTTTGGCGCCCAACTGCAAACAAAAGCAGTTTTCACTATTCGAGGAGCCACAGGGTCCGACTATAGTAATTGCTTATCGCTCTCTGCTAATATCACTACGCGTGTGCCGTATTTATGTGACTAGTAACGCGAGGCGCGTTACTCCCGTTAAAATAATCCCTAATTAAAATCTCTTAAATTACTCTATATTTTAAAATCCTGACAACTTTCCCCTCCCTCTGAAGGCTTGCACAGGCAGGAGGGCCCTTCCTGACCAGCAAGTCCCCAGAGGACCCTAAAATTTTGAAAAAAACATCTAATTAATTATCCCAAAAAATAATAAATTTAAGTTACTTAATTCAGTCAGAGCAGGTGGCTCCCTCACAAAATAACACTGTTATAATAACTGACAAAATTCAAAAGTAGTAAAAATCACCCTATGATGGTGCTATAAAATGATTAAAGTCTTTTACACAATTACCTAAATCACAAAAATCTTTCCTGAAAATTAAACACATTATACAACAATTATAAAAAGAACAGGAACTTAGGAATATATGGTTGAAGATGAATAACATATGTTACTAATAATACTATATTGGTTATAGAAAACACCTTGGGTTAAACAATCTTAGGAGCTCCCAAAAATAACATTAACAGTATGAGTATAATAAGAGATAAAAAAAAACATAATATCAAAATATCACTAATATATGGTGAAAACAAAACAGATGAGTTTAAATATAGTTTCTCTTATAGCACAGTCCAACAGTATTGGGTAATGTCCTTGAGTTCCTAACACAATCAGTAGTAGTATAATATGTAATACAGTAAAAAAGTAGATAAAAATCAAAAAGGGAACCTAGATTAGATAACAATGTACACTGTATTGAGATCTCTTGTCAGAAAACATCATAATCTGATTTAATTACAAAATTTCACTTCATTTGTTATTCTTCGTTGGTTCATCAAAATACAAAATATCATATGTCGACAACTTCAATCTATTCCAAAAGTAATATTATAACAAACTTTCATCATATTATTTCTCAAATATCACTCAGTAACTTATAATCTCACACGTAAAAAGGTGTCATAATGAAAATCACTCATTATGTGGCAAAAGTAAGATCAACACAATATAGTGTTTACAATAGTGTATACATTTTTGTTTAAAACAGGTGTGTGATTCTTGTTTGTGTCTGTTTGTGTAGGGTTTTTGTCTTCCCCAGCAGAAGACGTGCTGTTGGTGGGTGACATTCCATGTCAACACACACCAGTCGCAAATTGAATCATGACAAGGACAAAATCCTGTCATGTGTGATGAGTGGCACTTAGGGTACACACTCCTAGGCGGGACGTAGGGCTGTATAAAGGGAAAAACCTGGACGTTTTCTGGCTGGGAACCTTCATCCAGGCCAAGTCGGTTACAAAGTCATAAATCTTAATGTCATTAGGTTTATTTTCCTAATGGAAAAGATAGTATGGTTTTTTGGGGATGTTTTTCTTCCTGGGCATATTAAATTTAGAACAGAAAACTCCCTGGGCAATTAAAATTAATCATCAAAAATATAATAGTAGCAAAAATCAACTTAATTAATTATAAAAACAGCAACATCAAAAACCTTCCTTAATTAATTAAAATACAACAAAATTCAAAACATCATGACATCATCAGTTCTTATGTCAAAATCAGCAATAAAATTGACTCCATAGATGAACAAAATTTGTTATACATCTTCATGGTGCATCAAAACATCTTCAGTTAAAAAAAAAACAATTTATGTAATACTAATATCATAATTAAATCAAAACACAATTTCAAAAATTTCAACAACATTCTATAAATCCCCAGTATATTCCCCCCCTCACAATGAGAAAAAATTCAGTTTTTACATCATAAAATATAAACAATTTTCCAAATAACACTTTAAAATTTTTCTTTACATGTCACTCAATAAAAAGCAAAAATTAAAAAAAACGACTAAATACAAATCTAGTTAAATATAAGAAATGAATATAAAATAGCACATAAATATCAGAATATCTCTAGTTAAAATTCGTAATCAGTAGATCATTTCTTTAAAAAACAAAACCTTACTCAGCAAAAGTTTTCAAAACATCATCTCAGTTCGATTGCAATTCACTTCAGACCGAAAATGCCACGTCATTAGAATTAAGAATTCACAGTTTCTTGCAATGGTCATAACAAGGAAATAAAAGATTTAACGTTATCGGAAGCAGTAATTTATGCGCTCAAGCCGCAAAAAAGTGCAGTTTTAGATTACAGGGATTCGAAGTTATAACTCATACAGTTTCGTTAGCTTCCGACCAAGGTCACAGACGATTCACATTTTTATCGATAAAAATAATGGAATTTTTAATCACTCGCGCTGAAAATTAAAATAATTTTTCTCTTCGATCAAAAGTTTTGCCCATGTAGATGGCCTCTTCTAAGTGATAAAATCATAGAATAATCAAATTTCTCTGAGATCAAAATTTTAAAATCCCTAAGCAAATTACTAAATTTTACTCTGTTAATATAAAAGCCAAAAATTATTCTTAAATGATTAAGTTTTATAGTACACAATATTTCAATCCTTTCATTTCATTAATCAAAATTTTACCAAACATCACTATTCAAAAAAGATCAAATAAGTAAAATTATAACAATTTCTTCAATATTAAAAATAAAAAGGAAAATAACCATAATCAATTTTTTTAAAGAATTATCATGTCTAGAAATGTTATTAATTTAAACAAATTTAGATATATTTACAAGAACAGAAATTTCAAACTATAAATTCTAGAAATACAAATACACAATTATTTGAAAAAAGTTTCGTTCATAAAAAGTCTTATTATATTTTTTTATACTGAAATCATAATTGACAATTTTTTTTAAATGCTCTGTTAAAAAAAACTTAATTTTACCTTTATGCGCCGAAAATACAAAAGTCAA
>CM063498.1:131890380-131920380 GCA_032207245.1 Pardosa pseudoannulata
AAAGTTGAAGTAGTAAATAAACTTTCCGCACAAGCACTGAGGAATGTGGCTATACCTACTTGCAGTCTTCATTGGGCTGCACTTAAATCCATTTTTAGCACTATGATTAACCAGATGGGAACAATAAGACAGTACTGAGGTCACAAAAAACAAATATTCATTGCATCAACTTGCTAAGGGAATTTCAACCTAAGGTTTTTATTCTCACAAATTTATCAGAAAAAAATTCGAAGTATGAAGCATCTGCTATTCTCCAATATGCTGGATAAATTTTTAAAATTATAGAACCACGGTATCTGAGTAGGTAAAGGCATCGATCTTATAATACATACATATATACATTCATATATATATATATATATATATATATATATATATATATATATATATATATATATATATATATATATATATATATATATATATATATATATATATATATATATATGTATAAATATATATATATGTATATATATATATATATATATATATATATATATATATATTATATATATATATATATATATATATATATATAAGGAAAATTCTCAGGGGTTTTCAAAACTTAAATCAAGGGTAAAAATTCCCGCCTCATTTTCCATTCCCCTTTTTAACCCCTAACTTAAATTGAACACTGGGGCTACAGGTTACGCCCTCAGAGAAGGGGCCTGTCCAATTATAAACCTACATGGCCCAAGCGGACAATTTATGAAATTTCCAAATAAAAAGGAGATACACGCTAGCGGAGACAGATTTTGCTAGAGATATTTTCAAACAGATGTTGACCCAGTGTTACGTGTCTTGTACATATAACTTCATGCTAGCTGACCCTTCAGTTTGTCCTGTCCTTATGATGAAGTGGGAACCCATCCTTCAAAGTTATCTTAATAAAGGTTTTTAGCTGAAACGGTATCATTTTTTTGGCCATGACTGCAACCCTCCCCCCATCGAGAAGTCAGTGTCATTACAGAAGCCGACAGGATAAACTGAAGCGGATGAAACCCAATGAACAATGACCAGAGTCCCTCTTAGACAACCCGTGGAGAGGGAAGAGTCGATATCACCTGCAACCATTAAGAGATCGAGCGAGAGATAACTATTGACCCCCTGAAATGACTGCATGAAAAAAAGGGCTGATGATAAAGCGAGCAAAAGAAAAGAAAATGAATGCTGATTCCGGAAACATCATTTGCCCTAAATTTGAGAGTAAGGGGCAGATAGAATTTAAAAAATGGGTCCAATATTTCGGAAGGAAATGTAACGAAAAAAACCTGCAGGAAAACGACAAACTTCGACTTTTTCCAGATTTTCTGGGAGCAGAAACGGCAGCATTTTACATCAACAACTGTTTAGAAATTGAAAAATGGGATGATGTAAAGAAAATATTTATTGAACACTTTCAAGTTGAAAAAAATGTAACATTTAAAGATTTTGTTGGGATGAAACTCGGCGATTTTTCCACCTTAACTGATTACTTTAATGAAAAGACTGAAGCATCCAGAAAATTAAATTTACCGACAGAAGTTAACTAGCTCAACCATGGACTGCCGGAGACATATAAACTTATTTTATCTTTTTACGAAATAAATGAAACATTTAAATGGATTTCAACTGCCCGGAAAGTTATAAAAGATGATATTCTACCAAGCGTCCCGCGAGCTGCTCCATCACTGCATCAAGACAGATAATATATGACGTTTGAATACAGAGCTCCGTATCCAGACAGTTATCGATGGGAAAGACCGGTCTTCGAAGGAAGGAGCTACCCTCCTGCTTATCCTGAGCGAAATTACTACAGGCCACCACCACCACAGAGACAATTTCGTGATAAACCTCCTTATCGACAGAGACGAACTTTCAACTCCTGACCGTTTTTTCAGGTCGACGTTCAACTGCATCGAGTGAGAATATCGGCCATCATCGACACTGGGACAAGTATTAATGTCATACCTGAACTTTTAATTCTAAAAACTGTTTCATTAGTGCACAACCCCCAAAGGACAATCTTGCACATCAAAACTGTTAAAGGATCTGTGGAGGTAAGAAGAATTATGTACATTCCTGTTAGAATAGGGAAAATTGTTCGCAAAATTGAATTTTACATAATTGATTCCAACATAAAATATGCTTTGTTGTCTGCTGCATGTGTTAGACAGTTTTGTTTATATCTCAATTTTAAGAATTTACAAGTGTATCAATTTAGACATAATGTCACAAGTACTAGAAAATTAGAATTCAATGAAAATAATTTTGTGCATGTAAATAACAATCTAAATAAGGTATTGAAAGGTAATATGTTATATAATTGTGTTAATAATAATGACCAGTATAGTGCATGTGATAACAACAGTAATAAATATATGACTTGTAATGGTAGTTATAATCAAGATGAATTAACTAATCTTTTAAGTGTTTATGATAAAATTTTTGCTAAAAACAAGTATGATGTTGGCTGTATTCAACTTGCAGACACCGCAGCGCTCCTTTTTTTCCTTTTTCCTTTTTTTTAGAAATTTCTCCTTTTTTCCTTATTTCACGGCATTTCTCCTTTTTTTCGCAAATTCCCTCCTTTTATTCCTTTTTTCTTTGGGCCATTTCCTCCTTTTATTTGTTTTTTCTTTCTCAACGTTTACGGAGTTATGTAACCGCGGAACGGATTGCACACATCTTCTTTTCCATGTTTTGGTAACATCTTTGTTTTTCTATATTTTTCTTTCTGTGAGATCCCCCCCCCCCAAAAAAAAAGAAAATAAAAGTTTTAGGCTATTTATTGGCGGTACAGATGTTTGAAAGTTAGTGAATAGCGATCAAAGTGTCAAAACTAAAGGGGGACCCGAATATTATATTGCAGTGTCAAGAAATCTGTTTACCCCGTTTCTGAACCCAAGAGGGGGAAAAGAAACGTTACTCCGAACCTATGCGCTAAAAAGTGGACTGCAGCATCGAATATTGAATTCAAGGATATTTCTGATCCAAAATTTTTTGTGGTTTAATAGAAAAAAAAATTGTTAAACACAGATTTTTTTTTCGGGAATTAAAAAAAAAGAAATAAAGGAAGGAGCGATTTTTTAAAACTTATATATATTTAAATTTTGACGATAATCAGAAAGATTTTTTCCCTTTTCTCATTTGTTTTTTCTCTTTGCCGTGTCCACATTTTTTTTTTTTTTTTTTTTTTTTTTTTTTTTTTTGACAAAGAGCAGGAGAGAAGCGTTATCAGTTGATTCTCGCAACACATGCTTCAAGGTCAAAAAGCTGTGTGACGCGATACAAATGAAACATATAGAACGTGTGTGGTTCTAGTTGTAATAGTACAGCTAAGCCGTAACTGTTTTTGGTGAAAAACAACCGTTTTCTGGATTTCGGTTTCGGAAAATGCGCATTTTTAATGGGCCATTATAGTTAATACTGCTATCATAATATGGGGGCTCTGAAACGGTAGAATTATGTTTTAACATCCTGCGTACTTTAAGATTATCCCCCGAACGCACGTAGACCGATCGTAATACTGTTTTATATATCCATATTTTTTTAATATCGCGATAACAGTATTAAGATTTCAATCTCTCTTAGAGTTATTTCTAACGATACATCATCTTATTGACTGAATTTTTGTGCTATGAGCAGTGTCTGTGAGAAAATAACACTGTTGCAAATAACTTACGGAAGTTAATTATTGTTGAAAAATCCGCACCTTTTTTTGTTAAGTTTGCATCTGTATTGAAGTTGATGAAAAATTTTACTAATGAAAATCTTAACTTTTAACGGCAATCCCGATAAAAATGAACCCTCCAGCTGCCGGCAGGACGCTGCCACGGGTTCGAATCCCGCTGCTTTGTTCGCATCCGTTCAGAATCGTCTAAAGTGGAATTCGAACCCACTGATACCTCAGATACCGGAATAAATCCCGTCCAATTCGATCATCTTCCTGAAATCTTACTGTTTAAAAAAATTTTTTTTAATTGTTCACTTAAGAAAATAGCCTTATACAGAGTATATGTTATTGAAATCATGCGTTTTTGACATTGATTAAAATTAAATCTAATGGTAATTATTGCATCTTTTCAAACTATTAAGGTATAGATTTTACTGTTTTTTAAGAAATTCTAGTGTCACAAAATTAAAAATTTGTTTATAGGAACGCCTTCTAAAAATTTGATATCTAAAATGTGCATTTATATTATTAAATTTTTTTTTTTAATTAGGATATTTGAGAAACTTCTGTTTTGAATCTGTTTTGAACATTTTTTGATTGGGAGACTCTAGTAATTGTTTATATTAGCAAAAATTATTTAGCTTCTGGTATATTTCATACTTAGGTACTTGTTTTTGCATTGTGTATACTTAAATAAATATTTTTAAAGTGTTCTTTACTTTCCGTTTTTCCTCCTTTTTTTTCCTCTAATATTTAACTTCTGGATCTGCTACTTTTATTAAAAAAATTTTGAAATTGTTCATTTAAAAAAATTAGACTTATACTGTATTTTTTAAACATTTATTGTAAACCAATGTAAGAAAAATTAATAGAATTTTACAAACTAGTTAATAACAAATTTTCAGTTACAAAGTTTTCAAGTTCTGTTTGGAAGTGCATTTTAAAGCTTTGCTATTTGAAACGGCTTTTAAATTATTGATGTACTGTTGAAATCCCTATTTTAACAAACTAGCTTATAACAAATGAAAATTTTGATCTCATGATTTTCCTTTTGTTTGCAATTCTCATTTATCCATAAATGGCAATTATCCATACGTTTATAGTGAATCTTAGGAATTTGGTTGAAGAATCCTTTCTTTCATTCATTTACTAAGTATTTTTCTTCCTTTTTTTATAAAACTTTTTTGCAGTTATAAAAACAGATTTAAATATGTTTCTAGATTTAAAAACAAAGTGCATGAAATTAACATCTTGTCCAGCCACTCAAGGAAATAAAATGTTTTTTGTTGTATTGGACAAAGAAATTCCTTAAACTATCTTGATATAGAAGATTATAAATTAGCTCAGTATTAAAATAGTAAGCAATAACTAGAAGACAAAACTAGTTTTGCATTTGTCTACATTTTTGGTCATTCTAATACTCAATCGTTCAGTTGTTTGGTTAAAGTCAATTAAAAACATTAAAGATAATATTTTTATAAATCTTATACAAGATAATATGTAAATGTTATGACCTTATGTAAATGTTATAATTTTCTGAGATCTAGCATTATTCTTAAAGGTTCAAGTACAACAAACAATATGGTTCCTCAAAATTTAATATAATAAAGTTCAACTGTATTGGTGAATATATTTTTTAATGAGGCACATTGAAGAAGCATCTGATTTGAATCTATTTTAAATATTTTTTTACTAGAAACTTGAGTACTTACTTATATTGATAAAAAGGTTATTTAGATACTTCCATATTTCATATTTAGGCACTTGTTTTTGCATTAAGTAAATCAGAACATTAATTTTTAATAGTTATTTAACTTCCTCTTTTTTCTTCTTTTTTGAAATTTTCTCCTTTTTCTCCTTCTTTTTTCCCAAAATTTTTACTTCTGTGTCTGAACTTGAGCCTTAACAGGTTATTTTAACGTCAGAATTGCACATATCAATGCGTCCTTATAGAGCAGAGGTAGGCAACGCGGCCCCCGCGGGTGCCATGGCACCCCCGATCGATTTTTAATGCGCCCTCACTGAACTAATGTAAATGTATGATAGCCAGAGCGATTTACTTACTCTTGTCAAACGGCGATATACAGCAAGTAGTCAGTCGAGTTTAGGATTGTGCATAGATTAGCAGTTTGCTAACCTTGAGCGTATCTAATAACAGGCACGTATCTTTTGTTAGTGTATGATCGTATTTCGAATAGACCACGCGTAGACCGTACATTTAAAACTACCAAGTAATCCGAAATAATTCTTTTCTTTCAAAACCCTTCATGGATAAATGTAAAAGAAAAAGGACTTATTATTTTAACGATGAATGAGAATATCTATAATGTTTCGTTAATTACAAAGGGAAGTGTATTTGTTTGTTGCGTAATAATAGTGTTGCGATTCCCAAGAAAAGTAATACTGAACGACATTTTAAGACAATTCATACCAATTTTGATAGTGACTATCCAATGAACTCTGAAATTAGAAGAAAAAAATTATTTCTTTGAAATCTTCAATAACTAACCAGCAAAGTTTTTTTACTAAACCACTGAAACAACATAAAGCAGCAACGATCGCGTCATATAAAATATCGCATTTTGCTAGCTAAGAATAAAAAACCATTTACAGATGGAGAATTAGTGAAAGAAGTCATGTTAGAAGCTGCTGATTCACTTTTTAAAGAATTAAAAAATAAAAAATAAATATTTTCAGCTATAAACACATTGCAATTATCAGCGCGAACTGTTACTAGAAGAATTGAAGTAATTGCAGAGAATTTGGAAGCAGAATTAGCAAATGATATGGAAAATTGTATTTTCGTTTCGCTACAGATGGATGAATCGACAGACGTAACAAATATATCACAATTAGCAATTTGCGTGAAGATGGTATTTTCTGATTTTACAACAAAAGAATTCCTTAAAGTTCTGCATTAAAGGGAAGCACCAGAGAAGAAGATATCTTTTCTCCTTTTAAAAAGTACATAACAGATGTAAAATTACCTGTACAAAAGTTATCGTCAATTACAACAGACGGGGCACCAGCGATGACTGGTAAGAAAAAAGGATTTATTGCCTTTTGTAGACAGGATTTCTTATTCCCTAAATTTATTTCTTATCATTGCCTCATACATCAGGAAATGTTATCAATCGGTTATCAAAAACAATCGGTTTTCAACACGTATTTACGATAGTAACAAAAATTATTAATTCCATAAGATCGGGAGCTATGCAACACAGATTGTTTAAATTACTTTTAGAAGATGAGGACGTTCAGTTCACAAATCTTCTTTCACATACTGAAGTGAGGTGGCTGAGCAGAGGTAAAATACTTGAGCGGTTTGTAATGCTTTTGCCACAAATAAAGGAATTTATTGCATCAAGAGGCAAATTTTACGAGCAATTAGAAAATAAAGATTGGCTAATCGACCTCGGATATCTGACACTTATAACGGCAAAGTTGAATGAATTAAATTTAAAAATACAAGGGGAAAATCAGCATATCGCTGACATGATTAGTGCAGTAAATGCATTCAAATGCAAGTTAGTGTTGTTGAAATCCCATCTATTGAAAAAATCATTATCACATTTACCAAATATAAAATATACTGTTAAGAGTTTAAATTTGAATAATGAAAATTTTACTGCTACATGATAATTAGAAATTATAGATAAGCTAATAAAAGAGTTTTCTTCTAGATTTGAAGATTTTGCAGCATTAGAACCCGTTCTAAGATTTTTCATAAATCCATTTTCAATGTTACTGAAGATGGTGTTCTTGAAATAGTTTCAGTGTATTTGGAGCTTCATAATATCGAAAACCTAGAATTAGAAATAATAAACTTGCAAAGTGATATTATTTTAAAAGCGCATAGTAATGATAAAATATTTTGGAACTTAGTCGATGAAAATAAGTATCCTATTTTAAGGAAATGTGCGCCGAAAATTTATTCATATTGTGTAACAACATACAATTGTGAGTCTTTGTTCTCAAATATGAAATATTTGAAATCAAAATACCGAACAAAGCTTAATGACTCACATTTAGATAATTGTTTAAGGACCGGGAACTCTAACTATATCCCCAATTATAAGAAATTAGCTAAAAATATGGACACCCAAGTTGCACACTGAATTATATGTATCATTATGTATGACACCAACAAAATAAAGTTATAAAAAATCTGTTTTTTATGCCTATTTATACTTGTTGATTATCTGTAAAATATGCGCTCTCGGGGATTTTCAAATTTAGTATTGAGCCCTTAAGGACAAACAGGTTGCCGACCCCTGTTATAGAGCATCCCCTAAGGATGACTCCGAGATTAAAAAACAAATCGATGAACTTTTGTCTGCTGATTTAATTAAACCTTCGTGTAGTCCCTATTCGGCCCCTGTAATGTTAGCATACAAACGTAGTGAAAACGCAAAAAACAGGTTATGTATAGATTTTCGTAAATTAAACCAAATTACTAAGACTGATTCATTTCCAATCCCCAGAATTGATAGTGTTCTTGACAAGCTTACCGGTACTAAAATTTCCTCCACACTGGACTTAGCATCAGGTTATTGGCACATTAAAATTAACAACAAGGACACAGAAAAATTAGCTTGTACAACAAATTTCGGTTTATATGAATGGAAACGATTGCCATTTGAATGGAAGAATTCCCCGGCAATCTTTCAACGTACTCTTAGGTAAATTTTAGATAAACATAAAGTTAAATTCGCTTTAAACTATTTCGACGATATAATTGTTTTTTCCGAATTTTTCGATGAACACTTAGAGCATTTAAAAACTATATTCCAAATTTTCGTTAACGAAAATATTAAATTGAAACAATCAAAATTTCAATTTGCGCAAACTACAATTACATTTCTTGGTTATGAAGTGGAATCAGGCAAGTTCTCTCCAAGTAATGATAACATTGAAATTATTAAAAAACTACAACCCTCTAGGAATGCTAAAGAACTACAACGATTTTTAGACAGTATTAATGTGTACAATAAATTCATTCCTAAATATGCAAACATTAGAGTTCCCCTAAATAATTTATTAAAGAAAAGAACTAAATTTGAATGCACTGATAAATGCCAAGCAGCTTTTCAAAATTTAAAGGATGCCTTAATCTCTAAGCCTATTCTAACTTTATTTAATCCCAAGTACCCTTACCATATTTTTATAGATGCCTCCCAAGAAGCTGTCGGAGCAATTTTAAAACAAGAACACCCCGATAAGACTCTTCACCCCGTAGCCTTTCATTCCCGTTAACTCCGGCCTTATGAAAAGAATTACGCCATAACTGAGTTAGAGTGTTTAGCAATAATATATGCAATAGATAAATTCTATTCTTATTTACATGGATCTCACTTCACAATTCATACTGATCATGCCTCCCTCGTATGGCTTAAAAGCATTAAACACCCTAGCGGACGTTTGTTTAGATGGTCTCTTAAACTTTCCATGTTTCATTTTGATATAATTTATAAAAAAGGTTCCACAAATGGCTGACATGCTTTCAAGTAACCCTATAGCTCACCATTTATCACTAAAGTCTCATTTTTTGATTCATGATGAAATTAAAAGCCACCAAGACTCAGACAACATTAATGGCAAAAAGTTTCAAAAAATAAAATATTTATGGATGATTAAGAAAAAAGGATTTTTCCAAATTTGTGTTCCTTGCTCCCTAAGATCAAAATTATTAAGTATGGCCCATGTCAACCAAGGTCATATTGGAGTGTTATCCATGCTAAATTTACTCTCACCCCAGTATTATTAGTCGGGTACTGCCACTGACATTAAAAATTTTGTTAAGCATTGTGAAATATGACAATTAAACAAAAAATCAAAACAAAAGAAATTTGGCTATCTTGAAAAATTACCACCCGCTAATGAACCTTTCGATATGATCTCCATAGACACTGTTGGAGGACTAAATTATTAAAATTCTGCTAAGAAGTACATTCATATTGTCATTGATTATAATACACGCTATATCTGGACTTTTCCCTTTAAAAGTGTTACCACTGAAACTTATATTAATTGCCTTAACCAAATGTTTCAATTTCAGCTCCCTCAAAAATTATTAAGTGACCATAATGCTGCATTTACATCTTCGAAATTTAAACATTTTCTTAAAAAATCATAATGTGACGCAATTACTGACGCAATTACTGCTCATAGACCTCAAACTAATGGAACTGTTGAACGCTTGAATCAAACGATAATTAACCACCTTAAAATTAAATTAAATGCTCACTCAGGTAACATCGCATGGACTAAACTATTGTCCCAAGTAACAGAAGAATATAATAACACCCCTCACTCAGTCATTAAATTTCCTCCAGCTTATCCGATGTACGGTAAATTGCCTTATAATAATTTAATTCCTAATCAAAATGTATACCCTCCAATAAAAGAGGCTAGAAAACTTGCAGTAATAAGAACAGATAAATATCAAAATATTAATAAAGCCCGATGTGATGCTCGTTTCAAACCAGCTAAATTTAAAATCGGAGACTTAGTTATGTATGAGAAATTCAGTTATCCCAATACTCGTAAGCTCAGTTCGACATATTCTGGCCCATATGTAATTTTAAAGCAACTCTCAAATTTAACTTTTGAAATTAACAAGCCTAATCTTCTCACCAAGAAATCGTTTGAGATAGTTCACTCAACCCGCCTACGCCCATTTAACCCTTCTGAAAACTTTAAATTGAGTGGTAGAAAAAGTAGGATTCCTATTGCTGTTAGATAATGCTAAGAATATAATTTTGTATACCGTAAAGATGAATACTTTATGTGTATCATCTTATTTATTGTTTATTGATTGAAATTTTCATCAAAATAATCAAGTTTATTTTCATTTGTATTACCTTTATGCATTTGTTACAATTACTGACCTAGCATATAATTGGTGAATTATTTTTGTTTTAAGGGAAATAGTTCTTGTGTTTGATTTTGTATTTTGTATTTGTTGTATTGTATATAATTGTATGATAACTTTGATAACATTTGTAATTAAATAACCTTTTAATTGTTGCACTCTAAAGTACCCTACGACAAGTAGAAAAATATGCACGAATTCAACTGGCAAATTCCAGCTAGTTCATTTCAACTTTTATTTTCATCCCACTCTTAACAACTTAGTTGACCCCAAACGTTTAAGATTGAAAAGATAAGAGTTAACGTTAAAACCCTTTAGCGAGGAACAGAAACCCAGTGGGCAACTTTTACCCCCTTTGTTAGTTAATTGAGTTAGTTTCCCCACTGCTGTAAAACCCCAAGATCATTCATGCTGTGAAACATGAATCTGTCTTAGAGGTTAGGGCAAGAGCCTTGCTTAAATCACTGATACAAAAGCGATGAGAAGAAGATAAGAAATAGAAGAATGTCAAAATGTGTAAATGTCGGCCATGTGAAGGGAATAATGAGTATATAATGATTGAGGATTTTAGCTGGTAAGGGGATAACTACTTGAGAATAAGGATGAGAAAACATTTCACCACAATGACGTTAGAGACTCTCTATTATATTAAAGAGTGCGAAATATTATTAAAATCATTAACTAATATAAGTATTATCAATCGTTTGCTATTTAACCATCAAATTAAACTGAGTAATACATATTGCAGTTTCAATAAATTTTCCAGCGTATTAATGTAAATAACTTGCCAATTTTTTTTTATTTATTATCACATGTATTATGTCCTTGTAATCTGTCTTTACAGTTGCAAAACTTATACTATGTATTTTTATTTTGTGTATAATTATGTATGAAATCATCAGTTACTTATTTTGTTACTTTAATTTTTTGTAAAATTTTATGTTAACGGAAAGGTTCTCCTTTCGTTCACCCCTTTCTTTTTGCCCGGGGAGGATATTGTAAGGAAAATTCTCAGGGGTTTTCAAAACTTAAATCAAGGGTAAAAATTGACGAGTAATTTTCCATTCCCCTTTTTAACTCCTAACCTAAATTGACCACTGGGGCTACAGGTTACGCCCTCAGAGAAAGGGCCTGTCCAATTATAAACCTACACGGTCCTAGCGGACAATTTAGGAAATTTCCAAATAAAAAGGAGATACACGCTAGCGGAGACAGATTTTGTTAGAGATATTTTCCCACAGATGTTGACCCAGGTGTTAGGTGTCTTGTACATAGAACTTCAGTCTAGCTGACCCTTCAGTTTGTCCTGTCCCTATGATGAAGTGGGCACCCGTCCTTCAACGTTATCTTAATAAAGGTTTTTAGCTGAAATGGTATCATTTTTATGGCCATGACTGCAACCCCCCATCGAGAAGTCAGTCTCATTACATATACATACATACATACATACATATACGCATTTGTTTAAATCAATGATTTAAAAAATCCAAATATTATACCAAGGTGATAGGAATCAACTTGTTTATAAAGCAGGTTTTTCGGCTCAGAAGATGCTATTTTATCCTAATAGAAAAAAAAATTTCATTTTATAGCTGAGAAAACAAATGCAAAAGCTTGTATGTTATGCAAAAAGCATAGTAGTGGAAGGGAATCGTTTTGATAAGTCAAATCCGAAAACGAGTTCTCATTTAAAATTTTTATTTAATTACCCATGAGAGAATACTTTATAAACAATTTGAAGAATTTAGTGACTGAAGACAATTGTATTTTTGTATCATGGGTATTTAAAACTCTTAATTAAGTTTCAATCCTATTAATTTATCATCTGTAGTGACAGTTATACAACAATGAAGACACATATAGTAATGGATAGAAAATTAGTAAAAGGATGTCATTAATTATCTCAAACCTAAGTTTTAAATAAAAAAATATTTCATAATTATTCAACCATGAAACATCATATCAATTTTAATAAATTCATAAAAAAAGCATAAAATACGCCAAAACAGTTTTAAAATTTTAGTTAAGATTCGAAAAATTATCCTTTGTGTGTACCAATTAGTTTATACATTTATTTAAATTTTTCATGAGATCGTAGGTATTTACACTGTTAATTGTTGCCATGCTCCTTTTCGTAAAACAAAGATGAACTTCTTCGTCGTGTTGAAAAATTTTTAAACAAAAGTTTAAACAATTTTAGACTTTCCACTAAGTGGAACATATAAACAATTAAACCACTCAGAATTACCTACGGATGGATACTACTTTTATACGGACATTACTATACACATATGCGTTGAAGTTTTTAAAATTTCAATTGGTAATTTAAACATTTTAAAACTGAAATGCATTTTAATTTTGATATAACTCATATATGAATAAATGTCAATCATGTAAAAAAAAAGGAATTTGTTTTTAATATTCATAAGAAAAAATCATAAACTATATTCAAGAATATCCCCTATGTACCTTAAGTAGAATTTCATGTATATCTGAATTTGACATATCTTGAAAAATACGTTTTGAGATAAATGGACATAAAATTTCCACTATTCGTCTTTTAAGAGATATCTATATTTTCTTACCTTTTACACTATTTTAAGTTGCTATGAAGATTATTTCAACAATATTAATGAAAAAACTTTAAAATTAATCAGCTATATAATCAAATTTACTTTTACATAATGTAACTTATTAAGAAAAAATATATTTACTCACTGATAATTTTACATTTGAACGTGTTTCAAGGGCATTGAAGGAAGAAGAAAAGGTAGTGTACATTAACTTTATAAAACAATGTATGAAGAATCTATTAATGTAAATATCGCAGAAATATTTAGCTTGTTCAATTTGATTTTAAATACTCTGTAATATTTTTTAAACTAAAAGATTAAGCTGTCATTTTTTTTTCGAGATTTGTAGGTTTTGGATCTTTAAGTTAACAAAAAATTTCATAGCCAGTTCATGGATTTAATCACCTTATTATTGTTGATTTTTAAAAATATTTAACTTATGTAACATCATGCATGTTCTTGAATTTTTATAAGCTATAAATATAAAAAAGTATTTTTTAATCACTTATAATAATAATAATAATAACGTTAGAAATAGTAGAAACGTTAAAAAATCACTAATAAGTAAAATTCTTGTTCGGGGATTTAATTATGCCTCTTAAAAATAGATAGCAAAACTAGTTTAAAATTTCTGCATTTAGGATTTCAAGCAGGCTGAACAGCGTTTTACATTTACCAAACTAGTTTTATCTCTTTCTAAAACAAATTGCAATATTTTAAGTATACTTATATATATATATATATATATATATATATATATATATATATAATATATATATATATATATATATACATACATAAAAATAAAATGTTGGTATACTAAAGCATATATGAGAAAAATATATTAATACTTTTAAACTGTTAAATATCTAAAGGAAGATGTAATGTTACATTTCTCCTTACGACTAAAAATTCACTCAGCTTAAATCGTCTGATTTTATGTGAAAAAAAAAAATTACATATGTCCCTTCACATTCACTTTATAAAAACACTTGAGAATTCATAAAAAAACATTTTCTTCCAATGCTTTAAATTTTACATCCGTATTCCAAATATAAATTTAGACATGGTAATTAACTCTTAGTATTGTTTTATAATTCGTAAAACTATTTTCGTCTATAACCTTTGTAGTACCATAAAATTAGCCCATAAAAGGATTCGTTTATTTAATTTTATATAAAATAAAAAAGCCACATATGTCTACTGATCTATATTTTATTAAAACATAAAAGTTTTAATAAAATATAGGTAAAATATAGGTACAAATATAGATACCAAATACATAAAAAGTTTTCTTCAACAATTTTAAATTTTTTTACATCAATATTATAAATATACATTTCAGACACGAATTTTAACACTTTTACATTATTCAATGACTCTTAGCACTCTTTTATCACCTTTGTAGTACCAAAAAATAAGCGCGTACAAGAATTGATTTATTTAACATTTCTATTTTAATATGTATAAATTACTTATAGATTTTTATCTCTAAATCATCGGTCCCAAACATCTACAACCTATTTTATAATAATTAAGATATCAGGTGTTTTTAAAGTGTCCTCTGTAATGATATAATGAAAGATTAACTTGAAACTGGCATGAAATATGATAAATGAATTCTGGAATGAATCATCTTACCACGTAAGTGCTTAAGGGTAAAGTTTCGTACGTTATTATTTTACTATCTTTTAGGGAGATGGAATATTTCGACTTACCTTGAAAGACGACAAATCTTCTGTGATACTGTTTTTCAATCCCGAAACCGAAGCTAAAACTTAAGTCTAGGCTAAATAAGTCGCCATGACAACAGTTGTACACGTGACTTAAAACGTTCGAATGCACTGCATTATTTTAATTTCTGGTTCACTTATTATATTTAGAATGTGCAAAGCTTTGCACATTCGTAAGTCAGCAGTGACACAGCTTTTAAAAATTTACAAATATGCAACTATCTCTCAAAAGAGGAGTAAATAAATAAAATACAGTTTTATCGAAAGGATGACGTTTACTTTTTCAACTCATGAGAACAAAATACCCATCGAGACTCAAAAAACTTTTATAAAAAACTTTATAAAAAAACTTAACAAAAAACGCTGTTCTCTTGCTTTTAGAACACATTTTAGGTTGGATGAAAAACTATATAGTTTTGGGTCTATTAAATGGTCTATTTAAAAAATTGAAAAAAATAGAAAAGGAATAGAATTTACTTATATGAAAGAAGACTTTTGATATATGTATATTAGCAAATAAATTTTCATGTAAAATAAAAGCAAATAATCTGTTTTATTTTGTAAACCTAAAACTTTAAAGATTTATGACATTTTAAAATTTTAAATAAATGCAACGCTAAAATGTTTAGAATTTTCTTGAAATTAGCATTTATTATGCTATACAATAAAATCTATTGCTAGTATTAATATTATTGAGGTTAGCAGAACAAAACAGATAAGTATCTTATTTAATATAAAAAACTGTTTCTAATTTGCAAATTTAAAATGATCTATTTGTTTCACTTGATACAAATAGTTTTCTTCATAATTTCTGCTTCTAAATTACGAGGGTCCAGTGGAGGAATATTACTATCGTCTGTAGCATCTGGCCATAAGTTACTCTTGAGATTTGGAAGATACTAAATGGGTAACGGCTTTGCAGCCGTTGTTTGGAGTAAAGTTATATGTTTGCACTGGAAAGAAAAATATATTGTTTTGCATCGTGTTTCAGTAAGAAACCTCACTTTTTCATCTATCTTAAGTTGGCTTTTTGACATTTAAACCAATTTTTTCTACGTTCATTTTATTATTACGTCCTTACTATCAATTTTTTTCCCCTGGAGTATCCAAACGTTATGACATTGGATCTTTCCCAAAAATGCGTTGTGATATTCCGCAACATTTAACGTACCATATCCAGCATAATGTTACTTATGAACTGACCCGATCTCATTGACACAAATTATAATTAACATAGGTCGTAGAGGAAAACCAAAGGAATTGAATTAATCTATAAGTTTGATTGAAAATGGTTGAAGGGGTAGGGATCGGTTCTTTCGTACCGGAATTCGTGGGTTTGAATCCCACTCTGGCATGGATGTTCGTAACCGTAGGTCCAGGTCTCAGTAACCCTTATGTAACATAGAGCTTCAAACAAAACAAAACAACTCATTAGTTCAACAATATAAACTGTTATGGTCGACTCACAATTGACCTAGAACCGCTGGAAGGGGGATTTTTACCCAAAAACTATTTTTTGTTCATCCTCAGAACGGTACCAACGGAATTGAAATAGTTTTCTTAGCTTAATTTTATACCCATGAAATTTTATGAAAATACAATATGGAAGAATGTGCATATGCATAAAATAGTTTGTTACTAAGCCGAGGAGAGTGGAAACAAAACTGTAGATATTTTACGAAATATAAAATACTGATAAGTAGATACAGTACTATATATATATATATATATATATATATATATATGTAATATTAAAATCCCTTATTTAAGTATTTTAATATTAATTTAAGAACTTTTGTTCGTAAAGTGAGTTCGGAGTTTGCGCGATAATTCTGATTTTCCCTCCAGACACGCTATAGACTTAGTACAGCCTCTGTCTGGATTACTTTAGCCAATAGTTAGCGAGTTCTCTTTAAACATGGGTATTTTGTATCACGTGATCAATTATGCTTAGGGATTATTCGTAATCTTTTAGTTTAGGAATCCTTACTTAAAAAGTATGTGCGGGACCAGATGATCTGTGTGCACGAAGCTGTAAAGCTGTCTATCTGTTGTATGGATTTCATGTTTATTACCAGAAATAAACTGTATTGTAATTTTGAATGAGTCTCGCTAATATATTATTTCAAGTCCGCAGGATGTGCTTGCGCTGGGAAAGCGATGGAAAAATAAATTTTGTGTTTTTCGATCGGCTGAGTATGAAATGACTACAGATTTCACGAAACGAATAACGGCATGAGTTCGCTATGTTTCATTTTCAAACATTATCTCATGGAGAGAGAGTGGCTGTGTCTGGAATACCATTTGTGCATCAACTTTGAAGTGATTAATGGTGGATTGTAAAATATTCGTCCCGGTAAAATGAGGAACGTTCTGATGAAAAGAAAAAGAGTGTTCCATGTACTGAGATGCGGGGAGACGACCAGGGAAATACAGAAATGGTGTCTCTGAACCAGTTCCGAATGACGTCGCCAATTAACTGACTAAACGTGACATTTTTGGAAATTACAGAACGTTTTGTGTTTCTTGTTCCAGTTCGGGTCAGATGACGTCATCACGAATGTGACTGAAAGAGCTAATTTCGGTTTCAGTGACAAAAGAGACTATTTCGGTTTCAGTGACAAAGGGAACAATTTTCGAATATGATACTTTCCAAGAATGTGTAGCTTAAAACCAACAGTAATTATTGTGGATAACTTTTAAAGAAGTAAGCATTAATTATAATTTGTTTTATTTTCAGTTTCGATTTGTGTATTATGTGCATATTTTTTTTCTCTTTCTTTTGAAATGTGTTTTATATTTTTATATTTAATATTTAATTAACTTAAGTGTGTATTTGTTTATATTAAAACCAAAATGTCCCTTAAAGAAGTTGAGGCAGTTCAGAAAACAGTAAAGGAACGGAAAGCTTCCACAATTAAACTACTTGATAAAATAATATGTTCAAATAATGATAGATTAAATCGTAATAGAATATTAAATTTCGAAGGATTTCCGTTCCAGATAGGGGATAATGAGTTTTTAAATAAAGTAAAAGAAATTTCGGAACAATTTACGTTACCTGAACTAATTAAAGTTTGTGATATATTAAATATTTCGGGGGAGGGAGTAAAAGACGAACTGTCGACAAACATCATTTCTTGTTTGACAGACTTTGAACTACTTAATAAATCTATGTTAAGAGACTCGAATTCTGAAGAAGAAACTGAAACTGAAGTGGCTGTGACTCAAAATGAAAGTGTCGAATTATCTGCTACAAATAATGTTAAGAGTGAAAGTAATTCCATAGAACAGAACAAATTATCAGACCTATGTAAAAATATTAAAGAATCATTATCTCTCTCAAACAATAGTCAATGTATTAATATAAATTTTAATGATGTTGAAAATATAATCTCTAAATTTAGTGCCAATTCTTTCGAAAATGTTAATGTCTGGGTTCAACAGTTTGAAAACGTAGCTAAAATGTTAAACCTCAACGAACTGCAAAAGTTTATTTTTACAAAACGTTCTTTACTGTACATAAAAACGGAAGTAAATGTTGACTCGTGGGAAAAGTTAAAAGTCTCGCTCCTGAATGAGTTTACCACCGATTCGAATTCTGCTAGGTTGCACGAATTGCTTATCAGGCGACAAATAAAAGACAGTGAGAGTGTGTTTGAATATTTTCTACACATGCGTGAAATAGGAAACGGTTTAATTGATGATGCGGCTTTGATGCATTATATTATCAACGGGATTAAAGATAAACCGGAAAACAAAAGTATTTTATACGGGTGTAAAGACTTAAGAGAGTTTCGAGAGAAAATTAAATTATATGAAAATATGAAGACCGATTGTGTAAAATCTCAGACGAAGGCATATGACATGAAGCAGAGGCATGATATTTTTGCTGATAGTAAACAGCCTATAAGGAATAATAATTGTTTTTCTTGTGGTCTTAAAGGACACTTATCAAAACATTGTACCCAAAAAACTAAACGGGTTAATTGCTTTAACTGTGGTAAATTAGGCCACAAAAGTTTTGAGTGTCTGTTAAAAAATAATAGGCCTAAACCTCTATTTCAAAGTAACACAAAATTAGGAAAAGTGACACATGCTGTTCAGGATTTACCACCCAACCCATGCAAATTCTGCGCCCAAGTGGGTATCATGAACGCTTTTCATTGGGGTTATTCTTGTATAAACAGACCATCTGTGTCTGAAAATTTGGAACCCAAACAACGAACTGAAAAATGACAATTAATTGTATCCGGATACATCGAAAATAAAACGTACGTACAAAATAAAACAAAACTGCGAAACAAAGAAAACTCGAGTAGAAATACGAAAATATTGTTAAACATAGACACGGGGTCAACGGTGAATATAATTCCGAGTAAAATTGCGGAAAGTGTAAATGTTCTTATTGAGGAAATGGAAAACATACAAATAAAACAAACTAAGGGACTAATAAAGCTTAACAAAACATGCAATCTTCATCTTAAGGTGGGCAACATAGTTAAACCGGCAAAGTTTCTTGTACTTGACACCGATTTACCATATGCCCTTCTAGGTTTAAAAAGTTGCATTGATTTTGCTTTGGAAATAAATTGTGCAAAACAGGTTGTTGTGCAGAGAAAGAAAAGCCTGATCACCTTTTCGAAATCTGATTGCAACAATTTGTCGTTGCATATTATGCCTGAAAATCCTGTTGAGCCAAATAATAGTCACTTAGAAAAAATAAATACAATAAGTCAAGGAAAAAATATAAAAGAAAGTGTTAAGGGAAAAGAAAGTAGAGTTAAGATACAGGTAAACAAAGAAAAAATTGCGAGTAAAGAAAGTAAACAGAAATGTAAATTTGATAAAAAGAAAAGTAAAAAGCCTGAATTTTTCAGTTCTTCTGAGACGGATCTTGGTGATGGGTGCACACATTGTCAAGATCAGGTTGAGGAAAGTTATGAAATTTCAGAGACTAAGACACAAGGCGAGTTAAAAGAAATATTAGGAAACTACAAAGATATTTTTGCTACCAGTAAATATGATGTAGGAAAAATTAGGATAGAACCGCAACGCGTAATGTTAACGTCGGACTTGCCAATTTCGTTAAGACCGTATAAGACCTCACCAAAACAGCAGGAGGAAATAGACAATCAAATCAAAGAATTATTGAATGCTAATATAATTAAAGAGAGTTCATCACCTTATTGCGCCCCAGTTACATTGGTTTTCAAAAAAGATGAAAATAAGAAAAATAGATTGTGTATAGATTTCAGAAAGTTGAATCAAATTACTAAATCAGATGCAGAACCTTTGCCCCTCATTGAAACCCTAATAGACAAGTTGGTTCAAAGTCAATATTTTTCAAAATTAGATATGGCCTCGGGTTATTGGCATATACCTATTCATCCAGATGACACAGAAAAACTTGCGTTCGGGACTCATAGCAGTGGTCTGTATGAGTGGCAACGTCTGCCTTTCGGGTGGAAAAACGCCCCTAGCATCTTTCAAAGAACCATCCGTAGAATTCTAGCAAAACATAAGATTAACTTTGTTGCTAACTATTTCGATGATATAATCATATTTTCAGAAAGTTATAGTGAACATTTAGAACATCTTCAAGAAATTTTCGAAATTTGCAGGAAAGAAAACATTAAATTAAAATCATCTAAATGTTCATTTTTGTAAACTAAAATTAACTTCTTGGGATATGAGATTTCCAACGGGACTGTCTCTCCAGATAATCACAATCTTGAAGTAATAAAAAATTTAAAACCACCTACCAATGTTAAAGCTTTGCAACGTTTTCTAGGTTCAATTAATGTATATCATAAATTTATTAACCAGTATGCAAAAATTCGTACTCCATTAAATATGTTGTTGAAGAAAGAAATTCCATGGCAATGGACTGAAGAATGCCAGAATGCTTTTGTAACTTTGAAAAATTTATTAATTTGTAAACCAGTCTTGAAAATTTTTGATCCTAAAAAGGAAATTCATCTTTTTGTTGATGCAAGTTTAAATGGTGTAGGAGCAGTTTTGAAACAGCCTGATATTTCTGGTGCCTTACATCCGATAGCTTTTCATTCCCGCTCATTAAAAGATTATGAAAGAAATTATGCCATTACTGAACTTGAATGTCTGGCTATCGTGGATACATTAAATAAGTTTCACCATTATCTTTTCGGACAAAAATTTACCATACATACAGATCATGCGGCGTTGATGTGGCTCAAAAATGTAAAAAATTTAAAAGGTCGTTTGTTCCGCTGGTCTTTGCAATTAAGTATGTATGAGTATGATATTAAATACCAAAAAGGTTCCACAAATGTCGAGGCTGATATTTTATCTAGAGATGCAGTTGAAACTGATGTTAAAAGCAGTAAAAGTAGTTTAAATCATGTTTCGCACCTTTTAGCATTAAATGAAATTCAAGAAGCTCAAATAAAAGACAATTTATTAGGAAATTACATTGAAATTAATAATATTCTATGTCTCCGTAAAAAAGGCTTTACTAAGATAGTTGTTCCGTTTTCGTTACGATTGAAGCTTCTCCAAATCGCGCATGAAAAATTCGGCCATCCCGGTATTCAAAAAACTATTAATCTACTTACTCCTGTCTATTATTGGCGAAATATTACATCAGATATTTCTAACTACATTAAACATTGTCATACGTGTCAAATTAATAAGAAAAAAAGACAGAAAAGGTTTGGATTATTGCAAGAGGTTCCTCCGAAAGACCAACCTTTTGAGTGCTTAAGTTTAGACACCGTGGGAGGATTTAACTATTACAATTCAACAAAAAAGTACTTACATTTAGTCATTGACCATGCTACGCGTTACATTTGGGCTTTTCCATCCAAAAGTGTAACAACAGAAACTTATACTAATTGTCTAAAACAGATCTTCCAAGTTCAAACCCCTAGGAAAATATTGACGGATAGGAATGCAGCTTTTACTTCATCAAGATTTAGAAGGTTTTTAGAACACCATGATATTAAGCAGTTGCTCACTTCTGCTCATCACCCTCAAACAAATGGAAAAGTTGAGAGAGTAAACCAAACGATAGTAACTAGATTAAGATGCAAAGTTAATAATTCCTCAAGTAAAATTCCTTGGACTACCGTATTAAATAAAGTAATAAATGAATACAATCATACCCCACACTCTGTGACTCAGTTTACGCCAGCTTACTTACTCTTCGGAGTATTACCTTATGAACCGCATATAAACAAACAAAATTTTTATCCTCCAGTAGATGAAGCGAGGAAACTAGCAAAAGAAAGGACAATAGGTTATCATAAAAGAAATAAAGTAAGATATGATAGTCGTTCTATAGAATCGACATTTAACATTGGAGATCTAGTTTTATATGAAGAATTTCAGTATCCAAGCACTAGGAAGTTGGCGCCACCATATTCAGGTCCTTACACAATTTTAAAACAAGTTTCTGAAGTTAATTACGAAATCAATAGACCAAATTTTCAAACTAAACAAGAATCTGAAATTGTACATGCTTGTAAATTAAGGTATTACTATGCCCCAGAAAAATTGAAATTGTATCATGAATAGTAATAATTATTCTAAGACATCTAAATTTTGTAATATGTTAATTTTATGCTGATCATTATGTAAAACTTTGTAATATGTTATTTTGTATAATTGTTAGTTATCTTTTTCACAAGTGGGGATTCCTTTTTATGTGATATAATTTTTATGTAAATATTTTGATGTAAAAAAGGATTACGAATAATGTTATTGGGGGGGATGTAATATTAAAATCCCTTATTTAAGTATTTTAATATTAATTTAAGAACTTTTGTTCATAAAGTGAGTTCGGAGTTTGCGCCATAATTCTCATTTTCCCTCCAGACACGCTATAGACTTAGTACAGCCTCTGTCTGGACTACTTTAGCCAATAGTTAGCGAGTTCTCTTTAAACATGGGTATTTTGTATCACGTGATCAATTATGCTTAGGGATTATTCGTAATCTTTTAGTTTAGGAATCCTTACTTAAAAAGTATGTGCGGGACCAGATGATCTGTGTGCACGAAGCTGTAAAGCTGTCTATCTGTTGTATGGATTTCATGTTTATTACCAGAAATAAACTGTATTGTAATTTTGAATGAGTCTCGCTAATATATTATTTCATATATATATATATATATATATATATATATATATATATATATATATATATATATATATGTGTGTGTGTGTGTGTGTGTGTGTGTGTGTAATAACTAAATTCTAACTTAAATGTTTTCTGTTTTCCATTGAAAATCTAGATTCCCTATTAACAAATTCTAAAACACATTTTTCATATTAATGGCGGAGTACACTCATTTCCTGGTACTTTGAAATTAGAATCGTAGCCCCGTTAATTCATTTTTCCCGCGAATTGTGACGTACTATATCTTCTATAATAAACTAGAAGTAATTAAAGTGAAGTTATTGGTTACCGGAATGACATCACGCTTGGAGCCACACACTTTAACGTAGTTAATGAAAAGGCTGACACACAAATTTCTTGGTTTTTCCTTTGAGATCGAGATGCAATATATCATCAGATATTTTCTGTGATTTTTGTGTTCTTTTTCTTACGGGTATTTGTGTGTTATATGGTGTTCTAAATAAAAGACGTTTTTATACGTGAATAGTTGTAAGCTTTTGTAAGTCTGCAATCTAATCGGCTACTACATTCTACAGTATTTTTAAATTATGTGGACGGTATTAGTAAGATATTATATATGTATATATATATATATATAAATGTATATATATATATATATATATATATATATATATATATATATATATATATATATATATATATATATATATATATATATTGTGGCAGCTGGTCACAAGAGAACGAGAGAGGGTCGGTCATTCTTAGGACCCGTGGGAATTTATTCCCCTGAAAAAAAACAGGAGTTCCAGACCCAGAGGGGTTTCGGATTTTTTATGTTCCTGCATACATCTGTGTGGAATGCCGGCTATCATTGAGGGGTCCAGTCCACGGACCACTCCCTTGTTCTCAGTCCTTTTTTCTCCCCCCCCCTCTTTTTGCGAGTTGTCTTTGAAGAACAAGGCAGTGGGTTGTCGGGGGCTTGAGGAGAAGGTTGTTTCTCTCTCCCAACGATGTTGTTTTATATCATGTATATATTGTAGATAGTCGAAATAATAAAGTCTAGGACTTTTAGCGATTGTCTTTACTATGCCCCCAAAAACACAGAGAAGGTGTATGTATGTTGCGACGTTACAGCATACATATATATAAGTTTGGTGGCAGCTGGATGGAATCCACTCCGCCTGAACTTCCTGTAAAAATTGCGGTCTTCGCATCCGTGGCTTCGTGCCCAGAGAAATCCTTCAGTTAAGGAGGTAGTAGTGCGGTAAGACAATCCCGTGTGAGAATTTTTTTTTTTTTTTTTTTGGAAATTGCAAGTTGTGGCATCAAACGTAGTTCGGGGTTGGATTCAACTGTGTTCCGGTAGACACCTGGAGCTGTGTGGAACTGCTAAATTCCTGTCCCTTGTTTCATCGGAGAAAGGCTGTGTTCCGGTAAACACCTAGAGTTGTGTGGAACTGCTAAATTCCTGTCCCTTGGCCATCGGATAAAAGCTGTGTTCCGGTAAACACCTGGAGTTGTGTGGAACCGTCGAATTCCCGTCCCTTGGTTCGTTTTAGAAAGGCTGTGCTCCGGAGACCTGAAGTGTCAGTTTCTTTATTCCGAGGATTTGCTGAACTCCCGTCCTTTATTTTCGTCTCTTCTTCATCAGAGAAAGACTGTGATCTAACGTATTCTGGACTGAAAGCCGTGTTTGAGTGTCTGAGTCATCACGGAGAAACTTCTACAAACGAGTGAGTACCTCATTTTATTTTTCTGAGGCAAGAAGACAAATTATTTTTATGGTTTTAAATTGTCTGCATAAAAAGTTATAAAGTTATAGTTTCTTTGCACTAGTGGTGGGTACTTAAAGTTGAATGGTTGGCCTTTAAATTTGTTTATTATTGTGTAGTATTTTGTTTAAATTTTCTAAAAATATTATTTAGTTAAAGGTATTTCTATTTTGTGTTGTTTTTGTATTCATAACATTATTAAGTAAATTAATTAACTAAAATTTAGCCATGGCCTATCTAGTGAAAGCTTTAAAGCAAGAGCTAATAACTCTAGCCGAAGATTTGGGAATTGAGCCTGACCCCCATATGAGCAAATTAGATATTTGTAAATTAATATCAAGTAAAAAGTATGATGAGCAGATGGTTAAAGAAGCATTTGAGTACGTTCGAGAATGTACAAAGGAGCGTGAAAAAGAAGAAAGGGAAAGAATAGAGAGGGAGAAGGAGCGTGAGTTTGAATTAGAGAATTTACATATAGTGAGCTCTAATAGTTCACACGAGTCCTCTCAGACACCTGAAATTGTAATAAAAAAATGTGTTCAGGAAATGCAGAAACTAATGCCAGCATTTAATGCAGAGGAAACGGACATTAGCCTGTATTTAGCTATGTTCGAGCGGCAGGCAAGAAGCGCACAAATAGAAAAATCCGAATGGATTTCCAGAATATTAAGTTTATTACCGTTAAGTATTGGACAGATTGTTTTGAGAGAAAGTGAAGTAAATAGTCAAAATTATGATTTAATTAAACAATTATTACTGGAAAGTTTTAAAATGAATCCAGAGGCATTTAGGCAAAAATTTACGCAGCACGCTAGAAAGGGGAATTATCGATGGTAAGACTTTGCATATGAATTAGAGAATTATTTGGAAGGGTGGCTGGATGGCTTAAAAATTGACAGTTTTAAAAATTTAAAGTTATTAATGGTCGCCGATCAAATGAAGAAGAAGGTTAGTGCAGACGTCAAGGGGCATTTTTTGGATATTTTGGGTGAAATAAGCTGACCCTTTTGAACTGACAGAGAAACTAAATAAATATGACATAATGTAATATATGTCTGTTACATTATGTCTGTTAGACATAATGTAAAAAGACATGTAATGGATAGGAAGGAAGTTCAGGGGACAAAAAAATTGGATTAGGTAAATGGGTTGAAGGTAGGGACAATTTGGAGAGGAATGTGAGGGAGACCCAAATATATGTTCCCGAAAAAAGAATCGAAAGAGAAACCCGACTGGATTCTCCCGGTGGGAGAAACAGACAGTTTGAGAGGGGGAGACTACTCCGTTGTTTTGAGTGTAATGGTTTGGGTCATATAAGACCAAATTGTCCTAACCGAAAATTTAAGAATTCCGAAGTTTTGAATCAACTTGATCTTAAGAGTAGTGTGAAAAAATGCATGGAGCCATATATGTGGGAAGGAAAGGTAAATGGTGAGCCTACGGCTATTCTAAGGGATACTAGTGTTTCCATAGATTTAGTCTGTAAAACGCATGAGCCAGAAATTACGTGGACTGGCGAAGTAGTCTGGGTGCTCCAACCTTTAGATATGCAATATAAATGTCTCCCTATAGCTCTAGTTCACTTGGAGGGAACCTTCGGGGAAAACATCACTAAAGCGGCGGTAGTAGAAAAACCCCTTGATCAAGGTCGTTATTTACTAGGGAACCGAACAGCCGAGCTAATTGCAGAGAAGGGTGGAAACTGGACGTGTGAGCAAATAAATGCCATAACGAGGGCTCAAGTTAGAAATCGACCTCTCCCTGAGGTAAATGACCCTGAACCGTTAATTTTTCAAAATCATGCGACCCCGGAGAGCGAGGATGAAAGTGAAGACCCCTTAGTGGACATTATGCCTGAAGGCGAACGGGGAAATTCTCAGGAAATTCTCATATGCTGCTCCTCGGAAGAGCTAAAGGAATCTCAGCGTTGGTGCAGTACGCTAGATACGATCTGGTCTCAAGCAGAGGAAAATAAAAAGAGTGGGAAAAGAGGAGAATATATTGTTGAAAAGTTAAATCTATATAAGGTGCAAAAAGATTATTTAGGCGACGAACGTAAGCTAATTGTAGTGCCAACTAGATATCGTGAAAAAATTATGGAATTATGTCATGATGGTTGGGCAAGTCACGTTGGAGTAACAAAAACTCGCGATCGATTAGCACGACACTATTACTGGCCAGGATGTTATCGAGATATAGAAAATTATGTTCGTAGTTGTGATCCATGTCAACGGGTGGGTAAAGCTAAAGACAAAAAGAAAGCACCTATGTAACTTGTGCCTATTATCAGGGAAATTTTTGCCAAAATTAAAGTTGACGCTTGTGGGCCCTTGCCTATAAGTGAATCGGGAAATAGGTACCTAATAAATGCAATCTGTATGGCATCTAAATACCCCAAAGCCATTCTAGTAAAAGACATAAGTTCTGTATCCGTAACTGACGCTTTAATACAAATATTTAGTCGTATTGTGTTCCCCAAGGAGGTACAATGCGATCAAGGTACGTCTTTTACTAGTGCCTTAACGACAGGGTTTTTTGAGAAATTTGGAATTAAGATCTATAGCTCATCCTCAGTCTTACCCGGTGGAGAGGTTTCACCGTACAATTAAAAGACTTCTGAGAGCACTGTGTACTGACGCAGGAACCGAATGGGAAAGACACTTACCAGCGGCTCTATTAGCTCTGAGAACGGTGACGCATGAGTCACTGGGGTTCTCTCCATCGAAACTCATATTTGGGAAGAATTTAAGAACCCCTGAAGTGTTACTTTACAAGTACTTTAAAGTACTGCGGTAACTTAGCATCTATTTAAAATTTTGAATAGACTGAAGCTAGCACGGAATTTAGCTACTGAAAAAATGGCAGAAATGCGAGAGAAACGGAAAAATTGGTATGACAAGAATACCGTTTAACGTGAGTTTAAAATAGGAGACCAGGTACTGGTTTTGGCCACTGCGAGACCAAATAAACTGGCCGTACATTGGAAAGGACCAGGTGTAGTAGAAGCTAAGATCTCAGAGACAAACTATTTAGTTAAGCTAGGGGAAGGGAGGGAACAAGCTAAAATATATCACGTAAATATGCTGAAACCGTATTATAAAAGACCTGAGACAATTAATTTCATGGAGATTGAGACAAAGGATCGGGGAATAGAGGATTCGGATTGGGAAATTTCTCATGTCAGTGACGAACCGGATGTATTTGATGTAGAAGAAATAATTCGGGAGAGTGATTTAAATTCGCGTCTAGAGTTAGAAGAGATTGCTCGACTGCGAGACCTGCTTAAGCGCTATTCCATGGTGTTTTCTAACTCTCCTGGGAAAACCGATCTAGTGACCCACAATATAGAGCTTACATCAGATATTCCTATAAGGACTAGACCATATCGAGCGTCACATCGGCAAAATGAAATTTTAAAAAGGGAAATTGATCGAATGCTTCAGTTAAAGATCATCGAAGTTGGCCCATCGGATTACGCATCCCCAGTTGTATTAATTGAAATACCAGGAAAGGACCCTAGGATTTGTATTGATTATCGAAAGCTTAATGCAGTTACTCGAACAGAATACTTTCCCCTACCAAACATTGAAGAGCGGGTAGAAAGAGTAGCCGCAGCAAAATACATATCTGTAATAGATTTAGCGAAGGGCTACTGGCAGATACCCCTAAATGAGAAAGCGAGGAGTGTAGCAGCATTCGTAACCCCATTTGGTAGTTATCGTCCGATAAGGATGCCCTTCGGGCTTAAAAACGCTCCTTACTGCTTTAGCAAACTTATGTCAGAAATTCTGGAAGGGTGTGAAAACTTCGCGGTACCTTACTTGGACGATATCGCGATATTCTCTTCAGATTGGAACCAACACTTAAGGGATTTAGACGAAGTATTGAAACGGTTAAAAAAGGCTAAATTAAAGGTAAAGCCTACAAAATGCAGGTTCGGGCAAGATCGGGTTAAATACTTAGGGCATGTTGTAGGAAACGGTATATGAACTCTTGCGGAAGCAAAGGTAAAATGCATTGCAGAATTTCCTAGACCTTTAACGAAAACCCAGATGAGATCATTCCTTGGACTGACAGGGTATTACAGCCGATATGTCGCAGGTTATTCCCAGATCACTGCTCCTCTGACCAGCGCGTTAAAGGGAAATTCTAAGAAGGGACAGATCACCTGGACTGAAGAATGTGAGGCAGCTTTTGAAAACCTAAAAAAATGCCTAATGAATAGACCCGTACTTTATGTGCCAGATTTTGAACAGGAGTTTGAGGTGCAATGTGACGCATCTGATGTAGCATTAGGGGCCGTGTTATCACAAAAAAATCAACGGGGAAGAGCATCCTATATTATATATCAGCAAAAAATTTAATGATGCCGAAAGGCGATATAGTACTGTAGAACGCGAATGTGCTGCAATAGTATACGCCGTAAAAAAACTGCGATTCTACCTTGACGGCCGAACGTTCAAAATCATAACGGATCACCAACACCTAAAATGGCTCAAGTCCAATTCTTCGCACAATAATAGGTTGCTTCGATGGATGCTGATCCTTCAGCCTTATTCCTTTGAGATCGAGCATCGCTCTGGAAAGGCTAACGGAAATGCAGACGCATTAAGTCGGATCCAATTAGAATAAGATGGAAATTTTTAATTTTTTTAAAAGCGATTTGTAAATATTTAATGTTTCTGTTTTTTTTTTATAATTATCTCATTGATAGTTTCTGTGTATTGTATTTCTTGTGCATGTATTAAGTAGATCTTGCCTCAGGAAAGTTAATGAGGGAAAATCTCTCTTGATTGAATTATTGTAGAATGAAATAATGAACTCTTCGTCACCCCTAAGAAAAATTGTAACGGGGGAGGGGCTGGCTGTGGCAGCTGGTCACACGAGAACTAGAGAGGGTCGGTCATTCCCAGGACCCGTGGGAATTTATTCCCCTGAAAAGGGCAGGAGTCCCGTCCACTGACCACTCCCTTGCTCTCAGCCTTGGTTCTCCCCTTTTTTTTTTGCGAGGGGTCTTTGAAGAACAAGGCAGTGTGTTGTCGGGGCTGGAAGAGAAAGGTTGTTTCTCTCTCCCAGCGATATTGGTTGTACATATTGTAAATAACCGAATAAATAAAGTCAAATGACTTTAAGAAATCGCTTTTTACTGAGCCCCACAAACACAGAGGTACATGTATGTTGCGACGTTACAATATATATATATATATATATATATATATATATATATATATATATATATATATATGGAAACGGTCACTTGCTTTGCCACACTT
>CM063498.1:131925380-131943281 GCA_032207245.1 Pardosa pseudoannulata
ACATATATGTGTGTGTGTGTGTGTGTAGGATATAGATATAGATAGATACATTGATTGGTGAATGGGTATCCACCCATCCACCAATCAATGTATCTATCTATATCTAGTTGATGAATGAATGATTGATAATTTGAAGTATTCAGAAAATTAATGTCTGTTTGGAATATTAAAATCTAATTTTTTGTTAAGATGGTTAACGAAGGTTGCTTAAAGCCGACTGCAAGGAGTTACTAATCCATACCAGTAGAAGGATTCCGAACTTTGAGATTCAGTTTCTACAGCAAAGCCCTACCCATTTGGTCATGGTTTGGCTAAGTCTGCTTGAACAGTTCTTTTAATTAATATTTAAACCTTTTAAACTTTATTAAGTATTTTAACATTCTTATAACTTTTAAAAATTAATGATTTTGCTGCGAAAATTTTTTAAGATCTATTAAAGCTTTCTACACGAGATATTCCAGGAATTTACGGATATTTCTAAAACTAAATTTTACTGAAAAAAAAATTAGTAGATTCATGCAGGGGAAAACAGTTTCATATAACGGTTTCTCCAATAAATTTGTATATAAAAGAGAAATAAGTGACTTATTTCTAACTTCAGTCTAATTCTAGGTATTATAAAAGATCAATATAAAAGAATTGATATTTGTATCTGAAATAATAAAGAACGACCTAGTATTTTTAATCTATGGAATTTTAAAAAATAAACATTAAAAAAAGTCGTTTATAGCTTTAATTTTTAATTGAAAAAACCTACAAGTTAAATGGTATTTCCAAATAGCTTCTGAAATATTGAAAATACATATTTCAAATATGTCATGCTTGTAAAATTAGTTAGAGCGATAATTTTAACGAATAAATAAATTCGATACTTTGTCCACATTTCCTGAATATCATTCCCCCTTAAATGTAAAACTTACCTTGTTTCCATAGTTGCATACTTCTTAGCATCTTCAAGAAGATTCTTTGCGTTGTTTAAAAGGGTAACGACAATGGAAGCTTTCGTTTGATCAGTTATATTCTTCGAAATGGGAGAAATACATTGCGGGTCATCTGCAAGTGCACTGAAAATCATGAAACCCATTAAAGTTACCCAAATCATCATTCTTGATAACATCGTAGTGAACCCAGAGAGCGATAATGAATATCCTGCTTGCAAGCATCTGGAGGCACTACATAGAAATACATTTTTGATTAATTTATATGCGATGTAAAGGAAAAAATAAAACTAAATAAATGTATACATCAGTTTTACTTCTTCTTTTGTTTGTTCCAAGATCTGAAAATGTTACCTTTTTTCTCTTCCAGACAATCTTAGTTTATCCGTTTATCCATTTCTATGTCTACTTAAAAAAGAAAATGATTGAACTTGAAGTTAATGAAAAAACGCCACGATTTCGAAAGTGAAAGTAGACTTTCAGCTGGAATAAAAGAGTGTTTCTGTAGCAGCTGCTCTCATATATCAATCAGCAAAGGCATATCTCTAGATATTTGAAACTAATTGGGGACTATTGAATGTTCTTCGTAAAAACTTAATGTTCTATAATATGTTAGGCAGGCATTTTATTTATTTATTTATTTATTTTAGATTCATAGCCTAATTTGAACAGTCAAAAGATATATGTTTTAAATGTAAAGGCATTTTAACACGTCACAAGGCCGTAAGCAAGGGGGGATTTACGGGACCGGTCCACCACCGAAATTCTAAAAAGATAGTTTTGTGGAAAGAAAATGAGCCATATGTGTGATTGTGTCATCTAACTAGCTGTGCATAAACATCAGTGTGTTTAGAACAGTGTTTTTAGTGACGTTGAGTTAAAAAGAAGGTGCAAATTATATTCGACAAGTAAGAGCGGATTGACTAGTACTCGTAGCAACTCCTCACAATATTGATGCACAATCGGAAGAAATTGTGAAAAGTTTTTACAAATCTTCAAGGCTAACATGTTTTATAATATACAAGTAAAAATTTTAAACATGTTCATTTTCTTTCAAAATTATTCTTTTGGTTTGGTCATACTTTTGTTTTAAAAATTAGAATTTATTACCATGTGTGAGATGTAAAGAATTAGTGGAATGTATAATTAAATATATAAACTAAATAAAGACTTTGTGATTGAGAAATGACCAAAGGAAAGGGATTTGTTAACAGTTTATTGCAAAATAGAATTGTCAAAGCAAATATATTACTATTAATAGAGAATTAATTACTACTAACATTTAAGATTTTAACACAGTACAATGGATAAGAATAATATGAACGAGGGGATACATAATACATAAACACAATCAAATAGAATTAAATGTATATGGATTGGATCAGCGTTGGGAAAATGAAAACCCAATAAGATTCATGATTAAAGGAATTAAGAATTTACTTACTACAATGACTTTGAATATTTTCACTCCAAACGTCGTCCAAACCATCCACTTTAAAGAAACATCAAGAAAAAAGAGTATATTAGTTCGTAGCCGATTTAATCCCCTCGCTTCGAACTGTAAGCGAACACTATTATTTTTCTTTTTTTTTTTTTTCAGATCATCTCGAAATCACAAGTATCAGTATCTCATATACAACATTTCACGAATAGAGAATAACGAGTAAACAATTTTAACGTGAATAGTTTCTGAATGCTTGCAATAAAGGCTTTAAAGGTGATGTGGCAACTGGACCATATGGGCCGAGCCCTTCAATCCAGAGGCTTCTGTCAGTAAGCACAAAAATGACAACGAGCGAAAAATAAACACATAAAAGAGCAAAGAGATAGAAGGGTGGATTCGTGAGTTCATAACACAAAACTAGAGATTAGAGAGTTTAGGCATAGAAAAACATAAAGTATTATTGTGGCCAGTGACATCCGTACGAAAAAAGCCGAAAATATAGAATAGTAGTGTTCAAAATCGAAAAAATAAAAAAAAACAATATATGTTTAAAAATTAATAAATTACATTAAAAATCAGAAAAGGGCCTAAATAATAATAAATAAACATAAAAACAATTTTTATTAAATTAGATTATGTTTTAGAATTTTTATCTATTGTATAATAATGTTCAAAAATGAAAAAGTTAAAAATTTTGAAAAAATAAAAATATATGTTTTAAAAATAAATAAATTGCATTAAAAATCCGAAAACGGAAAAACAATTTTTAATAATTTAAATTAAGTTTTGGAATTTTTGTCTGCATTGGGGACAGAACCGTGTATCCGAGGAGAACGATGACACAGATAAGCAGGCAGACTTAACCACCATGCCACACCTCCACAAATGCATGCAATAATGAAAAGAACTGCAACAAGCCAAACACTTACGCGAACGGACGAAACGCTGGACTATAGGCAAAATGGCGCCGAAACGAAATCAAAACTAGTGATTAAAAAAACAAATGGAAAACATTATCTACTGTCTCTCCGGCTAGACGGACCACCATGTATAGTTTACATATATTTTCAATTTTAATTTCAATATTAAATTCATTGTGCAGTTACTTCGTTACTTATTCTAGGTTTTAAATTAATTCACTATATCCTTTTTTAATCATTTTGAGATTTTAAAACCACACTTTATTATGATACTCATTAGGGGTATACATACACAAGAAAACCTGTCTCCTTTATGAAGTATCATTCACAAAAAACAATGTCTTTCCCCTTGGTCCCCCTTCGAATATAATTTCTGGCTACAGCTCTGACACGTAAACCTGTACATTATAAAAAAGCAACAGATTCAGTTTGTAAATCATTTTCTCAATGAAAAATGCGTGGATTTCTCTTGTATTGGAGACGCATTTTCTCCCATTTTATTTTTATTCAGGTTTATATGTGGTTAGACCTTGATTTGGTAGAAAACTTTTCGCTTTAACACGAGAAATCTGCGCTTGCGTCATCGGAAAAAGAAATCGTAAATTGAATCACTTGCTTTTTCAATGTGTACTCGTGATGTGTGATAAACCCTAAATATATACCTTGCCTAATACATGCCTAAATACTATATTCGAAGCTGTTCGAAATCGGATTTTCGAATGACTGCACGTGATGTTATAACTCTACAAAAGAATTGTGCTTTTAATTTTCGGACTAACAAAATTTTCTGGAAAACTTGATGGAAATTTTGGAGCTGCCTGCATGATTAAAGAAAACTGTTAAGTGATAAAAAATTAATTATGGAATTCTATTTTAAAGTATACCAAATTGAAATATTTAACAAAATCAATCACTCACAGTTTCTATAAACATGTTACGCGAATTGACAGTTAAATATTAACAGTGTACACATTGTTTCGGAGTAAATTCAAGATGAAATATTGTTTCACTTCGAACATTGAGAAGTAGGTCGTTGGAGATTTTGGGATTTTTCCAACACCCAGTTAGCAAATGCGAGAGTTTTTCCCTGTATATTTTAGAGCAATTGTGTGTAGATTTGAAACCTTACTTTAAGAAGCTTATAACTCAAACACCCAGTTAGCAAATGTGATGAGTTTGACACTATATTTTAAAACAATTGGGTGTAGATTTGAAAAGGTACTTTAAGAAGCTTATAACTCAAAAATCCAGTTAGCAAATGCGATGTTTAGAGCTATTGGGTATAGATTTGAAAGGTGACTTTAAAAAGCTTATAGCTCAAACACCCAGCTAGCACATGCGATAAGTGTGACTATATATTTTAGACCAATTAGGTGCAGATTTAAAACGTTAATTTAAGAAGCTTACAGATCAAACACCCAGTTAGAAAATGTTTTGAATTTGACACTATATTTTAAAGCAATTGGGTGTAGATTTGAAAAGGTACTTTAAGAAGCTTATAACTCAAAAACCCAGTTAGAAAGTGCAATTTTTAGAGCTATTGGGTGTAGATTTGAAAGGTGACTTTAAGAAGCTTATAGCTCAAACACCCAGTTAGCAAATACGATTAGTTTGACACTGTATATTTTAGAGCAATTGGGTGTAGATTTGACACGTTACTTTAAAAAGCTTATGTATCAAACATCCAGTTAGTAAATGTGATGAGTTTGTTACTGAAATAATTTTAGGTTACCTGTCATAAAATATAATGTGATAGTTTAATAGTTGAAAGTAAATTTCCCTTTGGAGCATTATCCCTTCGTTCAGTGTTCCTTCGGCTACAATGTAAAACCATAGCCTTTCGCCATTTCATATACGTCGAGAGTAAAGTACAATATTGTAAGTGATGAACCAAGTGCGCAAAGAAGGTCTCTACCCCACTGTTAAAAAAGAAGCATTGCTGAATTTCCAATTTTACATCAAGTGTAAAACAAGCCCAAACTTAACCAAAAGCATATGGAGATACACTTGCTTTTTTTTTTTTTTTTTTTTTTTTGCATATTAATAGGAAAAATTAAATAAAATTTTGAGAAAAATACATGGTTTGCAGCGGTAAACTGGTTGTGTATTTATAGGGGAACAAGTTCTTATAACAGTCTCGTTTGAATATTACCACGGAAGTCGCTCGTACCAGCGCCATCTGTCGGCTGTTTTTGAGTTACTTTAAAAAAAAAGAAAATACCATACCCTAGCGATACTAACCCTGCAAAACAGTCTTTTATTTTGGTTATTTTTCCGGTTCTTATGAATCTTTAAAGTTTATACAGGCTTTTTGATCACCCGGTATATATTGTGCATCGAGAAAAAGACTGCCCTTAAATCTCACATGAAAGGACATAAAAGTTATGTTTTTACTAGTTTGACCAGAGCACAGCTGTGATTCTGCATTAAAAAATCGAAGAAAGGGATCAAACGATGACCCTGTACATGTAACGAGATACACGTGAAGGGTAAAAACGATCCTGCTAAACGACAATCATCGTTGCCGACCAAAAAAAGGATTCTTAAGGCCGCTTGTCCCGTTACAAAACCGCTACATAATTTTGAAAGTCTTCTGAAAATATTTTCTCCTCTTCCAATCAGATTAATAAGCCCTTTACATGCTGTGAACAGGAGAATTAGGATAAATGTGTCTGAAGGGCAGTATCCCTTCCCTGCTCTCCTCTTCCTCACAGGGAGAAAAGATAGAGGTGTTTTTTTTTAAGGTATCCGTCTACGTTCGGAGAACTTTTTTCTTTAAACGTAGAAACTAATTCATGTTTTTACATTTTTAGATTTATTTTTTATATTATCATAGAGAATTGCACTTAAAAAATTTATTCCTGGAAAAGTTTTTATAAAATTTCTAATAAATGAAGAAAATTTAGTAAAAACAATCGGGGTTTTTCAAAAGGTCTAATTTTTTTAATAAATTAAATTATTTCAATATTTTTGGATGCAACACATTTCTTATACACTGGACTAGTGAATCACCTAAAATCTTTGCTTAATTTACATTTGGTAAAAAAATTTTGGTCCTTCAAAATCATACACATTGAATTTTTAACAAATTTTCATTACCTTTATATCTAACTATGAGTGTAACATCATTAAAAATTATCCAAATTTAAAGCTTTTAGGTCATTTACTAGTAAATATTATCAAAAGCATTCATAATAATTTTCAACAAAATATTTTAAGAACTTTTTGAGAAATCACATTTTAAGTTTCAACATTTTATTAAAATTACCGTTATGAAAACAACGCAGCTGAAATTTATGAAAGCAACTTTAAGTATTAAGAAATTAAAATACATGTTTAAAATTTCCCACACTTTCTTGCTTCAAAACTTTCTAATTGCCAAGTTGTTAATTATTAAAAATACTAGAAAAATGATTAAACTAATCTTCATGAAAATTTAAAAAGTTTTGTCTAAAAAATTGTCTTTAAAAGACTTTAAATTCACAACTTCTGGTTCCGAAGCCGCTACTTCCGTTTTGTTTTGACAGCTGTCACTGATGTTTAACAGTTATAACTTTTCTTTAAAATGCCGTAGAGACAAAACAAAAACAGATTTAGAACCCTAAAATTTGAAATTGTACAATAGAGAAATAAAATAAAATAATGATTTTTGGCAAAAAATGACGTTTTCAACGTTGACTGATACCTTAATTAAAAATCTTGCTACTTTGAGTGTGGACAAGAAACCGAGATGAGATCAATCTGCTGAGATTTGCTTCTACGTGAATGTTCTTTAGTCATATGAGTAATTAACCATCTTTTAACAAATTCTATAATTTATAAACTATGACAAGATCCATTTTTAAAGAAAAAGACTGTAAACTACCGTTCTATATTTTTAGTTGGGAAGATTAGTTTTGCAACTGAGTGCTGCGTTTGACTGCATTTCCATGCAATTATATATATTTTTTTATGTATCCTTAAATGCCTATATCTCTGCACCTGAGTGTTTTTGTCATGAATAAATGCGCTTTATCTTTTTTATCAGTAAATAAAAATAATGAGTTATCAAACTAGATATTCTTAGTTTTTGTGTTCTCGTCACTGAATTTATTTTCGCAATGTGTTCTTGCGTTTTAATCAAATTAATGATTATTTAAAACTCATTGTGTATTTCAGGTTTCTTTATACTTTAAATCTAATATTCTTAAATACGTATAGGAATTACTAAGCATTCCTGATACGCGTTTACCTTTAACATAATTGCAGATTTCAACGTCTATACGGTCATATTAGTACAACTTCATATAAGTTTAGTACATAGGTAGACTTGGCTTTTGTGATATTGATATCGTAATTAGAGCCTTTGTAGTTTTAAATGTTTTAAATTTTACACTTTACAAAAATGTCTATTTGGAATTTTAATATATATATATATATATATATATATATATATATATATATATATATATATATATATATATATATATATATATATGTGTGTGTGTGTGTGTGTGTGTGTGTGTGTGTGTGTATGTATGTATTATTTAATGCTTACTATATTTTTTGGCATTCTTTACTTTGTACTTAAATATCTTATGTTTAATTTAAAATTTAGATCATAGATGGCAACACCAAAGTATCTGCATTTTTTTAAGGAATATCACTGGTCAAACGATAGCCGAATGTTTAGAGCTCTTCTCTTCCAGAGTTCGTAGTTCGAATTCCGCTACTAGCATGGATGTGCGTAGTCGTTCGGAATTGACTGTAAGCAGTAAGTCCCAGTCGCATTAACCTTCGTGAGACAAACAGTAGACCGTAGAGTTCCAAACCAAACCAAACTAAGGAATGTCGTACCTTCTAAAAGAGTGTTTGTGCACGATGAAAGTGTTTGTATATGTTTAGATAGTCTTTAACTAGTCAATTATTCAGATCGCTGTGAGACTTTTGAACCCTTTATCAATTTTCATACACTTAATAATTGTCTTGTACAATGAGAAATGTAAAAAATCCATTAAAATTCTGAAAAAACAATTTACGTTTCATAACAGTACTCATGGTATTTTTATTTAAAATATAAATATGAACTTAACACTTAAATTACAGTTATTTAAAAAACTGCCTTCTATAGAATTAATTAAATGTACAGAAATCTTATTGATATAAAAAGTTTTAAAAACTGGGGAAAATAGGTAGAAACAGATGGAAATTATTACTAATTATTCATTAACATAACTCTTTAATTATCTGAATGATATTAATTCATTTTATAGATAATACAAATATATGCACTCAGAGGAAATTTTATGCTTATTTTTACAGGAATTTTACTTTAATTTTACTTTAATTTAACGGATAATAATACAGCATTGTTTTATCCTTTTCTAAATTATTTTTTATTAATTGATTTCAATAATAATAAAATAAGATAAAACAAGTCTTGAATATCTCACAAATATTTGTGCAATTTCATTCAGTATTAACTGTGTAGCAGGAAGTCACTGTGACTATCACGAAGAATACACTCTTAGACAAAAAAGAACTCACCAAGAAGGAGTCATCCGTTTGGGACTAAAATATGTGGATGCAATGTACATGTACAGAAAAGCAAATGATAACAATTTGAGAAAAATTAGATGATTTATTCAAGTGATAGAGCTTACAAAGAGAAAAATTCAGTAATTAGTTTGTCTACCTCTGGCCTCTATGCAAGTACTTATTCGGCTTGGCATTCATTGGTAGGTGGAGCATGTTCTTCTGAGGGATATCGTGCCAAATTCTGTTCAAATGGCGCGTTAGATCGTCAAAATCCCCAGCTGGTTGGAGGGCCCTTCCCATTATACTTCAAACGTTCTGAATAGGCAAGAGATCCGGTGACACTGCTGACCAAAATAGCGTTAGGCAAGCACGAAGACAAGTAGTAGAAACACTTACAGTGTGCGGCAGAACATTATGTTGGTGAAATGCAAGCCCATGATGCCGTGACATGAAGGGCAACACAGTGGGTTGTAGAACTTCGTAGACGGTATCGCTGTGTTATCAGGGTGCCAGGGATGACAATCAAAGGTGTTCTACTACAAAATGCACCTTAGAACATCATTCCTGATTGTCGGCCTGTATGCCAAAAGCCAATTAGGTTGGTATCCCACCGCTGTCCGGAACGTCTACGCTGATCATCGGGACCCAGTTCAAAGCGGGACTCATCTTTAAAGACTATTCTACTCCACTGATATTCCAGTTCAGAAAAGCCCGACACCACTGCAAACGGGCTTGTCGTTGTACAGAGGTCTATGGTAGTAGGCGCAAGAGGCGCCGTGACCTCATTCCCCGTTCTGTGAGACGTCTATGAATGGTCCTTGTGATCACTGAAGCACTAGTTGCATGTACAATCGGTGCTAATGATACATCTGGGGCTATGAGTGCCGCTCTGACGATTGTTCGGTACTCTGTTGTTTCTGTTCTTGCTGTCCTTGAAGCTGTGTTCGGTCATAGTTCACCCATTTCTTCCAACATCGTCTAATTGTGACATCAATCCTGCCCAAATGTCGAGAGATTCTTCGATTAGACCAACCGGCTTCTTCGAGGCCAACTACTCAAATGCTGACATTTGCGTACATCATTCGCGCACTTGTATGCGAGGCATACTTACTGTCTATCTGAGTACCTGAAATTCGAAAAGAATTTATGACCTGGAATAGAAATTTTTCCTCTTAAATATATTACCAGTTGCGCAGATAAGAGACGCTGCCTCGACACACTTTGATTCATTAGCCACCAAACTTTAAAATTTTACATTATCCATCGAAACCCGTATGCATACTAAATATAGTTCAATTTGCATTAGATCTGTGTTGCAGTACTTTTTTTCTTTCATAAGAGCGTACGTTATTCTGAAGTAGACAATAAGGAGAGAGAGAGAACGTGTAACACGCCCAACAAAAATAAAGAGGATACTCTTGGATAATAATTCTCTACTGAAAATATGAAGAGAGATTTCAGTGCTCAAGCCTGACAACGATCTCTGTGAAGTTTAAAATTTTTAAATGAGGAAATTTTCACTGAGGATGTTTTAAAGGGGAAATATTAAAATTCCCTTATTGTTTCTTTAACTGTAACTATGGTAACTTTTGAAAAAAAAGTGGTATAAATTTTTATTATAATTTTTTTAAAGGTTATTAATTATTATATTTTGATTCAAATGTAATCCCGATTTTAATCTTATTTTTATTGGTTGGAGTATAGTTATAGTACAGCTTCATTTTCTTGGTTGTAGTATTTTATGATGTATTGAAGTGCCAAGAAATGGTCAAAATAAAGGCTTTATATTCCTAGATAGCTGTGAAGCCTGGCACCGCAAATAGTATATACGCAAAGAAGAAATTTTAGGATTACTTGTTGAGCAGAATTTTTTTAATTTATGGAGAGTCATATAACATAATTTAACTTCTTCTAAATTGATTGCTATTAATGAGACCCCTACTTTGCGTTTGATGCATAAAGTGATGAATACAGCATAATTTTTCTTAATTTTTATTTTTTCCAATATTTGGGGTATCGTATCATTCCGTTACTTTGCTATCGCATTCATTGTTCTCTATGTAATGTTCTGTCTTGTTTCATGTTATAAAAAATGAAAAAGGAAATGCTAAATAAAAATTGTAAAATTTTGTAAACTCAAAAAATATATCTTTTTGTTAGTGTCTTCACATTTTGTTTATTTTTATTTTTATTTTTTTTTTTTTTTTTTTTGTGTGTGTGTGTACCGAGTTGCAAATGTTATAGTCTCTGCAACCTTTTTGCTTATTTATGCATTTTTTAGCTTCATGTTGCATTGATTGCTATGTATTGTTGATTCCCATACCTACTGGTCATAATCAAGGTTCCAGTCTAATTATCCTCTAATTAGACAACGCGTTGGTTACTCATAACTTTTTTTATGAGAACGTTCTCACCTCCTCGCTTCCTTGTGAGCTGGAGTGCATTAAATTCTTGTTTGGATTACTTTTTGCCTTGAGGCCTAAATTGATGATTTGATCTCTTTTACGTTCGGAGGTTAAAATGAAGAATTTCCACTTCGCTAGGTACTCCGTATAACCCAATTACCTTGACCTTGAATACAGCATAAATGTTAAAAAAAATCAAGCTATATAAAAAATTATGCACCCCAGTTGATAAAAGTACATAACATTATATACTAAATTTTTTTCTCTAGAATGTATTTTATATTATATATTAAACTTTAACACCAGAACCACGGGATAGGTCATTTTGTACCCAAAAACTAATTTGTGTTTTCTTAACGTATTTTTTAGATATTAATAAAAGAAGTAATATAATACTCATTAAAATATTTTTCAAAATTTATCCTCAAAAACATTTTTATAAAACTTTATTTCTGCTACTATTATCGGAAAAATGAACAAATCTGTTAATATAACAGAAAATAGTTTTTGGGTCAAAATGACCCCTTCTAGTCTTAAAGTTTATCATTTCTTTAGTCCACTCTAAATTGGATAATTGACCTATGATAATTGGTAATCAGTTTACAATACAATTGTTATATGTTTGATATTCTGAATAAATTTATTATGAAGTAATCACAGTATGTTCAGAAAGCACAATAAGATACTTTAATTTATAATAAAGTTCTAAAAACAAATCTAATCTTCAAGTTTCCGAATAATTCGTCAAGTATTTTTTTTATATATATTCGATAAAATATCTTAAATCGAGCCATACTCTGGTTGGTTGGTTGGTTGGTTGGGAGCACTACGGTCTACTTTTTGCTACACGAGGGCTAAAAAAGCCATACTCTGAGCCAATGTATTTAAATAATTGGATTTGTATAAACTTTAAGGATATTATTTGTTATTTTTAAGTTGGATGATTAGCTTGACATAACTGGCATTCATTTCATGGATAGAACTGTTACTGTCAAGGAACGATGATTTTTTGATGAAAACAGCAAGTGACAAAAAAAAATATTTCTTTAGGCCTTTAGTGCAGTCTTCTCATTTAATAGTCAATCTGATCACTTTTCTTAAATAGTCAGTATTGATATAAATTGTGTCTGCTACCTTACATTCATCCTTTAAAGAGTCAAGAAGGGTTTTGCGGCATGATGGAAATGAATTATATTGTCTAGTCTGAACAGAAGTTTCCTCCTGCTAGATGCTAATTTTTACATCTAACCAAAAGGATAAACCTAAAAACTTAAAAATTTCCCTCCAGGAAAATATTTATCCATCAGTTACATTTAGCATTACTGTTATTACATTTATTGTCAAATAATTACAGAGTTTTAAGAATGTACGACGTCAAAATATTTCAATTTATAAAAACAATAATGACATAAAAAAGGAAAATCTAAAAACAAATTGATAAAATTTTATTGTAATATTAAAATCCCATAACCATTAGTTTTGTTGGTACAAACAGCTTATAGAGGAGTAGTACCACTTAGATTCTTCTGAAAACCTTTAGGGCGAATTTTTATCACCGTATCTTTCTGAGAATATTTGTGTCCTCTAAAAGTGTGCCAATTGACACCATCAGCACTGGTCTCGTGAACTCCTTTCAAATACAGCCCGTTAAGATTTGACAAATGACAACTTCCGTACCACCAAGCTCCTTTATACTGGACAGCGCAGTTTTTTTCGTACTTGTCATTGTCTTGATCTTTAGTAGTAAATGGTAATCCGTTAGTGCCAGAGAAAGAATCGCCTAAAATGAAAAATAAAATATTATGAACTGGATTTGATTCTGGTGCAGTGTTTCTTTGCTTAAAACTACTTTTCGACACGGACCATTAATAATTCTTGGTAATTTTTTTGCAAGAAAACAAACCTAAGAGATGGCTATTATATATAAAATACAAATTCAAAGCACCTCTATAACCAGTACTAATATCTAAAACTAGCATATAGCCCATCATATGACGGGATCAGTAAAATTTTTAATATTCCAGAACTGTTAAGTACCCAATGAGGCAGGTAATAAAATGGTTTGTTTTTTGGCTGAGAATTATCTGGTTCACTCTCAATAGTTTATTTATCGTCATACTCCTCTAGAGTCTCCCGATCCTGTAATGCAGTTTAGAATCACATGGAATTCATTTAGTCAAACCATGTGGTTATGTATAACAAACAAACAAACTTCTTAATTTCCAAATATATATAAATTAAAAGTTAGATATTTAGTAGTCCTCGACTTATATGAAAAGAATTTATTGTTAATACCGATGATAAAATTTTCATTACAACAAAAAATAATCGATGATTGAATTTAAAATTATCACTTATATACTTAATCTATTATTTAAGTCAAATATAAAAGAAAATTATTTGCTTAATATGTAAGTTCAGCGATAAAACGTATGAAAATAATGCACGCGATATTTAAATAATTTAAAACAAGAAATGATTATATGAGATGGTTAAAGGAATGACGTCATAATGCTAGAAAAAAAAATGTTATTTTTACCTATTTATTACGTGAATAAATTGATAAATTTAATCGCCTGCCCTTAGCCGAGGAATCCATTCCGGGTACAACCGCTTCAAAAATTTGCCGACAGACACCTTAGGCTATTATTATATAGGGGATATATAAGGTGCTAAATTTTTAAAGTATTTTACCTTCTAGCATGTTATACATTTCAAACTTTTTAGTTGGAATTTATCGGACATTAAGATATAATGCATAGACATGTAATGATGAAATAGTCACAATACTGGTTTGAAATAAACTTCATGATTTACTTAATTTATTTTTTGTAGGAAAATTATAATAATTATTGATTTCCTTCACTGGCTTAAAAAAATTTCGTAGGGTTTTCCGGCAGTCCGCAGATCACTTTTTGAAAAACAGTATTCTAGTTGGTTGTATTCTCAATAATTCCAAATAATGTATAAAAATAATTAACAGCAAAGCATGATATTAAGTGAATAAAGGAACTTTAATTTGCAGGAAATAGAGAAACTGGCCCATAAATGAAAACTTTTTTGTTGCTGTTGCTGTTCCAAAAGGATTAAGATATGCATACACTTTTAAAATCAAAGTTTGCAAATAAACTACTATTTTATTTCAGTAAAAATTATTTTTTCCAACATCCTCGTTTTAAAAGCTTCATTTTTTAAGAGCGTGACATTTTATCTTATTGGTAATTTCAAAATGTTTCAGGTACATATTTTTTTAGTCTTAAAAATAGATACTCTGTAAGTAATTTGTGGGCTTACAGAGAGTGTTATACAGAGAAATAATAAAAGCAATGTTAAAACATGCAAAGTTAATCCGTTAAAGAGTAATATCACAACGGTAAAGAGGTTATAATTGTACTGACAGTATTTTATTATTACTTTTTAAACTGTGTCAAAAAATACCTGTGTAAAATCTGGTCAGTCTAAACTATGTGGTTGAGATAATTATGCGTACAAATGCAAACCGACACTCACTATTGTACTTTTATAGATAGACAGATGCATATGGGTTCCTGCACACAGTTTTCTTATAGTTTCAATCATAATCTATTTCTGTTGAAAGGAATTTGAAGCAAAGTCATTAATTCTTTTAAGTAATCGTGCTTACCCGCTGTTCCTCTGTATCCATTCACGTGTACAGTGTACTTATGATCTTCATCATCAATCCAGAATTCGTCATAGGTGGCAAAAGTTTTATTCCCCTCCCAGTCAGTCAGTGTAAATTTTACTTCATTCAGTCTTTGATTCGTCAAAGCGAAGATAATGTCATTACCTGTAAATTTAAAATTTTAGTAGATTTCAAATTTCATAAGAAGTTTAGTTTTCCATAATATTTACTTGCTTCTATAATATTTACCCCAAAGTTTTCCATAGTATTTACTTGCAATTAAAATTTGTACTCGAAATTCACGCATTAATGTATAGATATTAAACAGAAATTTAATCTGTACACATTATTCAGGTAGTTTTATTTTCGTCATTGGAACAAACTAGTTTAGCAGCGATACGAATCTCATTATTTATTCTTAATTGGCACTTTTGTAACCATTTGAAATCTGTTATTAGATTGTAAACCTTTTTCCCATTTTCTGTTAAAGGTATATATGTAATTAATATAATCAACTAAATATAAATAATTTTCTAGTTCAACTTTTGTCCTTTATTAAACTCATGAAACACACTTTTAAGATAATTTGTTTCTTTATTAACTACTGTACTTTGTTTAATACTCGGATTTTAAAGTGGTCTTGTTTCTGTCAATATTTGCATCTCTTTTAGTCTAATCAGACTCACAAAGCTCATGACACACAAAAAAACATCGTGAAGTACAAATAGCTATAAGTCTTATTTGATTTGCTGTCAAATGTAACTATGTAATTAATATAATCAAGCAAATATCACTTTAAATCTTTTTCTTGACTTTGGTAAACAAATAAAATGCACTTTTAAAAGAATTTATTTATTTCTGAATTACTATATTTTTCAACACGAAGGCAAAAGCAGCTTCTCTGTTCTCTATAGTTACTCTTCAGTCAAATATGTTTCATGAAGTTTATGAAATATAACAATTTTGAAGTTCAAAACCAAATTGTAATGTTTTTGTTGGATTTAAAGAAAACAATCAATTTTTATTCATTATAATATAACTTCAACTTACCTAGCCAGAAATCTTTCATTCGATCGCCAAAACCTTTTTTATAAGATTGCCAGTCTTTATAAAAATAATTTTTTCCACTATCGAAGTCACCTCGCCTTTGTATTACCTATAGAAATACATGGAGCAAATAAACTTTTAAAATTTCATTTTGGTTATCGTAGATTTTAAAAGACAAATTTGAGCAGAATATACCTTCAGACGGATCTTTCTAAATGATTTTACAACATAACTTATTAAAAGTAAACTACTTTTAGAAATAACTTTAAGCGAACTGTGAAGTTTTTAAGAACGATGTTGCTTCCTAATAAATTTTCGACAAATTTTAAGAAATTCAGCTGTTAAAAGTTGTATTTAGCAGTTTAAAAAGTGGAAATGGCTAGTTATCGAAATTTACTAAACAAAATACTTCGTACATGCATTTGTTTGCCGAGATTTATTTTAACCCAGAGTCACTAATATTTCAGTTTACAGTGGAAGCATAGTTACATAATAATGAATTTAAAAATTAAAGCTAGGTCATATTATTGATTAACTAAATAAAATACTTAGTTAATGCACACCTTTGCACAGATTACTTTTAGCAATTCATCATGAACGTCTTAGGTCACAATGAGAACATAATTACAGTACAATGGATTGTAACAAATTAAAGTAAGTTATATTGTTGATTTACCAAGCAGAAAAATTTGTACGTGTATTCTTTTATCGAGGTTACTTAGAACCCTGTATCGTAAATTTCTCAGTTTAAAAATTGAGCTTGATTTGAACAATTTATTGAATTTGTATAAATTAAGGTTGTGTTGTTGATGTGCATGTAATACGGTGTTACTTTCAATTCTGAAATATGCATGTCGCAGGCTACAATAAACCCTAATTACAGGACAATTGCATGGATTGATTTAGAGACAGTTCTTAATGTTGGGGTACTGAGCAAAATACTTCTTGCATGCATTACTTTCTAGAGGTTAGTTACTTCAAAACTGAATCCTAAATATTTTCGGTTACGACTGGAACATAATTATAGAACAATGGATTGGAATGTTTTAGAACCAATTCGTATTATTGGGGAATTCCTGTTTAACATATAAAACAATGATGGTAAAATGCGAGGCGAAGTAACATTGTGGTTAATCCTATCTGTAAAGCTATCTTCTTTTTATTTTGTCATAATGGTCACTAAAAGTGCTTAAAATGGCAAGTACAGTTATTGCTTAAAATACTATAACGCAGTTTCTGCGATATAGATACACCCCTGTGTGGCGAACGGTGACTACATTAAGTGAGTTGACAGAGATCTATGATCCAATCTATTTCTGTATAAAAAGAAAATCCTTTTCGAGACCTCAGTTATTTGTTGAAGAAATTCTAAGTAGGATAAACCTTAATGAAATCAAATAATAATGAAATTGATACATACTGTCCAAGAACCTCCATCATCCTCCATATCACAGTAAACTTCGATTGCGCCATTTACTACCCGACTATGAGGCCAGATTTTATGCACACCACTGCTTACTAAAGAGTTTTTTTCCATCACTTCAGCACAATCCTTCGGTCTGTCACATACATCTTCAGCGGCAGAGCACCTAAAATAATAAAAGAAACTCTGTCAAAAACTATAATATGTGTTTCACCTACTCCAGGGGTCCGAGACAAAAAAAAACGGAATGAATTATTTAAAAATTTTTAAATAATTCATATAAAGCCACATTTTATTGTGAATATTTTCTTTGAATGTGTATTTAATTTACAGATGAATTGATAAAGAACAATTCTTTATAAAATTTTGAAATATAATTCTTCAAAATTTCAATTTAAAACGTCTAAATTTAAATGATACTCATTTTAATTCTTAAATCCGTAACTCTTATCAAATAATTTTATTCCACTTTTGAGTAAATACAAAAATACAACATTTTAGATTAATCTGCTTCCAGAGTTTGCCAAAATATTGGGTACTAAACAGTTAAAAAATCTTTAAAAC
>CM063498.1:131945881-131960881 GCA_032207245.1 Pardosa pseudoannulata
CTTGCCTGTTGTATGGATTTCATGTATTTCACCAGAAATAAACTGTATTGTAATTTTGAATGAGTCTCGCCCATATTACATATATATTGAGAGTTACTTTGATAATTATTTTTTAGGTTCTCTGCCACTGAAGATAGACCGATGGATTGTGCCGAACTGAGAGAAATAAACCCTTTAAGCAGCAGTGGTGTGCATAAAATCTGGCCTCGTAGTCGAGCAGTAAATGCCTCTGTCGAAGTTTACTGTGATATGGACGATGATGGAGGTTCTTGGACAGTATGTATCTAGTGTGTTGTGAAAATTATCGCCACAAAGGTTTTATCTTGTTTATCCTTTATTCCTCCAATACACTACAGTGGTATATGTCGAGTCTGTCTCATTACGATAGAGGTAAGGATGTATGTTAATGGGAGGTTTTAAATAGATATAAGAGTGTATGTTAAAGGGAGGGAGTTCTTTGCCGCAGTTTGCACGAAATTGCTTAATTACATTGTAATGTAACAGTATTCATTTTAGTGATTAAATATAAAAAGAGTAGTACAATTGTATTATTAAAACATCTATAAAAAACAAACCTAGAATGCTTGTTTGCTTGTGTGTTAGCGTGTCACTCAAGAACTACTGAATCTGTTTTCTTTGGTAGACCATGGATTTGGGATACCCTTTAAATTATTTTATTTGCAATTTACCTGTTAGGAAAGACGGTATGTTAATTTGAAATTATACTATAAAGAGCTCTTACTTACTTCAACCAGAAACGTTTGGGGTATTTCCTCCCCGCTTTCAGTTACATTGTAATCGTGAAAGCACTAAATAAACTTACAAAGGTATAAAAACAAAAGAATTATACCTTTACCATAACGATAAATGCAGCAGAAGTTCAGGAAGAGAGCGAAGATTAGACAGTAATGTGTGCTTGCCTCACTTTCAACAATGAACTAGCCCACCATTGCCAAAGCAACAAGGCAGATAAGGATTTGCCCACTTTCAGCGAAGGCTATTAAAATGTAAATGAAATATGTCCAAATTGTGTTCAGAAATCTTGCCTTTTTCTTATTGTAATAATTGAAATGAACATACTACTGGGTTGTTAGGTTATTTCATCACTACTTTTTATGCAAGAATTATTCCTTGGGTTTAGCAGTTAGCCTAGCTAACTTAGAATATATGCTATATGGCCATTGATGACCTGTCCCTTTTACGACAATTTAAGACAGTTCGTAGAAAAATGCAGTAGGAATATCTTTTATTAACAACATTGTGTAGAATGTTGTTTGTCATGGTTTCTTATAATAGCGTTCTTCTATATTGAAAACTCTGCAAATGATAAGCAAAACTCTTCTTGAATTTTGGGATGGCTTGCATAAAAACTCTATTCTTCCACAATTATATGTTCTATTCTTATAAAAATGAATATAGATTATTACAAGAAGCCTCCTAATCATGTGCTAAATTTCCAACGCTTTTCAGACACTCGTTTTTACAGAGTTATCCAAAACATATTCAATTTTCTTTTTCGATTTCTTGACAGTTTCAAATGGAGTTTTGGAGGAACATCTTTGTGAAAATATATGACATCTATCATGTTCCTTACACTCCTAAAGTTTCGGGATAATTCCTCATGTACTTTTCTAGATATGCTACAAAAAGTCTAAAATCGCAAGTGATAGGTCATCATTAACCATATAATGTTTGGCCCTGATGCATACTCATCTGAACAAACTTTTGGTTTGTAGTCGCAAATGTCATGGGGTCAGGAGAAGCCCTCATGTTGCCGAAGGCACACTAGCTACTCCCATAACCATCCCATGCCTGTAGCTCATGCCTATTTTCAGGGCATTCAGCGAAGGAATCCAAAATTCAATATCTCGTAAAAAATACAGAAGACCATACAGAAAGACAGAAAACAAACAGAAAAAAACAACAAACAATATATTTATTTATAGGTATAGAAAATTTATACTTAACTTTCGAAACAGTTACAGAGGACAAAATTATGTTAAACAGAGGCTTTTGTACACAGCACAGCTCGTATCAACATCCTCTCATTAATTTTTGTTTGCTGGAACGCTTTAAATTAATCTCTTCTGCATATCTTCGTACGGGTAGACATAGATTTTGCTGAACAATTACAGAAACTGTGGCGAACTTTTTTAAGAATAACTATAGTTTGCCAGGAGTCAACTTTGTCCACTAGGTCATCAGCCACACCTTCTATCTTTTCAAATTTGGCGAATGGGTAGCAAAAAACCCTTTGCCAAATTTAACTTTCTCCAGATTTCGAGGTTTATCCCTCGGGTGATTTTAGAATATCAAATGTTTGAAAATTGGCCTTGCCGCATTAGGATTGTGTTCTAACCTGTAATATTCAAGTGCTAGGAAAACACGCTGTTTAATGGAATACATGAATGACATTTTATGCAGGAAAATTGTCTTTTGAGAATATTGTATACTGTATTTGAATTGTTTATGAAATGGTAACTGTTGCTGATTCAGCGAAAAACAGTGGCTAAAGATTCAATAGGTGATTTTCTAATTGTTTTTCTAAACGAATAAGAAGATAAAGAAAGTATTGGATAACCCGTCATTTACAAAGAAGATTTTTGCTGTAGAAAGGAAGAAAGAAAAAGGGAAAACAACATTTTTAATTTGTTAATGATAGCTTTTGATTTTACTAGATTGTCCTCACATTTATTTCCTTGACGTTCCAAATGGCTTTTTACCCATATAAATTTTTAAAAATGAATGAATTTGAAGAAATAATTTCGAGGTTATTTTTGACTGTTATTTTTTGAGGTTATTTTTGACTGATACTTTAGGAAACAGTTTTAAGATGGATTTTGAAAACTGGTTGTGAGTGAAAATAGTATCTGTTAGAGCTAAGAATTTTCGCCAAAAATATAAGTTGCTCAAAGTTTACTTTTCAAAATGAACGAATTTTTAGGTATGTATAGAATATAAATTAAAGTTTAGAGTTGAATTACTGAAAGGTACAAGATTTTTAGGTGGATGGATTGTACCCTGCTTGGAACAATTTAATCTATTAACATTATATGCTGCTGATTCTTTCCTGGCAAATTCTACCTGGCTGCACTTCTTAAAAATTTTTTGTTATGCAATATTACTCCTTTTGTAAGCATTTTTTACGTAGGAGTAGACAGAATCAGGGATATCATAACCACATTTGGCACTGTTCCATACCCATCAGGAGGGTTATAACCTTATCTCAACAACAACGATAGACTATTACAAACGGTAATTGTACGTGCAGCATTAATTCCCGTTTAGTGTAGTATGACAGCATAAAATGCATGCAGTTTCATAAAGGATGTTCACCTCAATACCTTTTGTCGACATCAAAGTCCGCGGTACTTTATTTTAGGCTGAAAAGTATGTCTTTACACATCAAGAGCCAAGCATCGAATGGTGACAAAGACACATCTCAAGTTAAATGAGTTTTACAAGTTAAGTGAGTTCTCCTCAATAACACATGGCTCTAATCTATTTCAGTTCATTGTACTGTCGTCATTTTCCCATTGTAACCCTAGATTTCATAATTCAAATTTAAAAGAAAGGTATTTACGAAGTATTTTTCTTAGTAAGCGAACAACCCGACATAATTCTAATACATTACAATCTACTGTTCTGTAACCATAGTCATATATTGAGACATCCATAATTCAGAGTTGAGTAATCTCGGCAAAGAATTTCATTTACGAAGTATTTTTCTATAAATTAAGATAATATTTAATTTTTCCAACAAGTTAAATATATTCTTAACAGCTGAAATATTTAAAAGTTGCCGATACTTCTTATAAAGTAACCTCATTAAAAAATTCTCATCCATTAAAAACAATAAAAAGTATATTTTAAATAAATTGTGTTGTTAAACTATTAAAGAATATTTTGAATGTGTATTCAGAATAAGGTTGCAATTGATATCAAAAATAAGCAATTTAAATTTTTGAAAGATTTTTTTACTTATTAAGGTATTTATTTCTACAGGTAATTCAAAGGCGAGGCGATTTCGATAGTGGGAGTGATTACTTTTATAAAGACTGGAAATTTTATAAAAATGGATTTGGGGATCTAACTAAAGATTTCTGGTTAGGTAAGTTATTTCCCGATAAATAACAAATGGTAGTTTTGAAAATTAGCAACTTTATTCTTCAGTTTTGCTGTTTAAATTTTTTTTTATGAGCTTCGTGAACCTGATTGGACTAAAGAAAATGCGAATATTTACAGAAAACACAAAAATTGCTTTAAATTTCGAATTTAAAAAAATACAATAATTAAAAAGCAAATTCTCTTAAAAGTGGATTTTATGTGTTTAACGAAGGACAAAACCAGGGCTTCGAACCGGAACTGAACCGAAAACCGAAAACCGGAAAAAACCGTTATTTTGGTCGGAACGAAAACCGGAACTGAACCGAAAAAAATATCGGTTTATTTCGGTTCGATATATCTTTCAGTCATTTTGTTACTGTTACCAACTTATCAATATTTTCTAATTTAACGTCAACTTTATAATTATCATTACATGTATACTGCTTCTCGATTTCCTATTTTGATATTCACTAGTATTTTTCTGTTTCAGTTTCGCATGAAACTAAATAAATAATATATTTTTTAATTAAATAAATAATATATTTTTTACATAATTATTGCAAGGCCAAGTGCACGATGTGAGAGTCAAACGACGAATGTGGGTAATCATGAACCTAGTTGTCAAATGCGATTTTGATAATGGATAACAATGCCAATGCTCGCCGTCCTCTGCTCACCGCTCTTATCGTACCTGCTGTTTGTATCAATTCACATAGTGTACCAATTAAAAAAAGAATAAAATCTTCTAAATTTTGATAGAATTACATTTTTTGTTTATGATAGAATTATATTTTTAGTACAAATAAGAATATACATAAAATGAAATTATTCATTTGGAACTGAAACGAAAACAGTTATTTTTGGCGGAGCGAAAACCGGAACTGAACCGATATTAATTTTTTAGTTGAACCGGAACGAAAACCGGAACAAAAAAAAATTACGGTTCGAAGCCCTGGACAAAACTGTAAGAGAATATTGTCCACGACAGGCTTCGTATCTTCCGGCATTATCTGCTTCTTTTTTATTTCTGGATCGTAAAGGCCAAATTCCGGAGGTAATCCTCTTAAACGGATACTTCTGCTAATACTGTCAGAATTATCCGCAATGGCGAAATCGGTACCCGGCGCCTCCACCAAATTTGTCACAAAGATTCGAATGAACACACCATTTAGCCTAACAGACGAATTTATTGAAGCAAAGTAGCAACTCGCAACTTTACAACTAGTGGGTATCAGCTTTATACCCGAACAGAATATTTGAGAAATAACTAATTTACGTATTAAAGAAAGATCTAGAATGTTTGAGAACATAAGGCAACAATAAATAACATTTTTAAATTAAAAATCCATACTTTGGATCAACCGTCATTTTTTGGACAAAACTTTTTAAATTTTCACAAAGATTAGTTTAAACATTTTTCTAGTATTTTTAATAATTAGCAACTTGGCAGTTAGAAAGTTTTGAAGCAAGAAAGTGTGGGGAATTTTAAACATGTATTTTAATTTTTTAATAGTTAAAATTGCTTCATAAATTTCAACTGCGTTTTTCTCAGAACGTTATTTTTAATAAAATGTCGAAACTTGAAATGCGATTTTTCAAAAAGTTCTTAAAATATTTTGTTGAAAATTATTATGAATTCTTTTGATAGTATTTACTAGTGAATGACCTAAAAGCTTTAAATTTGGATAATTTTTAATGATGTTACACTCATAGTTAGACATAAAGGTAATGAAAATTCGTTAAAAATTCAATGTGTATGATTTTGAAAGACCAAAATTTTTTACCAAATGTAAATTAAGCAAAGATTTTAGGTGATTCACTAGTCCAGTGTATAAGAAATGTGTTGCATCCAAAAATATTGAAATAATTTAATTTATTAAAAAATTAGACCTTTTGAAAAAACCCAATTTTTTTACTAAATTTTCTTCATTTATTAGAAATTTTATAAAAACTTCTCCAAGAATAAATTTTTTAAGTGCAAATCTCTATGATAATATAAAAAATAAATCTAAAAATGTAAAAACATGAACTAGTTTTTACATTTAAAAATAAAAGTTCTCCGAACGTAGACGGATACCTTAAGGATAATTAAATTAAGGAGATTTCAATTGCTTTTGTACTCGATTCAATCCCGATGGTGAAACAAAAAATTTTTTTTAAAGTGATTTATATTATATATTTCTACTTAATAAATACATTGCATAAATACATGTATGTGAAGTAGTTGTTTACTTCCAAGTGAATGTGATAAGTAATTCAACAGTCATAAGCAGGTGAAAACTGCTAAAATTCTAAATAATTTACAGGTAATGATATTATTTTCGCCTTGACGAACCAAAGACTGAATGAAGTGAAATTTACACTGAATGACTGGGAGGGCAATGAAACTTTTGCCACCTATGACGAATTCTGGATTGATGATGAAGGTTACAAGTATACTGCGCACGTGAATGGATACAAAGGAACAGCCGGTAAGTAGGGTTGCTTAAGAACATTAATGTTTTTGGCCTTTTAAATTATATACCGGCTTAGATTGTAAAAGAAATTTTTGTATTTCTATGCTATTTGAAAATAGTATAAAAATCTACATGAATATAAAAGCAAGTGTTTGCATTTCTATGTCTATTTGTTCTTCATAAAAACTACACAGTTTGCTGCAGAATGATCAGATTTTGCTCCGCTATTTTTTCACACCCCCAAAAAATAATATCAATATTATCCCTACCAGTTGTCATATCATATTACTCATTAACAGATGTAAGCAATGCAGGTCAGGTATTGTAGATCACAGCATAGTAGTGTTATTTTATTTTTCATAATGTGAAATAACTATTTTTGTTATTTTTTATTTCTAATATTTGCAGAAGCGCGCGAACACACACACACACACACACACACACACATATATATATATATATATATATATATATATATATATGTATATATATATATGTGTGTGTGTATACGTGTATATATATGTGTATATATTTATATACATGTATATATATACATGTATATATATATATATATATATATATATATATATATATATATATATATATATATATATATATATATATATATACATATATATATTTATATATATATATATAATATACGTGGTGTGTGTGTGTGTGTGAAGTTTGAATATCGACCTCTCTTATTTAAGGTACTAAGAGAACTAGAAGAAAAATTAGTTAATCGATTTTTTTGTTCTATGTTTTGCATTTTTATAGAATATCAAATTTTACTTATGGTGAATGCAGTTTATATAAGTGAATCTACACATTATAGCATATTTTTCACTGTTTTACTGTATAACTCATAGTATACCAACAAAATTACTTAATGATATGTATACAATTTTATGGGAAACAAAATATATACCTGAAATATTTTGGAATCCCAAATACGATAAAAATCGTATACTGAAAGAAAAATGAAATTAAACAAAATAGGAAGTGCAAGAAAAAATAGTTTTTGCTAAAATAAAATAACTATTCCTTTGCGAAACTTTGTCTTGATTATAAAGGTATAAAAAGTTTAATGCTTTGGGAACAAAAAAAAGGTTTTATTTAGGATGCAGTTTTGGTATTTTGAAGTATCTAAATCCATTTAATTTTTAACGCTTTGTTTTTAACTATCTTTATGATACAATTAACTAGAGCAGTGTATCTCAACAAGTAGTAAAAAAGCAATTTTTTACAGTCAATTAAAGTTAATATTGTGAGTAAATATTTCATAAAAAATGCTTCATTCATTCGAGCCAATAAGTTCGACATACCTGCATAAAACATAATACAAAATAAAATGAATCATAGCTGAGTAAATGTTGCGCTATATGTACGTATTTTAATTTTGATGAGTAGTTATGGGCGTGCTTTGAATTCGCAATTATATGTGGAATGTCTGTCTGTTTTTTTTCGATAAAAATAAAATAACAAAGGATTATTATTTATTTTTACAATATAATATATTAAAAAGCCCACATTTTGTTGGTCTGCAGTAATTTTTAAGTGAAAAAGCACTGTACTAGAATCAAATATAATCCATAATACATTTTTCTTTTGCATTTTAGGGGATTCTTTTTACAATACCGACGAAATGCCATTTACTACCAAAGATCAAGATAATGACAAGTATGAAAAAAACTGTGCCGTGAATTCAAGAGGAGCTTGGTGGTAAAGAAGCTGCCATATGTCAAATCTTAACGGGATGTATCTGAAAGGATTTCACAGGTCTCTTGCTGATGGTGTCAACTGGTACGGTTTTAGAGGACACAATTATTCTCTCAAAGATACGGTGATAAAAATTCGCCCTAAAGGTTTTCACAGGAATCCAAGAAGCAAGATTCCTCTATAAGTTGTTTGCACAGACAAAACTAATGTTTTTGACATTTTAATTCCCTATATAATAATAGCCTAAGTTGTCTGTCCGTCTGTCCGAGAATATATGAAGCGGTTGTACCTGGGACCGATAGACGCATCCATATAGTACTTTTGCTGAGTTAGGGTCAGCAAAATTCAAAGCGAGTTCGAAAACGATGGAAATACCCCATTTCGAGTGTTTTATGCAATTATTTCAAGCTCTGTTGTCTCCGGTTATGAGCAGGACATTAAATTTATCAATTTATATCACATAATAAATAGGCAAAATTAACATTTTTTTTCTAACATTATGACGTCATTCCTTTAACCGTCTCCTTTAATCATTTCTTATTTTAAATTATTTAAATATCGTCGACATTATTTTCATACGTTTTATCACTGAACTTAGATATGACGTAAATAATTTTCTTTTATATTTGGCTTAAATAATAGATTAGGTACATATATAATAATTTTAAATTGAATCATTGATTATTTTTTGTTGTTATGATAATTTTATCACCGGTATTAACAACAAATTCTTTTCTTAAAAGTCTAGGAGTCTATTTAGCGGACTAATAAACATCTAGCGTTTAAGTTATATATCTTTGAAAATTAAGAAGCTTGTTCGTTTGTGTGTTTATTTTTTATACATAACCACACGGTTTGCAATCGATTCGCTCAATTTTAGACATCGTTCATGTATACCGCCAAATAATCACTGTCAATATTAAAACCTCTGCTGTTCATCCTATCACGTAATATGACAAGATAAATTAAAGTTGGCAACTAACATGTGGTCAGTAAAGATAAACAAATTAAAGAGCGTGTAGCAGAATATTCTCAGCCAAAAAACAAACCTTTTTTTACCTGCCTTATTAGGGTACTTTACAATTCTAGAAAATTAAAAAAATTACTGATCCCATCCTGTGACGGGCCAGATGCTAGTACTATAAAAAAACTTCATCAATTTCTTTTCATTTTTCACTTAAAAAATATAGATTATGTATATTAAAATCTCTTGACATCATACTTTCTTAGAACACAATGATTTCTTAATAATAAATTTGAGAACAACAAAGGAAAACCAATAATAATTCATCATAGCTGTCTTGATAGCTCGTTGTGGGCATTGACCTTTTTTAAAAGATCCAACCAGGCTGTTCTTTTCTTGGCCGTGGACCTCCAGTTTTTGATCTTAACACCCCTAAAATCACGAGTGGATCGGGTCAGCCAATTTTGGGTGCTTAAGCTTCCGGTAGAAAATTGCTTGCTTCTCAGTTTATTGTAATGGACAGTACATAGCCTGATTTATTCATGAGAAAATTACTCATTGAAATGTACTTCAATATAGTACTTTAGAAGCTTATATTTTTTTTTTTATCAAAGAATATTCAAGAAAATTCTCTTTTACTCTTTATTTAGTGAAATAATTATTCAATATTGCTGTATAAGAGAATTTTAGAGGAATAGTAAAATTTAAACTTAAGAATATTCTTTGATAAAAAAATGTAAGTTTCTAAATTATTATATCATTATAACATTTTTTTCAGAACAATGTTTTTAATCTTTAAAAATCAGGCTGCTTACTGCTCATTATGGACAGCTTGATGTATAAAGTTTTTAATAGCAAAAATTGATTTCAAAATAATAAAAAAAGATTAAAAAAATTGACAGTTAAAAATAAAAATCAATTTTAAAAATTGTCAAAAATGTAAAAAAAAAAAAAAAAAATTATAACACCCAAAACCTAACAAAAGTAAAAGGAAAAAATTAAATAAAATTTAAATAAAAGGGAGAAAATTGACTGAAAATATTGTCAAAAATGTAAATAAAATAATAAAATAACTGTCCAATTAATTGAGTAGTTTTAGTTAATATATTAGTGAATAGATGGCGCCAGTAAGCCAATCAATTTTCTACCGGAAGTGTAAGCACCCAAAAATGGCTGTCCCGATTCACTGGTCTAAAATCGGAGTCTAAACAGTCAACCCTTCTTTTTTTCGGTTTACGCCTGGGGTAAAACCTCTTGTCCAAAAGGTAATACAATGAAAACTTTCAAAGAAGCTGTATCACTTTTCATTCTTATGAGACGTCAGGCTTACCTTATTCTGTTTAGTTTGATAAAATTTAAAAGTGAACATCTGTAAAGAGTCTATAAAATTCAAAACTGTATCTTCTTCGCTAATTTCATTTGTCAGTGAAACCACAAAAATGGTTCGTAGCACTTGTCTTTCAAACATTACCATTTTCTCTTCTCTTGCTGTTAGTGACCCTTCAATTGCATACATAAAATAAATGTGAATAAGAACCTTTAAAGTCTACTTGCATAACATTAATTAAATGCAATGACCAAGAGAAAATATTTTTAACAGTATTATGTATTTTTAACAAAGGGAGTTCATAATTTATAATACTGCTCATTTCTTATTGATATTTTTTTTAAAGTTCTGCTTGATTCATCATTCTTTGCATCAAGCGGAAGCATAAAAAGTGCATATTGATTCAGTGGCGTCATCTGTGATCTAAATTTTAAATTAAATAAAAGACATTTACGTACAAACAAAAGAATGGGGAAAACAATAAGATTTAAATAATGTATATATATATATATATATATATATATATATATATATATACAAACACACACACATATATATCTGTAATATATCGAAAATTATTACCTATCTAAGATTCTCCTTTTTCCCTTATCATTCTTTTTTATCTATTTTTTATATCGCGTAATGCCTTATTTAAACGAGTGTTGGATGACTTAAAATTCTTTTAACGAGCGAGCGAAGTTTTCCTTTTGCTGTTTGGCAACAACTCTCGACAGTGGGACGCAGATGTAGATGGAAATCGGATGTCGACGAGCACGATCGTTAGGTGCAGACGGCACTTGAGCTTCCTTTTTGTTGATGATTAATATCAGATGTTAAGCCAGATGGGTTTTTATCTTTAACTTACATACATATTTCAATTAAATGTTTGTATTTGAAAATCTGAGTGGTTAATTGTGTGTTTAAGCCATCCAAGAGCCCTCCTCCACCATACATACACACACACACACACACACACACACACATATATATATATATATATATATATATATATATATATATATATATATATAATGTGCGTGTGTGCGTATGTGTGTAATGGACATTTTAAACCCATTAAAGTTGAAATAAAGGTATCAATAAACGATACGGTGCAGTAGTGGGGTGAAAGAAAACACGAGAAATTTAGAAATAAGATTGTTCAGTTTATTTAAACATCTCGTCTTTGGAGCTTCACATATAATGAGGTGAACTAGCCAGTCAGTGTGTTAATAGTTAGGTCCTTGATGATGTGAAGGAAGAGAAACTAAGTAATGTAAAGGAGTTACCTAAACAATGTTGAGCTACGCAAGAATTAATTTTGGTATGTGCGAAGTTGCCAATTCAACCTCAATGATTAGGAGGAACAAGAGAGTTTTGCTAAAGGTTGCAATTTTAGGGAAACAATCGATTGAAATTTATTTTAAAATACAATTATAACAAAGTTGTTTAGTTTCAGTTTAAAATATTATAATTAACACACACACATACATATATATTGAGAAAAATTAGTTCACAAACTCTAATTTTATTTTTTCCTCTTAATCGAGATATTTCTAGGTATAGAGTAATTGCAAAGTACTTTTAATTTATCACGATGTAATGAAGATTTCTTTCATGTCACTTCATTACATATTTCACGTGTATTATGTCCGGATTTCATTTTACATCCCCTTTTGCATATTCATGCAGATGTACTCTAACTGTGATCTTTTGCAAGTGCATTTCTTAACATTTTTCTCACGACAACAGCTACACTCTTTTAAGCAGAACACCCTTGGTCTTGGATTAAATTTCGAACCGAACTGCTAATTGTGGTCACCTGCATCCGCTACCTTAAACCTTTCGGTAATAATTTGCGGTCATCATCTTGAATCCTGAGTTGTGGACGGCAATAATTTTCAGTGTCCTCAGACAGCCGATCTTTTTGAAAACACCGCTTGTTGTGTGGTTTTTCCGCTCATCATCTTGCAATTTTCACCTGCTTACGTCTCATCAACTTTCGACGGCGTTTTTTATCTCTCCATATCCCTGTGTCGTTAAGAATTTCCGCGTTGTTTCCCTTGTGCGTTTCAGCACATACGTGTTACAAGTGGCTTTTTCAACGCGGCGTATCATTTTTCATCTTTGTTCCATTTTTTTTGGTTTTTTCTAAGTTTTTTGGCGTTTCTTGTGTTAAATTTTTCGTTTTGAGATTTTTTTAGATTTTTTGCAACGCGATTCCCTATATAGATTATACTGAATTTTGCTCTAGCCGGCTCTTTTTGTTTTTTTGTGTTTTTATTTTTTCTAGATTATTTTAAAAAAAAACTTGGCTCTAATCGAATGGACGTGCATGATATTAATTTTAAACAAAAGATTTAGTGACTATTAAGTAAAAAAACGAAATTTAATATGATATATTTAAGAAACAAAGAAAACCTCTATGTGTGACCATTTTTTTTTTGTATATATATATATTTTTTACTTTTTTGTATTTTTTGCTTTTTTTTCATTAGCTCTTTATTACTTCCATACGTACTTTAATTACACATACTGTATTACTCATATATACACTTTGTGTATTCTTTTTTTTTTATAAGTCCAACTTCACGTGGTATATTCTATATACGCAGTAACTGCTTGGCAATAAATGTGAAGAAGTTTCGGTTTGGAGTGCTACGGTCTACTTTTTGCAACACGAGGTCTAATGAGACCGGGACCTCCTGCTTAAAGCTGATTCCGAATGGCTACGAACATCCATGCCACTGTGGGATTCGAACCCACGAACTCCGGTGCCGAAGGCCAGCTCCCGAACCAATAGACCATCATTCGGCATAAATGTGAAGAAAAACAATGAAAAATATAACAGTTCTATCCATAGATTTCATGTAAATTATTCCAGGCAAATCATCCAATTTAGGGAAATAAGAAATAATTATTTGGAGTTTACATAAATAAAATTTATCAAATACTCTGACGAAAAAAAAAATCAAACGGAAATAAAATTTTGTAACTCCAAATACGGCAAAAAATACTTTATTTCGTAAATATGACCAACTCTTTCAATCTAAGACATTTTGCTGAATATCTGGAAAAATTCTTGACCTGAATCAAGTATCGCGAATATCCTAAAGCATGAGGGGTGCATAGAGCATTTTATACTTATATTACAGTAAAGGTTTTGTCCTGAAGGCAAACAGGGAACAAGAAATAAATTTTAGAGCAATTTTACCAAACATCTTTTATTTCCTTATACGCGAATGATGTAAGTTTTACCGTTGCATAGTTTAAAAACCTAATATATATGACAATATGTGTTCTATATCATAGCAACCTATGTTTAAGCTAGGCTTTGTAGTAATGGTAAACCAGTATATCTGTTTACTGGTTAACTGTAAAATATATTGGTAAATATTTACTGCAAATTTCTAAGAAAGAATAATGTATTTTAATAGCAGTAAAATTTTTAATTTTTCAGAATTGTAAAGTACCCTATGAGGCAGGTGAAAAAATGGTTTGTGTTTTGGCTGAGAATTATCTTGCAACAAAAAATAATCGATGATTAAATTTAAAATTATCCCACACATACCTAATCTATTATTTAGGCCAAATATAAAAGAAAATTATTTATATAACACCTAAATTCAGTGATAAAAATTATGAAAATAATGGAGATATTATTTAAATAATTTAAAATAAGGAATGATTAAATGAGATGGTTAAGGAATGACGTCATAATACTAGAAAAAATGTTACTTTTAACCTATTTATTATGTGATAAATTGATAAATTTAATCGCTTGTTCTTAAAATGTGGCTTGATGTAATGTTATTACAAGCTCGAAAGAGGGGTGGATTTCGAATGTTTTAAAGACGACAATATTTTTTGCTGTGATATGAAGCATATTTATATCAATTTATTTTAGAATCGGATCGATAGTTTAGGAGAAGATAAACTTTACTCGCTTTGAATTTTGCTAACCCTAACTCATCAAGAATCCAATATGGATGCCTCTATCTATTCCAGGTCCAAACCCTTCATAAATTCGAGGACAGGCGTACAGATAACTTAGGCTATTATTATATAGGGTATTCGTAGGTACTATATCGTCTATTTACAAATTTGGAAGGATGATGAGTTTCTGGTAATGTTTACTGCTACAAATCATGAATTTATAGTATTTGGGTATTCTGAGCGACATTTATTCTCTCTACAAAATAAATAAATAAAACATTCCTTTTAACAACGGTGTTTAATTTCTGACTATGTATTTCATTTTATTTATATAATTCGCATTTGCAGGAAATGTTTGAGAACGCAATCTGAAGCTATTAAGCCTATCAACCACAAGTCTTTTAAAAAGGGAGGAGGGTGAAGCAGGGCTGATGTTTATGGTTAAACAATTTAATTTTTTTAAAGCATTCACATGACACCTCCAAGTTTAT
>CM063498.1:131965881-131978381 GCA_032207245.1 Pardosa pseudoannulata
TTGTTGTAAGTACATTACAACAGAAATAATCTTAATTATTCTATGCAACAATATTCTACTGTATTTCTACATGGTATCACAAAGTTATCCCGAAAAGACATTTCAGGCATGAAGAGTCAAAAATAATATTGCTTTGACTAGCGTCAACTGTTTTCGGTTGCTAATCTTGAAAACGGAAGTCATTTTGATCAACAACTTAAAGTTTCTATTTTTTTCTTCTTATGTTATCATTCTAAATATAACCAAGACATGAGCGAGTTTCGGGAATGCACAATACGATGATGACAACACTTTGCTTTTCTTAGAACACGGAAACGCATAACTTGCCAGGAAACATATCTCATTTTTTCTCTCCATTAGTCGGTTTATAAAAAGGTCCAAAGGTTATTTACAACCTATAGTCTCCAAATACTTGAAACCAAAGTTCGGCCATTCTTCACAATTGCAGTGTCATGCTTCCCTGCTTGCCGATTTATCTAACTTTTATAAGCTTCTTGGGTTACTGTACTGCATCGGATGACACTCAGTGCACTTCTCTACTTTTAACGAATATAACAGAAGAAACGCAATCGTCTATTGTTGTCACTCTTTTAAATAATGCCAGAAATCTACTTGGAGAAGCTGAAAAGTATGCAAGAAAGAAAACAACCTTGAGGTAAGGTATATTTTTAACCTCTTGAATTCAAACAATCCCGAATCACTAATATAATAGCCAAAATTGCTGATCTGGTAACAATTCCGGTTTATACTATATCCATATATGTCGATATCCAATAATATAAAATAATAAAAATTGATTTTCTTTTTTCTTTCATATGATTGATTAATTTCTTCGTAAATAACGCAGAGCTTAAAAATTTCGACTTTTGTTAACATTGATGTGATAAACACGGTTTGAGATCCAAAAATATTTAAAAAATTTTTCACTCCCTTCTATAACAAAAACTGATTAAATGCTTTCATATACATGATCGGTAAGCTGTTTGCTGAATAATTTAGAGGTGTATATTGGCTATAAAACACTAAATTATTCTAAATTATGTATGGCTTAATTATTATTTTACGCATCGGCTTTATTTCCTAAATTATATTTAATACTACAACGAATAAAAAACAATGGACGAACGATGGCCGAATGGTTAGGGTACTTTTTGGTAGGAGTTCGTGATTCAAATCACTGTGGCATGGGTGTTCGTAATCGTTCGAGATCGGCTTTAAGCAGTAGGTCCCAAACTCATTTGCCTTCGTGTTGCTTAAATCCTATCCCTCTAAATCAAATCAAACCAAACCGAATGAAAGCAGGTACATTGCGAATATCCAAAACGTAATATCCCAGATAAAATCACAGAGATTTGGTCAAATGATAGAAATAATTCGTTCTGGGTTGTTAGTTTAAAAATGTTTCAATTGCTGGATAAATACCATTGCAGTACTAACTTATCAACATACTAAAAACAGCTCATCTTCTTTAAAATATTACGAAATGTCGCTTATTAAGAGGTTTTTGAATAAAGAAATATGTAAATAAGGTGTAAAAAGTGTTTCTGTCAAAATATATGTTAATTAATTTATTTTTTCAGTCAATACTACAAATTTTTCATGCTGTTATATATATTTTATATATATATATATATATTATATATACAAGTGGCGTGCGGATATGTGCAGGTGTGCACTGCACACCCTGGCAAAATAAACAATATTTTCTGCACCTATGTCTATCTATCTTTATATGGTTTATAATAAATATTATATAATATATTCAAATATATTGATTTCTGCTTGTATTCCCGCTTTCAAACACGAATATAACGTTCTATGTGTAAGCATATTAAATTGGAAATCACATTTATTATCTAAAAGAATGCATATTATAGGCAATAGCTATTTTTCCTATATTCAGAATAGAATATTTATTAAGCGTTGTATTAGATACTTTTTTGGGTTTTTTTAATATATTAATTTTGCAGACGGTTAATGTTTAAATTTATATTATTGTAAGATTTTGTTTTTCATAAATATAAAAGAATATTTATCAATATATAAATGCTTATAAATAATTTATATGATGTATTATATTTATTGAAATAATTAGATATATATACAATGTTGTTTTGTTTTTAAAGAAACTAATTTTAACAGAACATATATTTTATATATGGTATATTTCAAAAATTTTCAATATGTTATATATATAGAATATATATATTTTCAAATCTTAAAAACATATTATATAAATATAATTAAATATATAATATATAGTTCGCTATATTTAATATGAAATCCTCTGCACGTAATAGACTTTCGGTGTCGGCATCAATGTGCATCCGATTGAGGCACCGAAGCGGCGGGCGCATGTCGCTACGTTTGCTGAACATATAAGTTTTTCGTAGAAGCCCGAAACGTTCTTTTTCGACGTATATAATTACAACAAAAGACATGATTTTTGCTTCAGTGCTATAGATTCTCATAAGTAGCTGTTTATAGTCATAAGTCGACTACTCGTAGGTAAATATTTATTATTGTAATCTTTAAATTTATATCATAATAAATAACCCGTTTCACAACGGAGAATCAGATGTCTCAATAATAAAGATTATGGAAAATCCATGTTCTCTGCACATAATGAAAACCTACTGGACTGGTATCAACATACTAAAAACAGCTCATCTTCGTTAAAATCATCCGAATGAGGTTTTTTGAATAAGAAACATGTAAATAAGGTGTAAAAAAGTGTTTCCTGTCATTATGTTTTTAATTTATTTTTTTCAGTCAATACTACAATTTTCATGCTGTTATATATATATTTATATATATAATATTTATATTTTTATATATATATAAATAAAAGATAACATATACATATATATATATATATATATATGTTTATATATATATTATATATATTATATTTATATATTATAATAACAGTGGTGTGTTTTCATGTTAAGAGAAGAATTTTAATAAAATCTTTTTATTGAGACATTTTGTTTATTCAGACAGGTTTTTTTATGAATATAAATTTAAGATACAATAAATAAAATATTTACGTGCGAGTAGTCGAGTTATAACTATAAAAAGAGCTAAATTATAGAATCCACTAGCACCGAACAAGAAATATCTTGTCTTTTGTTGTTTGTGAGACGGCGTGAAATCCTCTTCACGTAAACTTATATGTTCGTGCGGTTTGTCGCCATGCTCATTGGTGCCGACAAACCTAAGGCACTGCACGGTGGCACAATAGAGGGAACTGTGTCTTGTTCGGTCTGTGGATTAAATTATATTTATTAAGTTTTTAACACGAAATCCTTTTTCTGCGAAAAAACGATACATACAACAAAACATGATATGTGTTGCTAGTAGAATTTCTTAAGTATACTGTTTTATAGACACAATGAATGGTAGAATTTGGATTGTTTTTAAAATCGTTTCTTTTTTAAAACAAAACAACATTGTTTTTCACCTAATTATTTCAATAAATAGAATATCGAAATTAATTTACCACACTAAAAACATTTCACTTTATATTGATGAATACTTCTTTTATATTTCATGAAAACAAAATCTTACATATATAAATTTAAACATTATCGTCTGCAAAATCGTATGGACATTAATCAGTTAAAAAACCAAAAGCTCTTCAGCACATAAGTCCCCGCTCTAATACAACGCTTAATAAAATACTTTGATTCTGAATGTCAAGTGCAAAAAATATAGCTGAACTTGTCTAGTGTTATATATGCTATATATATATGTAATATATATAAAATATTATATTTATATATATATATACACATAGATACTATATATATATATATGTTATATAATGTATATAGTAATATATGTAATACAAGCAAGCATATATAATATTTGTATATATTATAAATATATTTTATTATATATATATATATATAGACATAAATAGATAATTATTGTTATAATTTTGTATATATATATCTGCACATATAAATATAATATATATGTATATATATATTATATATATTATATATATATATATATATATATATATTATATATATATATATATGTATATATATATATATATATATATATATATTATATATAAAATATATATATATTATATATTATATATATATAAATACATAAATATATAAATATATATATTATGTATATATATATATATATATATATATAATATATATATATATATATTTTATATAATATATATTTATATATATATATAACTAATATCTCCTCGGCGCTACAACCTTTGGGGACAATAGCCTATAGTGCCAATCTTAGTTCCGAGACTATGCGCTCCTTGGTTGCGGTTTATTTTCCCGATCAGTAGTCAACACCCAGGAATCACCCAGTGTTAGTTCCCAAGCATGCTGGTCCTCAATTTATCTACCCACTGAAGGGATGGAACACTGTGTCAACCTTGCTCAGGCTAAGAATCGACATCGAACCTATTCATGGGAGCGTGATATGGTACAATGCTATGTGTATATGTGTTTCATACACAAAACACACAGAAAATCAAAACAATTTTATATATATTTATAATATATTTATATATATATATATATATTTTTTATATATATATAATACATTTATAAAACTTCTGGTTTTTATTAGCAAAAATTTTGTTTGTAGATGTCAGAATCATTATTTCAAAACCACTTAAAGGAGTTTTGTAAAAGAAACAAACATAAGAATGAAATTCATAGTATATGACAAAACATAAAATATATGTTTTTTATTAATATTGTACATTTAATTTACACAAATGATAATTTTTGTCGGGGACTTTAAAACTACCTTTTCAAAACCTACTTACGGTGATTCAATTTTTTTAGTTTCATAGATTCAATTTCTTGGTTTGGTAAGAGTTCAAGGTAATCTTATTTGTAAATAATATAACATATTCTTTGATAAATTAGCTTTTGATGTTAACTTATATCGCCTAGTCAGCAATAGGTTTTTTATCCAATATTTACAGTTGTCATCCTAATTTTTCAACTTATCTCTTTAGGTTAAAATGGATCATTTGCTTTTTCTTTAGCGTGGAGATTCGATCCACTACTTTAATGCGTTTCTTTCAGTTCGTGAGAAAATCGAGTTTTTGAACTGACAGTAACAAGATTGCCACTATTAAAAAGTAGCACACGCCAAGAGAGCAATGCAATCATGAATTGACTTGACACTATATAGACAATAGAATACAAGCCACAACCTAATAATTTTCACCATTGAGTACAAATTTATCACAAAACAGTGCATAACCAATTTGTCCCCAGGGACTTCTCCTTTAAGGCTTTGTACGGGCTTCACGATAACCGGGGTGCCCGAGTGATCTTTTCCTCTTTTCCCTTTGCGGAAATAAAAAAGCATGAAAATTGCCTCTATTGATGCTTTCCTTACTAGGGTAGGCCCAAACTTCGAACCATACGGGCCTCGAGGTCAGCTGCAGCTCTATAGCTGTTGTGGATGCTGTCGTTGTGACTGGTCTTCAGTTTGTCAACTGCTGTATGGGCACAACCTAAAAATTCTACTTAACTAATATTTCTGATGCCAATTAAACTAGTTTCCTGTTTATTTTGTCCTGTATTTTCTTTCTCATAACTCTCTCTTCCCTCTGTGCTCTGCCCACTGAGATCACACATGAACATGCTTCTCTAGATCGATTTGTTTTCTTCGTCACGAAAATACTTTCTCTATACAAAGTATATTAAAAGTAAAAACAGTGCACTGAAGCAACTTTATGTGGATTGGTATCTTTAGGTGCTCTGTTTCTGAGACACTATGTGGAAAACCTATGGATTGTGCGCAAGTGATGGAGGAAGACCCATTTGCTAATAGCGGCGTCTATAAAATTTGGCCTCGGAATCGAATAATAAACGGTTCGATAGAAGTCTACTGCGATATGGAGGATGATGGAGGAGCCTGGACGGTATGAAATATTTTACACAACCCAATTAAATATCTATCTGTTTATCCATCTATACCATTAATTCCTCTGCATGTGCATTCACAATGTATTTAAAATTGAAGGAATTAATCTTTGATTAAATTTTGTACCATATAGGCAGTGGAAATTGATCATAAGTGAAGGTAATGATAGGCAAACTCTTGAGATTATACAGAGGGTGAGAGAAAAGTAATGCACGTGGAACATTTTGGAGGGACCAATGGTGTAATAAAAATTGAATTCTGAAAAGGATTTATATTTAACTGAATGTATTGCTAAAAGACAAATTTTAATGAGATAAAATACATTATATAGGGTTTCATAAAATCTTGGAAAGAAAGTAAACACTAATAATTTTTCATTATAGGAATATTTTAATGCAGTATGTCAGTCATGTATACGAAATTTTAAAATTTAGTTGGAATTTTTTTGTACAATGCATCCTGAATGGATTGCATGTGAGCACTGATTTCCAAAGAAATTGAAGTACGTGCTCTGGTAAATTTTGCTTTGGTAAATAGAAAAAAAAATTGAAAGGTTAAAAAAACCTTTGAATGAGTGCACGATATTTAAGAGTTACTCTAAATTCTAGAGACCAGTAAGTGTTGCGAATTCGCCTAAAATTGGTCACTCGAGGAAGTTCGATGTTTTGTATTAATACTATTAAGTGTACAACGTAGTTTACAGAAATTCATACCATGAGGGTTTCAGAAATTAAAGGGGACTAAGTTTACATTACACAAGATAGTGCGGAAGGGCATTACAGCAAAATGTTACAAAATGAAACTTGTGCTTACAGTAACAAAATAAGACAATGATATCAGAATGAAATTTTTTGAACCGATACTGCAACGACTACGGGAGGTTAATGTGCTTCTATCGTCTATTCTTTTCTATGATAAGGCAACATTTCCTGTTTTGGGGAGATTTATAGTTATAGCTGTCGAATATGGAGACGAAGAGTACATGCCAGTTCGAGCCTTATTAACGTGATGCCTAAAAATTTAGGGAGCTAGCTACGGATGATTGCTTCCAGTTATAAAAATAAACTGAAATAATAATTCTAATGCAGAAGTAGCGCCCGTTGTAGACTTCCAAAAATGTTTTTAGCAACTGTATTCGTGTTGATAGAAGTACATAGGTGCAGAGGGTCAATATTTTAAAGGTGATTCCCTTTCACACGATACCAATAAATAATATAGTAACCAGCAAGACCTAACTCAACATGCTCAAAGAATTTTTAGAGCCACAGATGAAGCTGGGGAATGATGAATGGAAGTCGTCTATAGCAAGACGATGCTTCTCATCATTTTGTGTGCCAAAGGAGAAAGTTAAAATCAATGATGTCTTTGGTGATGATTTGGCCGTAGATAACCCTCCTCTTGGAATCAAAGATTTCCGGACCACTCTTCTTGCGACTACTGGGTATTCGGCCTGTAAAGACACTAGTTTATGCTGACAAACCTAGAGATAACACTTAGAACGGAAGATTCGTAATGGATTAAAAAACATTTATGATGAACACCGTCGTAATATAATTCTTAGCTTTCCAAAAATATTGACAGAATGCTTAGATGATCATGGTGAAGTATCGCGTTAAGGAATACTGTAGAGTAAAACTTGATTTTCTTTCTTATATACGAATTACTGTAGTAAAATATTACTATCATTAAATAAATTATTGCTTTTATCTTCTTTTCTGACTTAACTATACAGAGTTTCGTAAATTGGGAAACCATGTTTACCCCAAATCTGACTCAACTACACCTAACTTGACGTTTGCGAGACAAAAAGCTTATTTCATAAGATTTAGATTATTTTATTTCTGTTATTTTGAAGATACTTGACCCCTTAAGTACGAAAAGCAGTTTTCAACCTTATATGGACAATAAGGGAAAGTCAAGAGTTGGGAAAAGAATTACTTTTTAACAAAAGTTCTGTACAAACATGGTTATTTTCTGACATAAGCATTATGAGGATTTAGATATTTGTTATTTCGGTAAACCAAGCTTCTGATAACGTTGAAAATCTAAAAACGGTGTAGTGAGGGATATGACTTAAGCACACAAAACAGACCAAAGATGTGAATTTTTAACCAGCAGAAGGTTATAGAAAACCCCCCTTGAAAATGATTATTGCTTGTTCAGATTTATTTAACCGGGAAAATGAAATCCATTTATTTATATCTCCCATGAGCGGGATTCCAGAAATTTCAGTTATCCTAAACTTTCAATGATTACTGTGACTGATGTCGATGTAGTTAGCTCTTTTGCAGCAAAAAGAAAACAGCAATGTTCTAAACGAAACTTTTGATAAGATACCAAATAGTAACTGATTAGAAGCGGCAGCAGAGACAAATAGCTACGATAAATTATTTTGAAATGAAAGTTATAAATAAATTTTATGTAAATAAAAAGGACGAATCTTAGGATTTGTATCGATTTTGAATACTCAAAATCAATAATAATCCATATTTCCGGTAAGTGGAGACATTTCGACTTTAGTTGGGAAAAAAAGTTTGACAGGTGATTAGAAAACGTTGAAGGATAGAATGCATTGTTGTTTATGAATTATTTTTTCTTCCAGGTTATTCAAAGAAGAGGTGATTTTGGCAGTGCACACGATTATTTTTACAGAGACTGGCAATCTTATAAAAATGGATTTGGCAGCCGAACGAAAGATTTCTGGCTTGGTAAGTTAGTCTCATAATAGAAATTATACCATTCTATTTTTTATAAATGTTTTAATTTTTTAAAAAATTTCAGAATTTTATATGAACGAGCATATACACACATATAAACATGTAAGTATGCATCAATGAACTAATGTTTACAAACCGGTTTTGAAGCTGGATGAGGAGAGACTAATTTTATATGATATTTTTAATACACTATTTATATGTAGCGTAAGTTGTGGTGAGGAAAAAATAAAGGAGCTGTGCAGTGCTTTTGCAGAGCATGCTCGTGAACCAGTCAGTCGTATGGAATCATTTACATCAGAAATGGATACAAGAAAGAAATACCTTTTTACCAAAATATAGTGATAGCCAACATGAGTAAAGCAGAAATAAAGACTCATTTAAGGCGGAGAGATTTTTCGTAGCTTTGAGCCCACTTATTTTCAATGTGAGGAACTCTGTAACTGATAAAACACACTAAGCACTTTACTGTTATTTCAAATATGAAAATCGATGAATTACGTGAGACTATGAAAATCTACCAGCATTTGGAGAAATCGCCAACAGAAAAGTTGAAACTTGTTGTAGCAGATGTATATAGAAAGAAAATGTTTCGTTCGAAGGCACCCTTACTTCAAAGACAGCCGTGAATCTGTACAAGTCCTCAGAAAAAGTTAGAAAGAATTTATATACAAGCGGAATTTGATCGCCAACATCACTCATGAGAAGGCTGCATTTTCCTTCGTATGCAGTCAAACTATCGAAATCACAAATTACTCCCAGTTACAGCAATGAACTAAAAGGATAATTGTAATGCAGAAGTAATGACCGCTTCAAGAGACTTCCAACAATATTTTTAGCAACTGAACTCATGTTAGCAGAAGCACATAATTGCAGAGGGTCAATATTTTAAAAGTGATTCCGTTTAACACCATACCAATAAATAAGTCCCTCTAACCAAATTACGAACTTAAATAACTTTGGTATAACTATATATGCCTATATAATTTGCTTAACCAGCTCTATTTTCTGCACATTAAAGACTAAGTGTTGGCTGCATCTCTAGAGTATAGCCGCACACATATTATATGAAAAAAAGGTGTCTGATTTTAAAAATAACGACAGATTAAAAAAAGGGATTTTTGAATGAACAAACATGTTTTAACTTTGGGATTACATGTATAACTTTTTTATAAGTCACACACACACACACACACACACACACACACACACACACATATATATATATATATATATATATATATATATATATATATATATATATATATATAATATTACATATATAAACGTAACAAGTTTTTTTATTGATTGTAAAATATAACACTCATAGGAAATGACAATATCTTCGCCCTGACGAATCAGCGGTTGAACGTCGTAAAGTTCACATTGAATGACTGGGATAACGTTACTGCTTATGCCATTTATGATGAATTTTGGATTGAGGATGAATTACGTAAGTACACCATGCATGTAAGTGGATACAGAGGAACAGCAGGTAAGTGCGTTTACAAAACAATACTATTATTTTTTCAAAACCTTATGGCAGCAGTTACAAAATTCTTTATTTTTTAGCATTCTTAAATTACTTGAATAATTCCTTATTATATATACTGATGACAATTTTATGTTCAAAAAGTAAAGTTTTGTGTCTGCCCTTTATGTTCTTACAATGAAAAATTTAGTTCTTGTTATAATGAAGTAGTTGAATATTCTCTGCAGATCCAAAATTTTCCCATAAATATTTTCGTTTATTTGATGTGGTAAGAATTTAGAAAACGGAATATAAACACATATATAAATATGTACAAAAGTATGGAAATGCTTTATTTTGAAACTGTTTAAAATTTATTGTTTGAAAGTTGGACTTTTGTAATACTTCTCAGTCATTAAAATACATACATTTTTTCCAAGTTATATTAAATTTTAGTACTTACAAATATATCAAGGATAGTCAAGCATTTTAACAAGAATTTTGAAAGGTATGATCTTTCAATATGCATCATAAAGAAGTGTTATCATTCACTTTGGAATTTTGACTTATTAATTGTGGATTAACTGGACTAATCTTTTTGTACTTAGAGTACAGATGGTTCACTAATGAAAATTTATAGTTTCCTTTCTGTAAAACTATCTCTTCATCCCGGTCTGACTAACCCGGGATTTAACAATAGAACTCTCTACAAAACTAATATTTATAGAATAACTGTCTGTTTCTCCCAGTATTCTTACGCTTGTATTCAACATTGGTTTAATTCAACTATTCACTTGAAATCCACGAGGGTACTAATTTAGATCAGCAAAATTTTTGGTTTAGGTCTAAGCTGTCTTTTATTTTAATATAACAGAGTTGTGCAGTCATTCATTTATTATGCTTTGGAGCTGTATTTGTCAATCTCGATAGTTAGCAAATTATTATTTTTTAATTTTATTAATAATTTTACCATGCAATTGAATTGTTCTAAACTGTTTAAAATAGAGCTGAATTATTTATACCATTTTGTTCTCTTAGATAATAACTCTGGTACCAAATTTTACTGTTAAGTACAAAAAATCAGGAATTATCAGGAGCTTCTTTAAAGCTTTGTAGTCACTCCGATTGACAGTACAGTAACCTAAATTCAATCATCTGTGTTCAGTTTGCTATTTCCCTTTCATTGTTGTTATATTTCAGATAGCTGTTGATATTTATTTGTTAATGTAATGACCTTGCAAGAATAATGGTCTCGATTCATTACTAAGACTTTGAAATATTTGATCTGCGACCTTTTAGGAAACACCACCTATAAAGAACGTCTAAAATGAAAAATATCTATATCTTTAGCTTGAAATAAGTCAATATTGAAAGACAAGTTTTTAAAACAAATAATGACTGATTTCAATTACATATTTTATTAAGAATTTTATTAATGTAAACAAATGAAACTTGAATTAGTTTCTATACTTTTAAAAACACGGTTATTTTAACTAATATTTACAATTGTAGGTGATTCTTTTTCTGACACCAATGGATTGCCGTTTAGTACCAAAGATGAAGACAACGACACTTATGATCTTAACTGTGCTGTTTTATTTAAAGGAGCTTGGTGGTATTCAGCATGCCACACCTCAAATCTTAATGGGATGTACATGAAAGGTTTTAACGAATTTCATGGAGCTGAATGGCGTTCTTTTAAAGATTGGAAGTATTCGCTTAAAGACACAGTGATAAAAATTCGCCCTAAAGATTTCCAGAAGAATGCAGATGATGTTACACCATTATAAACTATTTATAAGAGCACATACATTTGATAGCAGGTTTCATAGGAAGAATCAGATGACATCACCTGACATAGCTGGATCACGGTACCTCAGCAATGTGATAGGACATCAACATAGCCTAATCCAGGGATGGCGAATGTGTTTCGATTAGTGTACCAGTTAAACTAAGGTTAATTATTTTTAGATGTCCAATGTGCCACTTATTCATTTTTTGCAATTCTCTTTAAATACCTATAATTCACATAAAAATGTTTCATTTTTAAAATTGTTGTTTGTCTTCTTGTTACAATGTGAGTATCACTGATGAATATAAAGGTTTTAAGTGATATTTATTTAAAAATTCAGCTTTTTTATGGTATAGGAGCCTTTAGTATTGTCACTCTTTTAGACTATTATATTTAGAAAATCAAATGGTCTGAACGAATAAAGGAAACCTTAACGTTCATCATCAGTCTACTCATTCTCAAAAAATCCCTTTTCCATATCGCGAAATGTCAGTTTTGTTGCATGCTAACTTATATTCAAATGTAGGAAACCCAAACCCAACTATGCCATAATTTACAATTTAGTTGGGGTTCTCTCTTTACAACTC
>CM063498.1:131983381-131990881 GCA_032207245.1 Pardosa pseudoannulata
AAAAAATTATGCATTTTACTTTCAGTAGATTTTAAGTTTCATTATATTAATTTCATTAGAATTAAATCCATTAGAAGACATAAAAAATTATAAATTTATTTCTATGAATCATATTGCTAATTTCGATAAACGAGATAAACTGATATCACAAAGTTTGAATGCTAGATATTTTACTATGGGCAAAATTTTTTGATAGAATATATCAATAAATGCAAAGAAAATATATGTAAGATTCAAATATTAGAAAGGGATTAAACGCGGACGTTTATATTCCAGCTGTTAACAAGCTGCATTATCAGTATAATACCAGAGTACTCAGAGGCCGATGAAGAAGACATGGATAACAGACAATTCTTTCTGGCTTTTTATTTGCATTAATTATGGAACTCGATCGAAGCTGTGGAAAAGCTGTCTACAGACATTCTCTTTTTATTAGTGCCTTACTTAGGAAATTAAAAATATATATATATTTCTTCCTTACAGAATGACCTCATTATTAATTAATTATATTCATCCGATGCGTTTAACTTTCAGTCAGTTTTAACCGTGACTGAAAAATGCGTGTAAAATTCCTACCGCATGTGTATAGCCTGTTCAGCGTTGTTAGCTGAGGGGCACTTCTAGCTTATGCTGCAGTTCAATAGCTTGTTTAATTTACGTGTTATTCTATGCTATAAGTCAATGCATGTATAATTTTCATTAATAAAATTTTAACTAAAAGCATTCGAAGTGAAAGTTTAATGAAATCCGAATACTTCATCAATCCTCTGACGCCTCTGAAAATTTAGAAGTGTTGGAAAATTACGTGAGACTTGGACTAATTTTCCATCACTTAGATTGCTTTTACTAGATTTTAACTTACCTACTTTAAATGTAATATAAGTTCGTACAAATATCATCCTCGTTCCCTTCCCCCCAAAAAACATCTATAGAATTATATTGGATAAATGGTCAGTTATCATGACTGATAGTACATTTTAGACGCAGTCAGAATTTATAATTCTGATTGCGTTTTTTTCCTCCAATGCGTTATTTCTAACATGCGCATTTCTACCTGCGTTCTACCATGCGCATTCTAGTTCTTTGATACCATACGTTAAATAAATGAAGTCACAAATAACTTTAGCATAAGTTTATAATGTATTGTATTTATTGTTATAATAAATTTAATCGAGTTTCAGTCTTACAATTTTGAACACTTTTTGAATTTACGTCCCTCCTTAGCTGTCATAAATAATCTCTACACCACAACGGATATTCAAGACAATCATAAGTATGATATAATTACTAAGCCAATGATTTTTAGATATGGGAGGGTATGGAAACTGCTATAAATCAAATTTAACTGGATGCATTTAAAAAGTACATGGATAACCCATGCTAATGGTTTGAGATGCATTAATTTAGAAAGCATAATTTATCTTCAACATAAATGATAGAAAACATAATTTATCTTCAAAAATATTATGGATTTGTTTGGTTTTTGTTTGGAGGGTGGAGTGCCGTAACTCAGGAAATCAAAGTGGACTGTATGAAAAAATTAACACAAGAAATTAATTTCATCAGAGAACCTTTATTGAGAGGACGCCATGCACACACTACATCATCGTTAGAAGTTCACTTGAGTTCTGGTCTTTCTCCAACGCTATAACCACTTCAAGTGTAACCTTGACAACGAGTCACGCGACAACAAAAGGTGAGAAAGGCCTGTTGCTAAGGGAGAAATTAGCTGAGATCCAACTCAGAAATCACGAAAAAACATACCGCCCACCTTGAAACGTAAGGGTGGGTTTCAAACATAACACTTACATGGTTCACAATGGAAATTTTAAAGAATTAATGCAATAACAACTAATTAAATGAGTAAAAAAGAGAAAACGTTATTAAATGCAATTAATAGAAGTAAAAGAAAATGAATCAAATTAAGAAAAATAGAAGAAGAAGAATAAACAGATGAATAGATGAATTGTATACATCCATTATTACAGGGAAGAATATAAACCTCATTTACAGTTCGTGTAACTTCTCCATCTCTGGTATTTACAATTACTACCCGCACTTATTGTCCAGGGTTTAATCTAATTACTTTCACTAAGGAGTTTTCTCTCTCTTGAAAATTCTACCTCTTGTACCACAAAAACCACAGAGATTGTAGCCGAATGAATTTGCCTTGATTTTACAGGCCCGCACACTCGAGTAGTCTTTATCCTAATACTATTAAGAAATCCTTTAATCCAAGAACACATGAATTAATTTGGTAAAGGAAGATATTTTTGTTATAATTTCTGGTACTACAGTAATACTATTAGCACATATATCTACTTCCTTTCCTCTAACTGAATACAGTCAAAAACAGATGAATCTGAGTCAACATAGTCCCCAGAATCATGTAATGGTTTTCGTAACCAATGAGGTCCTTGAAACCACACCTCACCAGATATCAGTTCTGATGGTAACAAGCCTCGAGTTCCAAGATCAGCTGGATTTTCATATCCCGAAGCATGACGCCACTTTAAAAATGGTGCAGTCGTCTGCATTTTTGATACTCGGTTTGGCACAAAGGTTTGCCAACGATATGATTCTGATGATAACCAGGCTAAAGTTATAGTCGAATCTGTCCATGCAAATGCCTTTCGAATTGAGATAGGTAAATTTTTGAGCACTGTAGAAACGACATTAGAGATCGGCAATGTAGCACAAAGTTCAAGTTTAGGCAAGGATTGGGTTTTTAATGGGGCGACTCTTGTTTTCGAAGTAAGAAGCGACAATTGAGTATTGAAATCGGATGATACATAACGAAGATAAATGGCACAACTGTATGACTTGTATGAAGCATCACAAAAGGCATGCGATTCAGGTTCATCAAGATGTGATTTCAAACAAGCATCAAAGGCTACCCTGAACTTAGTATTTGTCCTTGCTTCACTTAACACTGCATTATGGGGAAGGTAGTATGCCTCCTTTGTATAGTTATCTCGAAGCACAGAATTTATGTGTCCCAAGTTTATATATTCTCGTATGAATTTTCAACAGTTTTCATATCTCTCATTATCAGCTGACAAGGAATTTTCTAATGATTTAAGTCTTCTTAAAGATGTTTGCTTAAACTCTCCAAATTTCGAAGGGGGAGATTGCAATCTTAACCTTACAGCATATTTCCCAGCATTATCTTTAGCCATACATTGACACGAAACGTCTTCACAAGATCTATTAGACTTAGATAAAACACCATATAACGCCATATGTCACGCCGTAGACACTGAATATAATTTCCGAAAGTTTGAATCTAGCTTATCCAAATTTACATGAATAGAGTTGACCTGAATAGCCGTAGCACAATTTGAATTACAAGACACATTTCCGTAAGTCCGAACGAACTGCAAAGGGCTCTCCTTCATTTCCTCGAAGGATTTCTCCTCGTAACATAGGTAAGGAGACACTCACACCTAACAAAATATCGATCGGACCTGATTTGTGAAATGTCGGGTCAACCAGTTTTAAATCTTTAAAAGCACTTGAAATACAGTCATCTAAGCTAGAATGAGGAACTTCTCCAATAATTTTATTTAAAACATACACTGGGGTAGAGAATAATGGGGCTTCGCCAAAATGCGGCTTGAAATTGATTTCAGAAGCACCATTAGTATGAGAATTGGAAGAACCAAGACAAGAAATTATCACCCTTGTCTTATTTCTCGGAAAACCTAACTTATTAATGCACGATTCTGTAATGAAGCTGGCTTGGCTAGGAGTAAATTCAGCTGCATTTGCCGGGAAGGTTTTGTTGGGAGTTTCACGAAACTCAGTAAAATGCAATAAAGTATGGTGTATTTTGTTGCATGAGACATTTATGGCTATTTTTGCAATTGGAGACCCTATGATATTGATTTAAATAGTTGAAGCAAATGTTATTTGATTTAACAAAATTTACTCTTTTTATCACAGACATTTTATGAAACGAATCACACTGGCTCAAAATATGATTTGACTCGCACAGAGAACATTTTCGTATCTTTGAAGTCAAGAGTGTGACTTTTTTGATGGAATATTCCTTGCACAAGAATTCATGGAAGCGAGAGATCTTGCATGATTGCATAAGAATTGTAGCAAGCAATTAGGGAAATGAGTTCAATGAGGGAATTTCGTCAGTAGTGAGTGAGCGTTTCCACCAGCTGCGCGTAGATGGATCACGTTTAAACTGTATTAAAAACATGATAAGAGTGTCTGTGGCATTGTTCACCTTCAATTCTAGAGTCTCAAGAACTCTTACAAATTCCCTTGAAGAATCCACTAAATTAAGAATTTGAGTATCAGATTCGGAACTTAACGAAGGCAAAGTTAGGAACTTGTTCATAACTGAGGATAATATTTCGCGTTTATGATAATAACGTTCCGTTAGAAATTTCAAAATTAGCTTCAGTTACAGCAAGTGAGTGTATAACTTTTAAAGCATCCCCTTTAAGAGTTCCTTTTAAGTACTGCAGTTTTTGTGCACCTGATAAATTTGAATTTTTTGTTACCGCTGTTTGAAATAAATCTGAGAATCTTAACCACTCTTCAACTCTTCCCGAAAATGTCGGTAGAGACAACGTTGGATTTCCCTAGACTCAAATGTTTTTAAATTCGATGAATTAGGTTCATCACTTTTACTTGATAATTTTAAAATACACCTATCAGTCATAGCTAGTACATTATCTATAACTTCAAACATTTCCCCTCTTTCACTACAAAATTTATCTATTTCTCTTTCTTCACACACATTGAATAATTTATGATAAATATTTTTTAAATTCTCACTAATCACATCAAATTTATTCCTTCTTATATTTAATTGACAAATGTCTAGTTTATTTATCTCCTCTAATGTTTTATTTTTTAGCTTTTTTAGGGATGACTTTGCCACACGCTGCTGATTTGATAATGTTTGTTTTTAAATCCGTAATTGTACTTAATTCTGAATCTAATACTCAGGTAAACAAGATAAGAATCAAAGTGGAAGTCACTATTGGAAAATATAAATAAGCTAAATTCACTAAAATATCACCTCAAAGAATAATGAATAAGTTAAAGAATGAATGAATCAAAGATTGAATAAATTGAGAAAGGGAATAACTCAAGTAAATCTCGAGACTCACACAAACTGGTTAATAGAATGAAATGCACAAACTAATAAAAAATTAACACAAGATCAATAATCTAAATTTGCTAAATACCACAGCAAAATAAGCTAAGTGCTACAGAAAAAGAAGTATATAAAACATAGTTAAAAAAATGATGAAATTGACAAGCAAGAATAAAATTCACAGTTTGCTGAAAATTAACACAAGTTCAAGAAAAAGTAAGTCAAGTCAGTAATTAATAACTTAAATTCCCATAACACAGAAAAATAATAAAGTGAATCTATAAATCTTAACATAGAACTTACTAATAGATCAAACGATCACTAGATTTGCAATACATTACAAGTCGAAGTATATTACACAAGTTAAAATAGCCCCAAAATAAAGAATCAGATTTCAGTAAATATATGGAAAAAATAATCAAGGTAAACTCAGAAGAATGAATAAACTGTATTTGAAAAGTTTCACACAAGTAAATTGGAAGGAACTCACCGAAAAATATCCCGAACTGAAGATTCAAAAGAAAATAGCGACAAGCGTGTGTGATCACGGAAAAAATACAACAGAATGAACTCTGAGGAAATTAAAACACTATAAAAAATGATAGCACAAATAAAAAGAAAATGTCTGTAGACAGCTTTTCCACAGCTTCCATCGAGTTCCATAAGGCCGGTTGCTAAGGGAGAAATTCGCTGAGATGCAACTCAGGAATCACGACAAAACAGAGGGTTATAGTCTATTTTTTTCTAAACGAGAGTTAGATATATTGTTTGGAGAATATTAAAGTGTGAGTAATCAAAGAAACTGTATAATCTATCTCTATTGTTATTGTAACTATAAACATGTCGAATGAATTTATGCAATTCAGTGTAATCATTTCTACTAAATATAATCTTTTCAATTTTTAAAAATACTCTGAATTAGTCATCCAAAAATTTAAGAGAATCTACGATCTCAAAAGATTGTAGAAAAATATTATTATTCTCACTTATTAGTTCTGAAGACTTGCAAATCAAATCTCTGAAGAAAAAATAAAGTTGGTCATCATTCGTATCAGACATTTGCAGGGCATTTTGTTTGCAAGGGAAAAATAAAATAGTATTTCTGAAACATAATTAAAAAATATGAGAAACTAGCTTTTAATATTGTAACAGAAATAAATAAGATTAAGATTTCTACTTGAGAACATTTGAAATTAATTTTCTGTTTTTAATGCAGTATTTTTTGGAATATTGTTCTTATTGCATTCAAGGTATCCACCAGATTAAATTAATTATGAATAAATATATTTCGTTTTTCAGATTCCAGGAATATCGCTTGATTCGTAATAAATCCAAGACCTCGCGAATATTTACTGCACATATATTCCAGACAGGAAGAGTAGGAAATTCCACACTTCCTTCTTTATCATGCTGTGCTCCGGAGAAGTATTGCTACAGCGGAAGTCATCGGGATCAACAATTTAAAGTTTCTATTTCCTTTTTTCGGTTGTTATCATTGGGGAAACACGTCGAAAGCCAGTCGGGGAAATTGCATGGCTAGATTACACAATGAGAAAAAACACATTCATTTCTTAGAATATTCAGTTGGATAATGGGTAATGATCGGATGCTGCAATAATTTTTTCTTCATCAGTTTGATATATAAATAAATAAAAATGCGTTGGGACATGCGTTGGGCAAACATTTGGGATCAGGAGTTTATAGTCAGTTCTTACAGCGTTTGTCATTACAATGCTATTCTATTTGTTAATTGGCTTGACGTTCTGGGGTTTTTTGAGCCGCAGTACTTCTGCAGAGGATTCTCAATGTACTTCTTTCCTTTTAAAGAATATAACTGACGAAATTCAGTCATCTATCGTTGTTAATCTACTAAATAATGCCAAAAGTCTACTGGAAGACGCTAAAAAATATGCTACTATAAAAACGAGGTAAGATTTCTGCTTAAAGCTATTAATGTATAAACCAAATAGCATTATTATAGTGCATTATTACGTACTTTTTAATATTTATACAAAAAGGTTTTTCAAAAGGAAATTTTATGCTCTACCATTTTTTAAATTAAAGAAAATTATTCATTCACATGCATAATATTTAATTAAAACTTAAGGTACAAAGAAAGGAGTTTTGATGTACATATTTCACACATTCATAACATTTTGATCTAAAAATATGTAGAAAAAAAGAATGTTTAAAATTATTTTTACTTTGATTCCGACATAATTTGAAAATATTAGTTTTTTTTTCTGCACGATTTTTTTTTATGTAGAAAGAAATGTGTGCTTTGAACATAGATACGATGTTTTTTTAATTTTATTAATTTTATTTTTATTCAAATTTTAAAAATCTAGTCTAATTTAGCTATTTTTACAATCATTTGG
>CM063498.1:131993381-132055881 GCA_032207245.1 Pardosa pseudoannulata
TATATATATATATATATTTATATATATATATATATATATATATATATATAATATATATATATATATATTATATATATATATATATATATATATATATATATATATATATATATATATTATATATATATATATATATATATATATATTTATATATATATATATATATATATATATATATATATATATATATATATATATATATATATATATATATATATATATATATATATATTATATATATATATATATATATATATATATATATATATATATATATATATATATATATATATATTAGTGTTTATGGAAAGAAACCTTATTCCCTATTTTCAATGTTGAAGCTTTTAAGAAAATGATTGTATTTGCCAAAAATACGTTAAACTTTGTGAAAATATAAATTAAGATTTTTTTTTGACAAAAGATACCAAAATGTTAAAAATATTTCATTTTACCACATTTACTTGTAACAATAAAATACTGCGTCAAATTTTCTGAATATTTATTTTTGTATATGAATTGTATTGTTAATTTAGTATTTTTATTTTAATCAATTTTTAAGACATGGGCAACGCAATGCGAGAAATTTTGTACATTTCTCCAATTTTTTTTTCTGCTAAATGGTTTGGTTTTGAACATTACAGCCAATTTTTCCTAATACAAGGGCTCACTAAACTGGGAACTACTGCTTAAAGCCGATTTTGAACGGCTATGGACAACCATGCCAGCTTCGGGAATCTAATCCTCGGACAAACCAATGGTAAACCAATGCCCTGGTTAGAAGAACTTCGAGTTTTGTCCATCCAAACGGCGAAAGTAAAGGTCTGATGATAGTGTTGATCCATGTAGACTGCGTAACTAAACTTGGCTTTGTTCATAGTCCAGTAGAAACATTGCTATACTTCCTGGGAATTAAACGAAGTGTGAAAACTGTTTATATTCAGACAGAGCCTCAAATACAGAGAATGTAAATACTTTCTGCCAGTCTTGTGGACAGATATATCGCCAAATATTGTCAAATATAGACTTTTTGCTTTTATATTCAAATGTCAGTCCTCTAAAATATTTGAATATATATAATTGACCTGCATATTACCATGTCTGTCATTTTTAGATGCTCTGTTGTTGAAACTGTATGTGACAGACCAATAGATTGCGCCGAAGTTAAGGAGAAGAATATCTTTGCCCACAGTGGTCTCTACAAAATCTGGCCTCGTAACCGAGTGGTCAACGGTCCGGTAGAAGTTTACTGTGACATGGAAGATGATGGAGGAGCCTGGACGGTATGCTTTAACTCTAATTCTATAGTTTTTAATATTTAGATTCTTAGAGAATAAATTGTCCACATGCATGTGTTTGACTTTTGCAAAATACCAAACAATTCAATTTCCTGTAGTAGTTTGTATTTTTCATCACATCTGTACTTCCAGGATAACATCCAGTGCTAAACAATTTCAAGATCATCGATAAAAAACTAAATTGAGAGAAAAAACTTTCGTCAACTGAGATGTCTAAAGTTCCTAGGTTGTCATACTTTCTGTTCATCAATCATCTAGCAGCTGTTGTCTGATTTCTATTGTTTCCAAATAATACACCAAATTTCTATAGTAACGGATATTCTATAGTAATATAAATTTTGACTTTGGGTACATAAACTGTTGAAAGAGGACGCAGTATTTCATTTCGTAAAGTGAACATTATGCATAGCAATTATTAACAAAGCTTAGGGAATTTGCTATAAACTTTTAAACAAAACCTCAATTATGATGCATAATAACGTATAACAGTAACTTATAAAAATAAAAAAAGTTAACACATATCTGTTTCTTATTACGGAAGATCTTCTACTGAGCTGTTGAAAAAGTCTTATTTACCCATACGCTTTACAGTTACGAAGCCATCTCGTTTTACTTGCTTTTCATATAGAATTTACAATGTATTGGGTTTACGTGCTTTACATTTGTGTAATATTAACTGTTTTGTGACTTTATGCATTCATTTTTTTATTTGATACTTAAATAAAAATGTAAGGGTTTCCTATTCCGCTTAAATTAGGTACTTCAGAGGAGAGGTGATTTCGGCAGTGAAACAGATTATTTTTATAAAGACTGGCAGTCTTATAAAAAGGGTTTTGGGCATCTGTCAAAAGACTTCTGGATTGGTAAGTTATGCTCAAACACGTTGCTAGAAATTGAATGAATGTCATTTCATGTCATAAAAATTCTCTAATTAACAATTATAGATAAAAAAAGAGTACAAATCAGAACTGTAGATTTGGGTGCTTTGGTCTGTGCATCGATATAACTATTGTGAAAATATTTCAATACAGTATATTTAACTGCATTTTCTTGGCTAATTTGAAACTAGATAGCTATTTGTAGTAGGCTCCAAAAAGATGGCAAATATGACATCCGATTTAAGTCTAATAACTACTGCTGTGAGAATAAATATTCGTGAGAACTTTATTATTTTATTAAATTTTTCAAAAATGCGAGAGTTTTAATGTACATAATCCTTGATTTTGAAGGGTCCATCTCTGTGTAGGCTTGTTTAGCAAAAATTGATACCTGTTGACAGATTTTGTCTTGAATGTATTTTCAGTAAAAGGAATAGTTAAAGTATTTCACTGTTTGTAAATGTTTAAATATTTTCCTAAGTTGTATAGTTCCTTATTTATAAATATACTTCAAATCTTATATTGGTGTTTAGATATAAATATTGCAATGCGTAGAACTACTGACAAGAAAATTTTGTTTGTGACTCATTACTTGGGTTGAATATGTTTTGTGATTCATTTCCAAAGAGTGACTGATTTAATCTTTTAATCGTCAGAGTCCTATTATTCAAACTTTTAAACATGAAAGATAATTAAGGGGAGTAGGAACATCTCAACAGATGAAAGTGCTCCTTTTTAGACAGTATTTCATTTCCTTATATCTCACTGAAATATTATCTCAATTCTACAATATTTTTATGGTGAATATATAAATATTGAATATTATATGTAACTAAAAAAAGAAGTCAAAATTTTAACTGTTTGGTATGATATATAACGTAACAAAGTTTGTGTAAAATTATTTGATTTTTTCAAAAAGGTATTCTTTAGGTACACATTTTGAAATTTATATTGAAACTATCAATATGAAATGCTCTAAAATGGTTTAAAATAGGAGGGTTGGAACTTTAATAATGGCAACTATTTATTTAAATGGAATACAAAATTGAATCATGTCACCATATTTTATAATTATTCAGTATAGTCGCCAGCATTGTATATAATCCGTTTCCAACTATGTAGAACACCTGAAGCAGCGCCTGTTCGGTGGATAGTTCGAATGAACCGGTCTATTGCCACAAGAATCTCTGGAACAGTTCTGAAGCGAATGCGACGAGGTTTCTTCATTTTAGGAATTAAGTCAATGTCAAAACGGCTTTGACTGATGAGTATGTTGGATAGTAAAGCACGTCAGATCACTGTCCATTAGTACTATAATAGCATGCACTTCTTCTTCGCTGACGATAAGAGGACCTGGCCGATGCATATCTGCCACAATTTGGCGTCCTTCATCAAAGGTTTTACCCATCTGGCTACAGTTCTGTAAGGCAATGCAGATTCCCCACAAGCTTTTTAAAACCCTAGATGACATTGTCGTGCTGTAAGACATTCAATTTTTATCCAACTTCATTGTTTTTGTTTTGAAAACATCCTGACAACACTTACTTTACACCGCAAGCTAATACAAGGATCAGTTCTTCGCGTCACTCCGCATGCGCGTGACGTAATAAGGGCGAGTCTTTTTGTTGAGAAGTAAGGTAGTTATATAGCTAACGTATGGTATACGTGACATTGTTTGGTTTGGTTACGTAGCATTTTTCTAGCAGTGTTTCCCCTATTAAAGTTCCAACCCTTGTACTATAAATAAAAATAAGAAGCGGTTAACATTTAAATCACTTAAAAAAATTATAAAAAATATTTCTATAAATTATCGAAAAATCACTAAAATTTCAGTGAGAAAATTTCTCCTCTCACAAAAAATAATTATATTTGAGCTAAACCGCTTCTAATTATTTCATGCATAATCATCATATACAAGTACCGAAGGTTTAAATCTAATATATTAAATAGGTTATCAAAAGGTATCAAACCATTTTACACAACTTAACTTTATCTAAATAATCATACAAATTTTCATGAAAATTAATGAAATTATTTAGGGTTTCATAGCACACAAACAGACATATATGAAGAAGATTTTATAGATATCAGTTGAAAGAAATAGTGTTTTTAATCTCAAAAATGAGCATTCTAAATTAAAAGCTATGGTTCAAAACGAAAACCAATGAGTCATTTCACTATCTCTAAGAAAGTAGTGGATGTTACAAAGCGTGATTGTAAATTAGTAATTTAGTTATAAAATTCTGTATACAACACGCACTGAAGTATAACTAATTCACATAGAAGACAAAACTTACATTCAGAAATTATTTCATCTCAATTTTTTGTCTTGAAATTAACACGATAAAAAGTTTTGAGTTTTATACCCCAGTTTTGGCTTATTAGTATTATAAAATTTATTTGAAAATATTTAAGGACTATTTTATTCTCTGAATGAATAGTTAACATATAGAAAAATTAATCTTTTCCTCTGTTCACTAAATTTTCATAAAAAATTAAATTTTTAAAAATTTAAATCACGTTTTAATAAACTTAGTGAAATAAAGAGTTAAAATGGAAACAGAGATTTACTTAAGTGCATATTAGAGATGTTCAAATAAACATTTTGTAGGGATCGATTAAGTCACAGGTCTCATTTTAAAATCAGCAAAATTAAAAAAATTAAAAAATTAAAAAATATTCAATTTTTGTTTAAAAATTTAACAGGATTGACTTTATTATACTTCAATTTAAATAAGTTTCATAGCACCGAGTTAAAAATTTACAAGAACTATTTTAAACGTTTTCCGTTTTCGTAAATTGAACGAAAACATTCCCGCATCAGAAAAATGATGTCTGATAAATTGTTCAGTTAGATAAACAAATTGAACCCTGTTAGGGAAATCACTACAAGGTGTAAAGTACTTTAATCATTGGTTGTGTACAGAAAATTTAAAGGAACATTTGGTTAACATAAAACTATATTTTTATGGTTTTGTCTCCAATTTGGGAGATATAACGTGTATGTCCTTTTTGCAGGCAATGACAATATATTTGCTCTAACGAATCAAAGATCGAACGTCTTAAAAATTGTGTTGGCTGACTGGGAGGGAAACCAAACATATGCTGCATATGATGAATTCTGGATTGATGATGAATTTCACAAATACACCATGCACGTCAATGGATACAGAGGAACAGCAGGTAAAAACGACTATATAGTAACATTCCCTAAGTAAAGAAAAAAATTCTTTAAACATTGATATGTTTACAAACGCTTTTTTCTTTACCTCATAACGAAATATGCTGTATGGAATTTTTTTAAAAAATCAGAACTAAATGGACGAGTGATGCGTCTTACACAACCTACACAAACCCCCAATTTCTATTAGATGTCTATTATACTATACATCACCTCATAAAAATGTACACCTGTATTAGACATAAGAAATACGTATTGTAACGTACTGGAAATATGGTAGGCGAAACCGTCAATGAAACAGGCTAGAAAACTGTTTGATCTAGACTAAATATTTTATTCAGGTGAATAAATTATGTGCAGCTATGTACAGGTTCAGTAGATTTCTAAATCTTCTGGGATCTCGTGCTGAGATATCATTCACACAATTACCATGCGTGGGTACTGCATACAATGTGGCTAGGACTTCTAAATCACTAGAACAGTTCTCTAATTAATGCCGGTACGGAATACTGACACTATCACCTCCGGGCTGACGATTAGTACAGTCGGCTTTCCCAACAAGGTTCAAACGCTCAGAGTGCGTATCACGCTGGAGTTAGTGAGGGAAACTCGGGATGCAAGATGATCCAAAATGAGAGCAAGGGTCACGCTCAGCGATCTACTTCTATGCACGAAGCAAAAAAAAATAGTAAGATAACGGGAATGGGATCCCAAAGTCGAAAGTCGACTTCTTAGCAAACAGAGACGCTGGCGGTCTCTAAAACAAGCAAACTCCGGAAATCGGAGAGACGTGTGGACTCCTCTCGAGCTCCACACAACAGCTCCAAAAGCAACTCTCAAGAAGCCTCAAGAAGAAAAAGTCCCGTTTTGGTCCGTCACTCTTCTTTTATAGCGGTCCCTGTTCCCTTCACCCAATTCTTCTGGAACTTTACAGAAGCAGGATGATGTAATCTTACGGTCACTTCCCGCCTGAATCAGTTGTTTCGTTTCCAGATGTGGCCGAAAAGTAGTCTTTAAATCAGCCGACCCAAACAACTTAATTTCCTTTTTCGCTACTGCTAATGGGCGCACATGTGGCACTGTAATATAGCTCAATTTATAATCTTTCCCCGATTCTTTTCACTCAAATAGTCTCAAAAAGTCTTTTCACTCAAGTCTCAGACACGCTGGCTCCAGCACACACACATCTATATTCAGTTACACATTTATAAATATACATATTATAAATGCATAAAACACACACACACACACACACACATATATATATATATATATATATATATATATATATATATATATATATATATATGTATATATATATATATACATATATATATATATATATATGTATATATATATATATATATATATATATATATATATATATATATATATATATATATATATATGTATATATATATATATATATATACATATATATATATATATATATATATATATATATATATATATATATACATATTATATATATATATATATAAATTATATATATATATATATATTTATATATATATATAAATATATATATAAATATATATATATATCAGTGAACAATTTATTGATGGTCATTTTGGCATAAATTAATATATGCTTAAGAATTTAAAGGCAAACGAAAAGACAGAAGAAAAGTGCAGTTTCATCTGACGTCTGTAATAAACTTCTCAAAAGCAAGCTTCTTTCTCTAATTAGAGCCGAATGATGGCCGATTGGTAGAGCGCTGCTCTTCGGTAGCGGGTTCAAATTCCGCTGCTGGCAAGGATGTTAGTAGCTGTTCGGTATTGGCTTTAAACAGTAGGTTCCGATCTTATTAGACCTTGTGTAGTAAATCAGAAGACCGGAGCGTTTCAAATCAAACCAAACCTTATCTAATTAGCCCTAGTTTCAAGGCCCTATGCAATATAACTGTCAATCCGGATAATTTTGAGGTCCTTATTAAGGTTCTTAAATTATGTATTGGTTCGGTTTGGAGAGCTACCGTCTTCCTTTTTGTTTCACAGGGGTTATTAAGTCTTAATTCTTATAACTCATTTCGGGAGTCTACGAACATAGAATTTGAAATTGTCATACTTATAATTCAAGTTCCTTAAAATTATTCCTTATATTTTTAGGAGACTCTTTTTCATTTACTAATGGACATTCCTTCAGCACTAAAGATCAAGATAACGACATATATGATAAGAACTGTGCAGTTGAGTTTAAAGGAGCTTGGTGGTACACAAAATGCCATGATTCAAATCTTAATGGATTGTACCTCAAAGGAGCTCACGAGTCTTATGCTGATGGCGTCGACTGGCAAAGTTTAAGAGGATACTACTACTCTATGAAAGATACGGTGATAAAAATTCGCCCGAAACATTTTCAAAAGGACTTGGACAACGTTACGCCTTTATAATTGCGTCGAACTAGCACATCTGCGGAGAATAAAGAAGCCTGCAGATATGTTGTAATTAAATGGTCTGGGTTTAGAGAAAGAAAATAATTCAGATGTAGGATAGATTGAAATCTTTATAAGAGATTTATAACTATTCAGAATATTAATAAAAATATTTATCTATTGAATAGTACTATATGTGTTTTGAAACAGGCAGAATAATAATAAAAAAAAAAATAAAAAAAAGGTACTGAAAGCTTTTAACAAGTTTATAGAATTATCAACACACAGAGTGCACATTTTAAAATTCACTAAGGCAGATACATGTTTAAACTGATTTGGGTATACAATCTCTTTATAACAGATTTAATGTGTGATTTAAATGTATTGCTATCGGACAATAAGATATGTCTTTTAAAGAGTTAACTTCTTTTTAAAAGACTGGAAAAAAAAGTAAAAAGATTAAAAAGGGAGAACGTTTAAAGAAAGTCAGTAAGAAGTATATATATATATATATAGCTGACACGGAATAGTGGTTAAAGCATGGAGGCACATTTGATTTCATATATAAAAACTGTTTTATTGTAATTCTTCTGTCCATGGCTATGCATTTAGATATGCTTTGTTCGTGGAGGATGTTATCAGCCCGAATTCCTGCTCAAAACTGTGGCTATCTAAGCAAATTCCTATGTATACTTCCACGTCAGCTTCTTTACTTTGCATAGTTCTGATTGACGGTGTGTCTTCTTCTATTACATTATCGTTAATGAGTTCTAACTATTTTTCATTACAACTAGCTTAATTCTTAACCCCATTTTTAAACCTGACACACATACACACATATATATGTATATACATATATGCATAAATATGTAAATACACACACACACACACACACACACACACACACACACACACACACATATATATATATATATATATATATATATATAAAGTTAACATTTTAATTTATTTTAGAATGTATATTTTCATTTAAAATATTAACTTTAACAAAGTATAATTCAAATGGTTTAAAATTAAGAAGCATATTAGAAACAAATATAGATTAGAGATAGCTTAAAAATGTCATTATATTAATTTATTTTAATATGTTATTATTTGTAAGAATTCGTGGTTGATTTTTTTATAACAGATTTACTTTTATAATCTATAATTTTCCTCACCGTTTGGAATAAACCAAAATTAAACAAAAATAAAAAACCTTTACTAAAGGTTGCTAAACCTTTCAAGAAAAGTTTCAAAGCTTCCTTATTTCCGAAAACTGTTACCTAAAAAAATGCTGTTTATAACTATTAAGAGTTACCACTCAAATCATCGACGAAAATATCTTTTTTTTATATCTCTGTTGATAATAAATTAATGATGAAATCGATCAATATATCGATTGATAATAAATTAATGATGAAGATAGGTTTACACGAAATAAAACTTTTTAAGCGAAAAAACGTTTAAAAGTAATATTTCTTAAATGGAAAAAAATTCACATTACATATAATAAAGTCAGGACCACAGGCAGAGAGCATCTTACGATGGGAACCTTCTTAAACGGGATTCTCTTAAGTAGATTATTCTGTATATATAAATGAAATATATTACAAAATACTGTCCCTAAAAATTCTCCCATTTCTGAAAATTCAATTTTTAATTTTAATCTTAACTTTCCCAGCCATCCAAATTAACCCTGAATTAATTTACCATTAATTCTTTAACTCCGAACGATGGCCGATTGGTTAGGGGGCTGGCCTTCGATACCGGTGTCCAAATACTTATTGGTACTGTCTACCAATAAGTATTTGGACACCTATGATAGAAAAGAAAAACTAACTTTATTCAAAATCAATTGTTGGTAGAGCCTCGACGAGAGGCAATTACAGCGTGAACCCTCCGATTCATTCTCTCCACAGGTCTTTGTATTACAGCTTGTGGTATTGTCTTCCACTTAGCATGGAGTAGATATACAAGTTCTTTCACCGATTTTGGACGAGAAGTGCACCCCTTAATTCGGTTATCCAACTCGTCCCAGAGGTTCTCGATAGGGTTCAGGTCTGGGCTCTGAGCTGTCCAGTCCATTCGATGAACTCCATTGACACCATACCAAGCCTTGGTTAACCTCGAAACATGACAAGTCTTATTGTCGCTCTAAAAGTAACAGGGTTCCAACCCGTAAAACTGCCACAAGGTACGAAACACGTTGTTATCCAAAATAGTGCAGTTGACATCGGCATTGAGCTTACCATGAATGGGGAATGGTTCTCAGAAGGCAGAAAACCAAATCAAAATCCCGTCGTTTTTTTTCTTCCACTTCAAGCTTCTCATCGACACAAATCACAGATATTTTCTTTTCCAGTCCATTCTCTCATTTCCCATCAGCGACGAAAATGCTTTGTTCCAGGAATCCCCGCAAAAGAAGTAAGAATTTAAATTGATCAAATTTCGATTCATCTGTGTTTCGGAGTCAACGGTTTTTAATCGACTTACTTCAATTCACTATTAATGTATTTTCTTTTGTTTATACAGTTTTCCCGTTTTCGCGACGATAAAAATTTGTTAATAAAAGAAGTAAGTTTAAATTTTATGATCAAAGTTATGTAGTAAGTAAATTTTAACTGCGTCACTTTTCCAATTCAATATTACTTAGTATGTTAAAAGTTTTCAGCAATGTTATGAATTTAACTGAGAAGTAAAGTCAATGATGTTTTCTTAAATTCGACAGTCTCTATGGACTATAATTTTAAGTAAAGTCAGCAAGGTAAAATTTTACCAAATTGAACTTGCAATTTACAAAATTAAATGATATCGACAAACTGAAGTGTTAAAATTTAATATGTCATCAATAAGTCGGAAATTTAAAATGTGCAATCATATCTAAAAATCTTGTTAAAATTATTTTTAATTTTAAAATTTGTTTTGATTTGTAACATATATTGCTATATTTGTTTTCTCACATTTAAAAGTGTTAAGACCTTAATAGCCGTACAAATACAAAGAATTATAAAAGCTTTTTAGGAAACTGAAATTTTATTTTATGTTTTTTAGTTGCGTTACTTACACATGTACACCAGTTTTTGTTCTCAATGGGGAAACATAGTAAAATATACGCTGTAAAATTAAAAGTAAATGCCTTATATTTAAAATAAAACTTTTATTATATACATTATTTTCAGATTAATATATAACTTGATTAATACATGACATGACATTCATTATTTTTTTGTGATATTCATCAATTTTTTAAAATAGTATTCCTTAATCAAAATGGGTTGAGAACCCTTGTAATAATCATGAATATTAAGTAGGTTTACCTCCAGGCAATCACAGGGGAACGGATTGGGGCTGTAGCAGTTCCATGGACGTTGGTACTCGCGCAAAGGTCGTCATTTTACTGAACGTCATTTTCAGACGTCATCAATTTGATGCGGAGTCAAATATTGCATCGTGGATGTGTCACTTTCTTAAGTACAAACATTTACAATTAAAAGGGAAAATTTAAGGCCCGTGATATGCAACGTTATGAATTTCAATTTTTAAGAGAAGTAAAGGCAAGTTATGTGATGTTTTCTTTCATTGGCGACAGACGCTATGGACTAAAATTTTAAGTAAAACTTAAGCAAAGTAAAGTCAAGTAAGGTAAAATTTTACCAACTATTTGAACTTACAATTTACAAAATTAAATGATATCGAGAAACTGAAGTGTTAAAATTTAATGTGTAATCAATAAGTCGAAAATTTAAAATGTGCAATCATATCTAAATTCTTGCTAAAATTATTTTTAATTTTAAACTTTGTTTTGATTTATAACATATATTGCTATATATTTATTTTTCTCACATTTAAACGTGTTAAGAACTTAAGATCCGTACAAATACAAAGAATTATAAAAGTATTATAAGAAACTGAAATTTTATTTTATGTTTTTTTAGTTGCGTTACTAACACATGTACACCAGTGTTTGTTTTCAGTGGGAAAACACAGTAAAATATACGCTGTAGAATTAAATGCCTTATATTTAAAATAAATCTTTTATTATATACATTATTTACAGATTAATATATAACTTGATTAATATATGACATGACATTCATTATTTTTTGTGATATTCATCAATTTTTTTAAAATAGTATTCCTTAATCATGATTAAATTAAATTCTTAAAATTGTATTCCTGAAAAATGGGATGCGACCCTTGTAATAATCATGAATATTAAGTAGGTTTACCTAGAGGCAATCACAGGTTAGCGGATTGGGGCTCTGGAAAGACTGGACATTGGTACTCGGGTAAAGGTCGTCCCTTTTCTGAACGTCAGTGCGGGCGTAACAGTCGTCTCTTTGTCGGATGCGGGATCGGCCAAATATTGCTGGCCCAGGCTCTCTGGCTTGCGCATGGGATCTGGATGCACCCGTTCCTTCTGGCTTCCTAATTTGAATAATTCTCTAACTATCCTTTCACAACTTTACACCTCCGTTCAACGCCCCTTTTTTTCTTTTTTTAAATTACTTGTTAGTGAAATTTTCCCACATCTGCACCCCCTCCGGGAGTGCAGGTGCGCTCATTCAAATGGCCCATTTGGTAAAAATTAACATTATTGCATAGCCCCAGCAATCGCCAATACTTCCTTAACAACCTCAGTAACATTAGAACTTGCGCTCCATTGGCCACTATGAGGCCTACACCAAAAACAATATGAAAATCCATACAATTCCATTAACATACCTCTGGAGATGTTTTATGCCCTTTTGTTTGTTGCAAAACAACAAAGTGGGGTATTTAGAACATTTTGCTTTACGTCTTTATCTCGCATGAAAGGACAGAAAAAAGATTTAAATAATAATCTGTAGGATGTGCAATAGTTACATGTGCATTAATAGGATATGCATTAATAATAACTTTCGTACCTTATTATGTTAAACTTTATATAGTTTTTAGTTCAATCACTATTTTACAACATTCTTCTAAATCCTGTTTTAAATATCTATCAGTTGAGGTTTTTTATTTTATGATTTTTTAAATCCTTCCCGTAGATACTAGATATAATATAAATGTGGTAATTGGGGGGAGGGTTGGTTCAAGATTTTTTTTGTGTGTTGTATAACAAGAAAATGTGGCATTTAGAGAATTAGGCTTCAGAATGCTATCCTGCAATAAATGGGTAAAGAAAGATTTAAAAAATTTTCTGTTGGATGTGCGTTAGAGCTTAATGAAAATTTTAATTCATTATTAAGTTGTGTGGTACTCTGCACTATTTTTAGTGTTATTGCTATTTTACCCCATTCAACTAACTGCTGCTTTTTGTTCCTTTCGCTTGTATCACCTTTCTGATATATAAAAAAAATTTTTTTCTTACGAATGCTGGATAGTTTTTAAATCGATCGTTACCAGGGAGGATTCGTCTTTAGTGTGTTGTACAAGTAGAAAGTCTGGTATTTAGAGTTTTATAATTTGATCCTTAAAATGCGTAAAATGGTAGAAAAAGATTTAATTAATATTCTGTAATTAATAATCAATATTATACTCTATTATATCCAATCTCAATGAATCGCGTCATTAATTAGATTTGTATTTCTGGGAAAGCAAATATTTAAAAAAAAAAGAATAGATTCTCTTTAAATCATGGATTTTATGAATTTAATACTCTCTAAGATTTCTTAAATCTTCTTCTACATTTTAGTCTTTTTATGTGTTTTAAAATACAAGTAGCAAAATTTAATATATATATGTACACACACACACACACACACACATATATATATATATATATATATATATATATATATATATATATATATATATATATATGATATATATATATTATATATATATATATATATATATATATATATATATATATATATAATATATATACATAACCCTGGATACATGTATATGGATTATGAAGAATAGATTACATTGAAATATCTGTCAGATACTTGAAATAGAAAAAAGGATAATCAAAAAGTATGATATAAAATTCGTTAGCAATCGATAAACTATCAAATCGTTATTGGTTATATATCTCCTTCATCTGAAAATAGAGTTTTAGAGAAAATATGTCAAAATATTCCTGAGGAAACTTTTAAAAATGATAAATAATATTTATTAGTGATTTTCATTGTGTTATCATATGTAACATAATATTGGATGTAGTCAACATTTTTGAATTGTAACTTAACATTTGTGCTGGCAATTGACACATTTCCTACAGATTTAAATATGTAGTCATATGTTATATTTCCTACAAGTGTCACTGTGACAACAGTAGTGTTGAAACATACTTCTCCTACTGTAAACCAATATTTATTAAATTTTAAATAAAGATGTCTAAAATATCTTCTTTTTCTTTTTTACTTGCATTATAACCCAAAGTGAGCCTTTGCCAGCCCCACAATATTTCTCCAGACATTTCTGTCCTCTTGGCGTATTGCAATTTAGCTTCCAAAGTGTAAGCTTTACCACCACTCACTGCTCGGGGGTCTCTCAATGTGTCCAAACGATCAGAGTGTCTGTGAATTGGTGAAGTTTACAATATTTTTATAATTTATTAGAGCCCCTACTTATTTAAAAGTTCTTATTTTACAACAGTTATTACATAACTGTATTGGGTATTTAGTTTTTAAAGCAATTTTTGCTCAAAGATTAGTAATTTATTTACGTATCTTTCAGCCAGTGTCCAGGCCTCAAATTCATAATTTACCATGAGATGGATAATAGTTATGCAATATTTTTGTTTAATTTCTCTCGACATCAATTTATTTAATAGATGTCGATAAAACAACGAGTTCTTCTGGATTCTGAAATCAATTTATTCATAAAATGTAATTGAAGTGTTTATAATCAAAGCCACAAAGCAAAGCTTTCAAAAGTCTCAAATTTAAAGCTATCAACTATTAAATAGTCAAATTAGTAAGTGATAAATTTAATTCATTTGTGAAATAGAGAATGTAAATAATAAACTATAAAATAAAAAATGTATATAATTTATTGGCATAGAAAATGTCATATTGTGTCCTTTCTTTAAAAGAACTTTCCTCTCTTTAAAAACACAAGTAACACAGTTCAATAATATTTTATTAATCTTGATAGATTATTTCTGTTACATAGAACACACTTCATCTTAATTTTTCTCATGGAAGATGTAATTATAACACATATTCATGCACAGTTTATAAGCAAATACAAACTGTATACCTCTGAAGATGAGCCAGCGTAATGCAATTACAAAGGAGAAACATTTTTTAGCTTCTCCAGGAAATCTTTAGGGCGTATTTTTATCACCGTATCTTTCAAAGAGTAATTGCGTCCTTTAAACCCGTGCCATTTTACACCTAATCCTGATTCTTGTGTTCCTTTTAAATGCAATCCATTAAGATTTGAAAAGAGAGCATTCTCTAAAAAATGTCATGTTGTGTCCACATCAAAAATCTTTCATCTGTATAAAAACACAAGTAGCACAATTCAATAAATATCTATATTTTATCAAAATGAATAGATTATGTCTGTTATAAAGAATAGACTACATCTAAATTTTTCTCTGTCTAATTTCACGGAATATGTAATTAAAATACATCTTCATGCATCATTTTCGAAGCATAAACCGTATACCTCTAATGTTAAAACCACCTGAATGCAATTACAAAGGCGTAACACTGCCTAGCTTCTTCAAGAAGTCCTTAGGCCGTATTTTTATTACCGTATCTTTCAAAGAGTATTGTGTTCCTTTAAATCCTCTCCATACAATACCATTAGATGATTTATGATTTTCTATGTTTAAATGCAATCCATTAAGACTTGAGTAACGGCATGCTCTGTACCACCAAGCTCCTTTATAAAAATCTGCACAGGATCTAGAGCCATGTATGTCGTTATCCTTATCTTTTGTGCTGAACTGATACCCATTATGATAAGAAAAAGAGTCTCCTAAAATATCAGGAATATTTTAAAGAAACACAATAAATATTAGTTATATTTATCAAACTACCTTTTTTAATACTATGGCATATAAAAAATTTCGAAATAAGATGTAAAGTTACTCTTTACATGAAATGGACAAACAGTTTAATTAAAAGTTATGTTTGAAATTCTACAGTGGTTTAGAAAATATTTGTTATCATGAACAAGTGAAAAGTATTTAACACATTTCGAAAAGTCTTTTTATCTTAAAATGTCTCAATTATTGATAAGAAAAGAAATTTTCTTGTAAAACATTTTTTTTAAGCATTTATGTCCGTTATTATTTCCAATAATATATAATATATAATATATTGTGATAACGTTTTTACCCTAAAATTATTTATGTAAAGTTTCTTATTTAAAAAATAACCTAATAATGAAGTTTTTATCCTCATTATTAGTAAGAAAATGTTTAGAGTCTTCCGCATAAGAAAATAAATATCGTCCGCAAAATATTTTAAATTGACAAAATAAATTTCTTTTTCAAATATAATTGTTTATAAAAAATATTTACATTATACATAATTTGAAATTTATACATAAATTAAGCTAAAACTTAAAAAATGTTAAAATAGCCTACATTTTTAATTATAAAAATTTTAAATATAAAAATTACTTGGCAGCAGTGAAATTATTTGATGTTAAACTATTTGATATATAGAGATATATATAATATGTACGCATAAATTACTATCCAATATATATATAAATACAGGGTTAGTAGTAAATACATTTCTCACTTCTAAGGTCTCTAGAAAACGTTGTATTGTACTTAATGAGATACAATTGCAACTACAGATAATTGAAATGGTCCTTTTGATATTTATTAAATAAATGTCTTAGTACAAAATCTGCCTGTAAGTGGCGCTGCCGCCCATATGGTATTTATTTAGTTTCATTAAAGAGGTCTGGCATTTAGTTTCTTTTTTACACATCATACTACCCCTTTGCAAGTAAGAGCGCTAGTAGTCAAACTGTTTTACCAGAACCAGCAGAGCTACGTTGAAGTTCTAAAAGAATTCTGGCGTATGAAACAGGTAGGAGGAGGTCCAATGTCTGCACGTGCCTTATGCAAGATGATCGATCCCCAGATATTACCCCTTACGAATATTTGGTTTTGGGATATCCTGGAGGACAAGATCTACCGTCAAATGCCAGCATCTGTGCCATATCGGCAGGACGGCATTCGACGCAATTTTCTTGATATTTCGGCAGACTTATTCCGGTCAGCAGTGGAAAATATGGTTCTGCGATTACGGTATATTGTTGAATATGAAGGGGGATATATTGAACAATTTTAATGCTTTTCAATATTATTTAGCATTTATAAAGCATATTAAATGTGTTATATATATCACAGCGCCACCTATAATAAGATTTTGGTACTTATATTTTTTATGTCACAGCTGTCAAGCGCAACATTTGAATTTTCTGTAGCTCCAATTGTATCGCATTTGGACATAAAGATTGTATTCTAGAGTCCTCTCAAAAAGGGACCTTATGTCTTTCTAAAACTGTATATATTGAATGTCGGCCTAAGAATTATAACACAAAAATATAACACAGTGCCACCTATATTAGGATATATGTCAACTTAATTTTCACTAATATTAAGATACATCTTGAATTATAGCATTGAATTATAGATATTGAATTATAGCAGCATAAAAATTTGCCGCTTTGTTATGGATTGGATTTTCATTTGTGCACCTCAGTCAATGTCTTGGTCCCCATAGTGAGACAAATAATAATTTAAGGGTTGTACCATGATTCCACGATAAACGCAACTTTTTTAAAAAAATGAAACTTGTAAAGCGTCTGTTTACTCTGACATATCCATCGTAGTACTCCACCATGTCTTCAGTTAATGAGAGAAGATTAGTCCGTCCGTTTCACTTTATTTGCATTTTGTTTTTACTGCGCTATGATATCTTAGAACTCCTCTCCTTGTTATCTCCAAATATCTTAATAATTTGTTAAAGAATTTCAGCCTCCTTCATATCTTTGGAACTAAGAAAACGAATGAAACAACGTTCTTCCCAGCAGGTGAGATGCTTGCTTGAAAATCAATAGTTGAACTGCGAACAAACGTGTGATAGCTTAACGTTGTACCAACCGACTTTATACTGAATTGCTAAATTTTTTATCATGCTATCACTTTCTACAATGTTTAGTGATAAAGTAGACTCTTTTTTATTTAGAAAATGATTCATCTTTAAATTTTAAAAATATGAGTTTTATTTAAATATATTGCAAACAAAATTCAATTTCCTCAATTTTAATCAATCTGTATCAAATAACAAAAGATTTTTTTTTATGTTCTCAAATAGATACATTAACTCTAACATGTTTCTCATGATTATGGACTTATAAAGAGTCGTAATTCGATTATAATAACAGTCATAATATATAGAACAGCTGTTTTCCTAACTAATTACAAAATTCATGTGAAGATGCGTATAAGCTTTCGGAGTGGATTTTAAGTAAAATTGTTCTGGAATTAAAACCTCTCTTAAAGAAAAAACATTTCCTAAAACATCCAAAATGGAAATTTGAGATAATTATTTTGTTAAGATATTCATTTTAGAAGTTTAATGCAGAAGGTGGAAGATAATCCACTAACACATCGGTGATTTTTATGAAATAATATTTTTATTAATTTAAAATATATTTTTAAATTTTCAACTCTTATTAAATCTTTTATTATTTACATTAAAATTCCTTTTCACATAAGTTATCTGAAATCAATATATTCCTCATCAGCATCATAATCCAGTTTTAGTCCATATATTTCTTATATAATCAGTCACGATATTTCATTGAGAAAAAAAACACATTTATAAACATATTTATTATTTAAAAACTTTTATTCTATTTAACTTCAGATAAAAGTGATATTGGTAGTTCTTACCTGCTGTGCCTCTGTATCCACTGACGTGCAGGGTGTAATTGTAAAATTCATCAGCAATCCAGAATTCGTCGTACGTGGCAAATGTTTGGTTTCCCTCCCAGTCAGTCAGAGTAAATTTCACGAGGTTTGCTTTTATGTTAGTCAAAGCAAATATAATGTCATTCCCTGCAAAAATTTGAACATTTTCATTATATCTCACAAATGAGATTAGAAATATAACAATATTTTTGTGTGGCAATCAAGTATCTCCTCAAATTTTTGTGCAAACCGCTCAAATTTTACATTTATTCCTTTTCCATAACTTTGTAATTTTTTTTTAAAACGTATTTTTTAAAATTATTTTTTCATGCATTTCAAACTAGCGGTAGACATAAAACCGTCTTGTAAAATATTTACTCAGTGTTATGAAACCTACGACACTGTAAATAGATAATGCTTAATTTTTAATTAAAAATTAAATATTTTCTTATTTTCCGTTGCATAATGTTTCTTAAATTTAGGTAATGTATTTGAAAAATTCATTCTGACATATGTTTGCTTATTTTAATAGTGGTACTATATAGATTTCTGAAGTTTCACTTAACACTCTTCGTGTACTGTAAAATGAGTCTCTGTAGCCATTGTGAAATTGATACTATTTCGTTTATTAAGACGTGATTAAAATTCAGAAATTTTTTTTAAAAAATGACGAAATTTAGTAGACATGCAAAAAATTAAATTCCTCTAAAAACTGTAAAAGTGTCCGGAATATCTTGATAATATGTTTTTAAATAATAAGTAAATAAAAATTGAAACACATGAGGAACATTTTAAAACTTTGAAAAATTGTTCGTGAAAGCATATATAATGTCATTACCTGCAAAAATTTGAACATTTACAATAAATCTCCCAAATCGTAAAAGAAATATTAAAATATGTGTTTCTTTTTTGTGTTTGCCAATGAAATATTTCAACAAATTTTGAGGGCAAAACCCTGAAATTTTACCTTTATGTCGTTTCCATAACATAGTGCAGTCTTTTTTTCAAAACGATAGTTAAACATAATTTTTGGAATTTTTTTTGCGTAGTTTAAACTGGCGATAGACATACGACATTCTTGTAAATTTTACACTCAGTACTATAAAACTTATGACATATATACACTGGAATTAGATAATGTTTTATTTTTAAATAAAAATTAATATTTTATTATTTATACCTCATTTTCACTACTTTTTGAAATAAATATTCATCCTTTCAGGATGGATTTTTATTTAAAAAAGTAATGAAAATGAAATATAAATTCAGTGGTAACAGAATGCTCTCCAATAAAATTAAAAGTATTTTACATTTTATTGATTACACATGCTAAAAAGTATTCTGATCTATATCTATTATAGCTTATACATACTACAAAAATCGCTCCAATTTCTGATTATCTGTAATAGATTTTGACATCGATTACTGATATTTTTATATATATAGATGCCTTGATTTATTTTAAATAATGGTGTAAGAACTGTAGTTGCATTTCCTTTCGTCAAATACAAAGATCAACCACTGAAAGGTTAAATCATTTATTTTAAAGTTTATGAAGAAAATGAAAATGTTATTCGTTTTATAAAACCAAGTTTTTTTATGTAATTTAATTTTAATTTTTTCATTCTTCACTTGCATTATTTTTTACATTTTTTTAAAAAACATTTCCAAAATAAGGTGCCTTTGGTCTTAACATCGATTCTAATTTGGTATCCATTTATTATCAAGCGAGACTTACCCTTTAATGCAAACCCTTTACGTTCCTTTACCCTTTACCCATTACTACAGCTATTTCAGCCGTTAACATATTTCAACTAATTAAAGACATAAATTGAGTCAAAAGCTTTTTGGGATAAAGGGAGAAATATTTACAACCAATAGCAAAAATCCTCGATATACTGACTACTAACGACAGACCCTTCACCAATCCTTGGTAAAATTTGTCTAGTTTTCTTTCTTCTAGTCTTTCATTTGTCATTATTGGAATATAGCTCTTTATCAAGAAGGAAGAGTAGGGGAAGAAGATTGTTATCTTAAGTGCGAAGAATCGAAATTTCCATTAAATCTGGTGCCGACATAAAAAAGTACTGTTGAGTTTTTTTTAACAACTAAAATCATTTAAATTTCTTAATTTGAATGGGTTTAAATAAATTTTTTTGTGAAAAAAAAAGTAAGAAAAAATCTTTTGCTCCTATTATTAGCATCCTTCATTACCATAAGCTATGGATTATTTGGTTCTATTCTTTTTAATTGCCTAAAGCATAAGTTCTCTATTGCCTTCAGGGGAAGCCTTCCATGTAGCGGGTTTAGAGCAAATAGATAGCTTTAACACCTAAGATGTTGTAATTACTATAACAATTGTAATATTTTTTTATAAAAATCTGGAATTCCACTAAGGGCTGTTTTTTGACACTCCTGAGATAGAATACAGAAGTTTTAATTTTATTTCCTTCATCGTGTTTTACTGAACAAAGGTTCATTGCAGTAGATTGTTAAGAGTCTAAGAAAAAGAACTTACTGTGATGTTCTTTTTCTTAGACTCTTAACAATCCAATTGGCGATTTCCGAGTGTTGTTCCTAAATTTGGAACCCGACATTAATAACTTTTTAAGCCTTAACCTTCACCAGTCTTAACCATATGTTTATTTTTTAATATCTTATAGATTTTATTATCAGTGTTTTAATAAACATATTTTTACTATATTTGATAAATATTTTAATGAACTTCTACATTGTGTTCTTAACAGTTAGATAGGCATATAAATCAGATATAAATTATATGAAATAACATTTTAATATATGATTTAATTAACTATCATTTAAGTGGGGAGTTCAAATATTTTTTCTTGTAAAGGGGGGGGGGGATCGATAGTTCAGAGAAGGTTGCAAACTTCGGGTATAAAGTTATATTTTGAGATTTTTATATTAAGCTGTGAAATGAGAAAAATACAAATTCAAGTATATATTCCAGCTGAAAGCTTGAATAGCATAACTCTGAATAATTACTCTTATTAAAATTTTACTTAGATTGATGGATCCTAATTAAAAAGAAATGATAATCTTTGAATATAAAGTAACGTGATTTGAGAAAAATTTACCAATCCAGAAATCTTTTGAAAGATCGCCAAATCCATTTTTATAAGACTGCCAGTCTTTGAAAAAATAATCACTGCTACTGCCGAAATCACCTCGCCTTTGAAGAACCTGGTATAAGTATATTAAGATAATCTTTTTTAAGATCAAAACAAATATAAAAAATATATATACAATTAACAAAAATCAAAAAATACTCAAATAGAAAGTAGGTAAGCAAAGTATAGTGTTCAATCTAAGTCATACTAACTTAAAACTGGAGATCTTTCTTTCATAACATTACAGCTTATCAATAAAAAATTCTTTTCGTAAACAGAACTGTTAAAGGTTGTTGGACAAACTGTTACACTGTTAAAGCACGTATGTATGTTAAAGCACGTATATGTAGACTTATTGTTAATTTAAGTGGTTGTATAAAGTTATTTTTAATCTTCAATAACTAAATCTAAATTTGAAAAAACTACTAAAAACCCTGTAATATTTTTTAAACAAATTAAAAAATTTATGTAGTCTGGTTTTTACTATAATGAAGCTCTTATTCAAGGGCTATTATTATTGTTTTCTGTATTTATGCTTGATTATGCCCTGTGTTGGAAATAAATCACTCTGTCAGAGGATAGACGATATCCTTTTTCAACGTATTATATATACAAACCTAAAACATATGAAAATTTATTTTACTATAAAAATTTGGACTGTCATTTTGAAACAATATAATGGCAACGCCTTTTTTACTCTGTACAACTGACTTAAAAGAAAAAGCTTCACATAAAAGAAATGTCAAATATCTAAGCTGACGAAATTTGTTTCCTTGGAATTTAGTAGCATATCAATGACAAAGAGACTAATTTCACCTATACGTTGTCCTACAAGCTAAAATGTGATGAATAATACAAATTACCCCAGCAAATTGAATCGGCTGATATTCTGTGAAATTCAAATGCATATCTATGTACAGTTAGTTTTCTATAAGGTTAGATAGTAAAAATAATTACCGTCCATGCTCCTCCGTCATCATCCATGTCGCAGTAGACATCAAACGGACCGCTGACCACTCGGTTCACAGGCCATATTTTGTAGATCCCACTGTGGGCAAGAGCATTTTTGTCCTTGATCTCGGAGCAATCCATTGGTCTCTCAGTTACAGCTTCAACAGGAACGCAACTAGATAAATCTCTAAAATAAATTGGTATAAAAATGTTTCATATCACAGCAAAAAATACTGTCGTCTATAAAACGTCCGAAATCCATTCCTTTCCCTCTTTTCAAGCGTTAATGCCATTATTTGAAGCCCTATTTTCCTTGGTTGAGTGCAGGCGATTAAATTTATCAATTTATCACATAATAAATAGGTAAAAATAATATTTTTCTAGTATTGTGACGGCATTCCTTTAACCATCTCATTTAATCATTTCTTATTTCAAATATGATTTGCATTATTCTCATACGTTTTATCACTCAACTTTGATATTAAACAAGCAATTTTCTTTTATATTTGGCTTAAATAATAGATTACTTGCATATGTGGTGGTTTTAAATTTAATATTCTACTATTATTTTTTTTCAATGAAATTTTATTACCCGAATTAACAATAAATTGTTTTCATTAAATAGAGGAGTCTATTTCACGGAGGAAAAAATATCTAGTTTTAAGTTATATATCTTTGAAAATTAAGAAGTTTTTTCGTTTGTGTATTTGTTTTTCATACATAAACACGCGCTTTGGAACTATCGTTGGCATTCAAACAGACCTATAGTTGAATCACTGATCTAGCTCTCTAGGGTGTAATATTTAACTGTACCCCTCATTATTTGGCATCCCTTTCATATTAGTGCTGTTCCGAAGTTAGCTCGGCAAAACATCAGAATATTTTCCCGGAATCCACATCTGCGAACAAATTACATTCCGTAAAAGACCTGGAATATTTAGAGGCATCCATGTTGAATTTTTGATAAGTTAGGGTTAATAGAATTTTACCGATCCCGTCATATGTTGGTCTAAATGCTATTTCTAATAATAATTTTAGGTTTCCGCCTCAATAAGTGTGCCAAAGGATAATGCATTAGGCTATACTAATATTTTCGTATATCAATTACAGATATATTTTGGGAGCATTACTACAAAAACTTTTTTTTTTAATCCAGCTATTTTTATATCCAGCAACGAAAAAGTACATGAATGGGGTAATGCAAAATTTACGTTAATGTTTCAAACACTTAGTTTGGAATATTTTCCAAAGTAAAACTTAATTACAATTCAGACAGTGCAACTAAATGATTATAATTTTTTTCAAATGATGTCGAATCCATATAAATATTTAAAAATTTTCATTAAATTATTAAGTGATTCTTATATTGTTACATTTGTTTTTAATTCAAAATATGATGAACATGTGAAATGTGTACTATAGATGTTCTCGATTTGTATCTCAAGTTTCAAATAAAAATTATGTAAATGAATAGTCCTTTATAATAATTATTTAGAGTATGAGGTTGTAATCTTTTGTAATTAAAAAAAAAATATTGCCCATAAAATTACTTTTGAAAAAAAACACTTTTTTTATAACCATTATGAAGTAAATATTAAATCTCCTGGAAATATTAGATTTTCTTAATAAACAATTTTGATTTAAACTTAAATCTTACCTGGTTTTCATTGTAGTGTACTTCTTCACATCTTTCAGTACATTTTTGGCATTATTTAATAAAGTAACAACGATGGTTGATTGAATTTCATCAGTTATATTCTTCAAAAGGAACGAAGAGCATTGGGTATCCTTCGAAGAACCACTGTAAATCAGATTGATAGTCCAATTAATACGTGAAAGAGTGTGATAATGACAAAATATGAATATCTAAACCCAAATAATACTCGAGACTGTTCCGGAAATCATATTTATTTCTTTCTACACATAACTCATGAAGAAAATATAAAACTTCATGTTTATAAAATATAATATCCATGAAGAAATGTACACTCCCGGTCAATAGCCGTTACCCAATTGAATATTCTAACACATAAAAGTTTTTAATTTTCGTGTTTATCTCTCATTTCTGTCATAGAAGCATAGTACTGGAAGAATATGAGAAATATGTATGCAAAATCTCCTATATTTAAATGGACTGTCTATATTCGAAAATGTTTTGCTCAATTTTATATTTCAAAATGTTTTTAGTCTTTATTTTTTTATTTTCTAAATCAATTTGTTTACTTTTTACACCGATTAAAAGGAGTGTTACAGCTTATTAAAGAGACATCATTTGCTGCAAACATTAACAAAATGTTCAGTTTTGAATACAAAAATTGCTATAAACTTGAAATTTTTGAAATTTTTATATAGTGTATATATAGCTACTAAATAAGAAAAACTTCATTCATAAACAGTGTAGATTCTAAATAGACTCACGAAAATCAAAAATATCAAGAAAAATTAAACAAGAGATGTTTTATCGATTTAGAGATAGAGATTAATTCCTGAGAGATTTTTCGATTGCAACCCAAGGTATTATATCCTATTACAATCATTGCATGAATTTTTATCGCTATTGAAGCAGTAAAATATTTATGAATCACGAACTCTCTCAATGCATCAGATGTGGTATACATTACTATCATTCTGTAACAAAGACATTTGACTTTCATAGATTCTGAGAAACTTAGTTAAATAGAGGAATACGAAGCTATATGATAAAAATTTATTAAAAAGTATGCTAATGTTTTAAACATGTATTGTGGAATAATTTCTGAAGTAAAACATCATTTAAAAATAGACACTGCTACTTGACAATTTTAGACAATTTTGCAGTTTAGGTATGATAAAAATGTATATTGAAAATGTTCAGTTATTTCAGAACAAATACTTCCTATAAGAAAATGTGAAAACAATTTAAATATTAGTGAACTGAAGATTCTAAAAGACAAGCAGTATCATTTACAAAACTTTTAAAACACTATTTTGTTCTAACTATAAGAGAAAAAATTAGACATGTCTAATAAAATATATCACTAAATAGAAATTCAATATATTTTTATAAAGGAATCATAAAATGTTTACAGTAAGAAAAAACGCAATCGCGTAATTCTCAAAAATAGTTTTTCAATGGCAATATTTAATAGTATCACGATATCTCTTATAATTATCCAAATAATGTAATAATAATCTTAAGATATTATTCAATTATTATAGATAATAAAATGACTTAAAATAATAGAAGTAAAAAAGATTTTTTATTTGGAGCTGTTTCAATAGGAGAGTGTAGAAGAATCACTTAAGATATAATTGTATGTATAATTTCTTTTTAAATTTTTCTTATATTTTGGGTTATTTTGAAGATTTATGTTATAGATATCTTCATGTTAAAGAAATTTAGATAGAAACATTCGTATTGCCATGCTTTTCAATCAAGTTATTTTAAAAAAATACTAGATTATAAAATAGGATTATAATAAAGGAGAGTAATTATAGTAAATTTTAGTAAAGAACGAATTGTTTTAAACTGTATATTACTCCTTATGTTTAATTTTTCTTGTTTCTTTACTATTTTACCAGAAAAATTTTAAAAAGTGGTACAATTTGAATAGAGACCGAACGTTAGCAGCTACCTACATTAAAACAATATGAAAGTTAATTTTCTTTTGTAGCATTAGATTAAAAAATCTAAAAGTAATTTTTTTAATTGAAAAAGTGGTAGAGTATAAAAATTACTATTGAAAACATTATCTGCCTAGCCATTATGATGCATATGAATTTTATCTAAAAGATAATGTGATATTTTCCATAAAAGTTTTAGGTAGAAGCATAAATCTTACCTAGTTTTTATTGTAGTATATTTCTTTGCGTCTTCCAGTAGACTTTGCGTATTATTTAATAGATTAACAACAATGGACGATTGAGTTTCATCAGTTATATTCTTTAACAGAAAAGTAGTGCATGCGGAATTCTCGGCAGAAGCGCGCTGAAACTTAATAAACACCAAAATGTCAAGACAGCTAATACGTGGAATCGCATGATGAAGAAAACAGCAATAAATTATGAACTGACCTAAAATGTCTGCCAAGACTATGTGGGAACGCGTTTGTATTTCTTTATATAGCAAATTGGAAAATAAAAATCTTATCGCATCCGTATGTCAATACCCATTTCAAGATTAAGTATTCTAGGAAAAAAAGTGTTTGTCTCAGTTTCTTATCTAACCATGATATTCACGCTACTGAAAAGATTTTAAAAATCTTAAAATAAAAAACCTCAACTAATAGATATTTAAAACGGGCTTTAGAAGAATGTTGTAAAACAGTGATTGAACTAAAAACTATATGAAGTTTAACATAATAAGGTATGAATGTTATTATTAATGCATATTCTATTAATGCACATGTAACTATGCACAACCTGCAGATTATTATTTAAATCTCTTTCTGTCCTTTCATGCAAGATAAAGACGTAAAGCAAAATGTTCTAAATAACCCACTTTGTTGATTTGTAACAAACAAAAGGGCATGAAACATCTCCAGAGGTATGAGAATGAAATAGTATGGATTTTCATACTGTTTTGGGTGCAGGCCTCGTAGTGGTCAATGGAGCGCAAGTGCTAATGTTACTGAGGTTGTTCAGGAAGTATTGGAGATTTTAGCGGGTTCGTCCACGATTGATTGGGCAAGTCAGCGATCATAAAGTCGAACGTCGAACTGGCATTCCACACCCTACTATTGTTGTGGCATTAAGGCTTACCATCCGATGCTATCTGTACCCAATTCTTTGTAATTAAGAACTGTTTCACGGCGATTTTGTGAACCAAAAAGTATTTTCTGTGTTTGTGTTTAACAAAATGCAGGAAGATGAAGTGTTAAACGTGTTTAGTGTGACGAAACTCATTTCACATTCAGAGAATCTCTCAACTCGTACAACTGCAGAGTTAGTTCTAACGAAAATTCCAGAAGTTTCGAACAAACTCCCTTGTAGGGCGAGAAAGTTATGCTCTGGTGAAGATTTACCACATCTACGATTATATATATATATATATATATATATATATATATATATATATAAATATATATATATATATATATATATATATATATATATATATATATATATATATATATATATACATATACATATATATATACAAATATATATATATACATATACATATATATATATACATATATATATATATATATATGAGATAATAACATACTCATTGCATACGGCCACTCTGTCTGATCTCAATAAATTAATAGACAGGTTATGTGGTTTTTTGGCCAGACGGCTTTATTTCCGATCCTAAAGGCAACAAGTGACAAGGTGACATCCATGAGTAACTTTGAATTTTGAATTTTAGGAAAGGAATAATTTTGAAGGTGGGTAAGGCATAGATCTTGAGGTTAGAATTTAATCTTGAAATCTGAAATATGCAAGAAAAACGTTAATACCCTGAAAAAGAAAATATCATTAGTAGGCCCGGTTCGATACACTAATTGATTTCTTCAATAAACTTTTTATTATATATAGATACACTTAGTTATTATTCTTATATTTACGTCACATCATAATGCATTACAACATATAACTTTAAAGGACACGAATGAAGTAATAAGAGCTAAAGAGAATTTTAAGGTAATTCTATTAATTTTAGCAAAGCAGTGCGGCGTGCGGCCGCTTTCATGGTCTATTGTAATCGTAGTGTGGGAGTTCTGCAATTCTTTCATTTGGTAGGTAATTTAGGCTATTATAAATGTTTTTCAAGTTTTAACACATGATTATATAAAATTTAGCATATAAAAATTGCATCTTAATACTTCATAGGATAATATCAATAGGCTCCCCTTACACACCTCATGAAATTATTCTGTACTCTTTCTATATGTAAAATTGTTTTCGAGACAAACGATCAGACAGGAGCTGCATAAAGAGCTGTAGGTGAAATTTCAGTCTTACATAGTAGGATTTTATTTTTTATACTTAAGTGTTTACTATTAACCCTCTAAGCGGTTCGCACGTACAATTCCGCCAAACCGATGATGTCTTCAAAGCGGTAGTCACGTACAATTTTCGAACTCCAAAACGTTCCGAAAATGGATGAAATGTACATTTTTGCCAGTGTTTTCCCCTATGGAGATTTGAGGTAGGAGAGTCAGGTCGATTGTTTAGGAACTGCACACCTACTCTCTGAGGCACAAAGAAGCTGATAGCTTTTCATGGCTTTGTAAATCTCTATTTCGAAGTATTTCGTTTGCGGTAACAGATGTATCTCTAATTGCACCACTTAAATAGATTGGATGACTTTCGCCAAAAAGATAGAAATCATTCTCTTAAAGAATAATTTTATTTGTACTTTTAGAACCCATTATTTCTTAAGGGATGAACTTCGAGACTTGACGAGCTTTATGTGTATTAAAAACTAACAATCTATAATGTCTATTTAAATATCTATTTATAACCGGAAGTAAAGGGACAGTAACGAGGGTGGGTTTCCCGTATTCCAATCTAGTCGACAAAGGGTGAAGTAAAAAATCACAGAACACTTTGGTCACTGACACAATGAAACATTTTTGGTAACTTTTTTCCTAGCTGTGTACCACTCAGAGGGTTAAGGAACATTTTTAAATTCTCCTGTTTTCCAATAATTTTACTTTTAATATTAGCTATGTGGGCTCACCAGGTTAGTTTTTTTTATTAAGGGTTACTCCCAAGTATTTTACAGAGTCTTCCTAGTTGATTACTTCTTAAAATACAATCTAGGAGGAGTTTTGGATTTACGGGTGAAATAAATTGCATGACAAAGAGGGCCTCTGGGTAGTTCCTGAGCATTTCCTGCCACATTTTTGGACAGGTCATTACTATAGATTTTGGCCACAATTGATTTTTTTACCATGCTACAATGCATAAGAAAATTGAATGAATTAAGAAAATAACTGCTTAATTTGTGTTTTGATTTCTTCTTCGTTTTTAGGAGAAGTTCTGTAGAATCTTAATGGTGTATGTTAATAGAAAATTAAATTAATTTTTTGAAGTTCAATGTCAATTTTCCTTATGTTATATTTATTCTTTGAAAACACAGTTGAATATTCCTTTAGAAATTTTCCTTACTTATACTCTTGGCTTATGACATTTTTAGGAATAATATTTTCCACACTGCTATCAGATTGGGAGCATTATTCCCCTTGATTTGTAATTAGAGAGTCACAATTGAGTACCTGACTTACATCATTGTGTTCAACACACAGTTTTAAACATTGAGTTATTTTGGTTTAAACGACCCACTCTCACTTTGTATAGGCAAAGAACTTTGAACAGGCTTAAATCATATAATTTACATTCATTAATTATTAAATTAAATAATCTAAATTGATATGAAGAACAAACAAAGTACATTGGTTAAGAATCTGTCCAATCTTCAGTGGCATACAACATATCCTATTCAGAATTCATTTTCCTCTAGTTTGAGTTACTACCATTTTCCTTACTTTTTGTACCTTCAATTTTAATTTTTTGGCTGTTCTGGCTGAAATAATGCACATGGTAGCATTACTATATACTACGCATTCTACAGATTCTTTGTTTGGCAACTATCCCAACACAATTAATAGTCATATATTATCACTATTTGTTAGTCGTGGTTTATTCGTAAAAGGGGTAACGGGTTTTGTGTCTAATCGGAAAGGACAAATTTGGAACCAATAGAATTATTTGGAATAACTTTGCGGTCTGCATGGACTGGGAGGGGATAGCTGATGTTGGAAATTATTATTATGATGGATAGCAAATATTGGATCCCAGAATTGATTGTAAGAATAGCTGGTTATCTCAAAGCGTTGAAAGCTATGAGGTCTACGATTATACTGTCTAAAGTTGCTGTCGTTTCTCAGAGGTGTTTATCTGAAATTATTAATTCAATTTCGGTCTGGATAATTATGGGAGTCAAAAACCTAGGAGTATGTTGATTCTCTTGAATTTTAGTTAGATTAACTGCCTAATTTAAACAAAAAAAGAGTATTCACATTCATCAAGACTTAAATCTATAGGGACACCATCTGTCAGACCATCCAATATCATAGCATTACTTAAATTTAATCGGCAACCTATTTCACATTTAAAAAAAAAATATTCTATTATTTTAATCTTATAAACTTTCTAAAAGGGGTCAAATTGGAAGAAAAATTTTATTTTAATATTTTCACTAGTTTTCTATAATTTTTCATTTTATTACAATTCTTGATAAAATTACTTAAAGCATTTCCCTTCAAAAGTCTAGAAATATTATTAAATTTCCATGTTTCATATTTACCCTTTTCTAAACAAACTTTATCAAAGTACTCAAGCCAGGGAATTCCATTTGATTGTTATAATCAAAATGTACAATATTTATAATTTTCTGGGCAGTGCTTGCTGACCGCAATGTGTCATCCTAGTCAATATTTCTGGTTTCACTATTCATAGTTACAATTATGCATTTAATTTACTTTTCACATATATATATTTAAATATCTTATATCAAAACAAAAACTTCAAATTTAAAGTAGAATTGAACCATGACTGACTACGAATTTTAATGGGGATCCCTACGGAAGAATTATAGGTGATGGTGGTGCATAAGAGTCACGGTCGAGCGCAGGTAGGGATGCAGCCGTGACATAAGGGGGCTGGGGCTATGCAATAAGTAGAAAGTCAGAGGGAACGGATGCATTTAGATCCCGCATCCGACAAAGTGAGGACTGTTACGCCCGCACTGACGTACAGCAAAGTGACGACTTTTACGCGAGTACCAACGTCCAACCTGCTTAGATCCCCAATCCGCTCCCCTATGATTGCTTGGTGGTAAACCTACTTAATATTCATGATTGTTATCTTGGTCTCATCCCATTTTGATTAAGGAATACTATTTTTAAAATATTGATAAATATCACAAAAAAATTATGAATGGCATGTCATTTATTAATCAAGATATATATTAATCTGTAAATAATGTATATAATAAATGTTTGATTTTAAATATAAGGTATTTACTTTTAATTATTTAGGGTATATTTTTCTGTGTTACCTCATTAAGAACGAACACTGGTGTACGTGTGTAAGTAACGCAACTAAAAAAACATAAAATGAAATATCAGTTTCCTAAAAAACTTTTATAATTCTTTGTATTTGTACGGCTCTTAAGGTCTTAACACTTTTAAATGTGAGAAAAAATAAATATAGCAATATATGTTCCAAATCAAAACAAATTTTAAAATTAAAAATAATTTTAACATGACTTTAGATATGATTGCACATTTTAAATTTTCGACTTATTGATGACACATTAAATTTTAACACTTCAGTTTCTCGATATCATTTAATTTTGTAAATTGTAAGTTCAAATAGTTGGTAAAATTTTACCTTACTAGACTTTACTTTGCTTAAGTTTTACAAAAGTTTTAGTCCATAGCGTCTGTCGCCAATGAAAGAAAACATCACAAAACTTGACTTTACTTCTCTTAAAAATTGAAATTCATAACGTTGCATATCATCAGGCGAAAACCGGAAAACCCTTTTAACATACAAGTTGAAGTAATATTGAACTGGAAAAGTGACACTGTTAAAATTTACTGTTGACTCCGCAAACACAGATGAATCGAAAATTGTTCAATGAAAATTAAATTCTTAGTTCTTTTATGGTGATTCCATGGAACAAAGCACTTTATCGTCGCTTGAGGAGAAGTGGAGAGATTTGAACTAGTGGTGGAAAGAGAAAAGAAAATATCTATGATTTGTGTCCGAATGCGTGAAGCTTGAATTGGAAGTCGATCAGGAAAACAACGGGATTCTCCGTACGTTGATTCCGATGAATACCGTTGACAACAGTTTGATTTTACTTTTTAACTGAATTCTCATTTTCTGTCTGTCTCTTAAGGGATATTTTAACGATCCCAAAAGTCGACAGTGGCCTATGTGATTAAGAAGTTGAAGTTGAGCGGTGAGTATCGGTATGTTCCCCGATTCGGCAGACAAACGAAACTGGGAGATAAAGACCGACGAGTACTGTCCAGAGAACTTCGGAAGAACAGCTCCTAACCAATGGCCCTCATCCACAAGGAGATTCAACGTGCATCCGGGAGTATTGTTTCAATGAATACCATCCGTAAAGAAGCACATCTGATTGGTTTTCATGGTCGTGCCGCTGTCCATAAAACTTTTATCACAAAGTCCAACCGCGCCGCTCGGTTAATGTGGTGCAAAGCGCATCGAAATTGGACCGTTGATCGGTGGAAACGGGTTCCTTGGAGCGAAGAATCAAGGTGCACCCTTTACCGTTCGGATAGTAGGTTTCAGGGTCTTGCGTCTTCCTGGAGAACGTCTCCTGCCAGAATGCATTGTGCCAGCAGTCAAGTTCGGCGGAGGAGGAATTATGGTCTCAGGGTGTTTCTAGTAATATGGACTAGGGCTCTTGGTCCCCATTCATGGTAAGCTTAACGCCGATGCCTACTGCACTATTTTGGATGACAATGTGCTTCGTACGTTGTGGCAGTTTTAAGGGTTGGACCCCTGTTACTTTCAGGACGAAAATACCAGTTATCATGTTTCGAGGTTAACCAAGGCTTGGTATGATGTCAATGGAGTTCATCCAGTGGACTGGCCAGCTCAGAGCCTGAAACCTATCGAGAACCTCTGGGACGAGTTGTACCGCCAAATTAAGGGGTGCACTACCCGTCCAAAATCGGTGAAGGACCTTGTATATCTACTCCATCCTAAGTGGAAGACAATACCACAAGCTGTAATACAATGACTTGTGGAGAGAATGAATCGAAGGGTTCACGCAGTAATTGCCTCTCGTCGAGGCTCTACCAACTATTGATATCGAATAAAGGTAGTTTTTCTTTTCTATCACAGTTATCCAAATACTTATTGGTAGACAGTTTATATATATATATATATATATATAATATATATATATATATATATATATATATATATATATATATATATATATATATACATATATATATACACACATATATATATATATATATATATATATATATGTGTGTGTGTGTGTGTGTGTGTGTGTGTGTGTGTGTGTGTGTTTGTGTGTGTGTGTATAGGTGTGTGTGTGCGTATAATGCGTAAAGCTTGAAGTGGAAAAAGCTGAGGAAAACGATGTGATTCTGATGAAGTTTTCTGCCTTGTGAAAACACCCCTGAGAGTACGCATCGTAGTCAATTTTAATTGTAATCTCATTTAAATCTAATTGAAATCCAAGAATGAAATCGTAGACGAATGTAAAACGTCACGGAAATAAAGACAAAGGAATTTTTAGATTAAACTTACATAGTTTATTGAAAAATTGTTCACAACACCTTTACATCACGTTTAAATATTTATGTGTCCCAACCAATGAGAGTTTGCTTTAAACGTTATGTGGGTGACGCCGATGATGGAGTTTCAACGTCAGGTCCTATTTTATGTTACTTATGAATCCGGAATAGGTTAAAGGGGGAAACAATGACATTCATTATGGTTACTGGAAAAAATGACAGAAAAAATAAAATTGCCCAAAATTTTTTCAATAAAAACTTAGATAATATCTAGATAAAATTTTTTGGAGAATAATAAATTTTAACTAACAAATTAAATATTAAATAATTTCCTAACCAAAAGATAATAAACAGAAAACCTAAATAATATATTGCACAAATTAGCTATATTATTGCTTTCTATATTATATTATATTTTATGTTTTTTCAATTTCTCTAATTATTAACAATTAGTCATCTTCAAAAATGGTATCGTAAAGAAAATCTACAATACTAAAATAATTCATAAAATATTTTTGAATAATTGGAAAATAAATATCGATGCATTGAATCAATAAGATTTTGTTAGTTTACCTTGAAAGTTCTGTAACTGAAACCTGCAGATTTAAACAGTGAAATAACGGCAGAAAAAGGTGGAATTTTTTTATCTTAGAATATAATTATAAATGTAAGATAAAAATTTGCTTTAAATGTCGCAGTAAAAGTAAATAGCAAGGAACTTTTTTTCCGTATATCAGAAAACATAATTTTCTATTTATATTACGATATTTTTAGAAATAATGTTCTTATTAATTGTTAATAATCAACATACATTAGTTATGAACTAATATATATTTTTTCTCGAATTCCAATGGTATTTCATATCTCTGCATAACCTTTGAAATTCTCACAAGTATTTCTTTCATAGTTATTTTAAGCAGGAAGGGGAGGAAGTAAAACACAATCTGTTCTATCAGTTTCTTTTCCTACATCGGAAATCTTTGGAAACAACCACTTAAAAGATTTGATTTTCATTTTTGTACTGTTATCATTGGTTATATACGTCGAGATCAGTAGCGTGAATATCATGGTTAGATAAGAAACTGAGACAAACACTTTTTTTCCTAGAATACTTAATCATGAAATGGGTATTGACATACGGATGCGATAAGATTTTTATTTTCCAGTTTGTTATATAAAGAAATAAAAACGCGATCCGACATAGTCTTGCCCAACATTTTAGGTCAGTTCATAATTTTTTGCTGTTTTCTTCATCATGCGGTTCCACGTATTAGCTGTCTTGACATTTTGGTGTTTTTTAAGTTTCAGCGCTTCTGCCGAGAATTCCGCATGCACTTCTTTCCTGTTAAAGAATATAACTGATGAAATTCAATCATCCATTGTTGTTAATCTATTAAATAATACGCAAAGTCTACTGGAAGACGCAAAGAAATATACTACAATAAAAACTAGGTAAGATTTATGATTCTACCTAAAACTTTTATGAAAAATATCACATTATCTTTTAGATAAAATTCATATGCATCTTAATGGCTAGGCAGATAATGTTTTCAACAGTAATTTTTATGCTCTACCACTTTTTCAGCTAAAAAAATTACTTTTAGATTTTTGAAACTAATGCTACAAAGGAAAATTAATTTTCATATTCTTCTAATGTAGATGGCTGCTAACGTTCGGATTCTTTTCAAATTGTACCACTTTTTAAATTTTTTCTAGTATAATAGTAAAGAAATAAGAAAACTTAGACATAAGAAGTCATATACAGTTTAAAAAGATTCGTTCTTTACTAAAATTTACTATAATTACTCTCCTTTTTTATAATACGGTAAATGTCTAGTATTTTTTTAAATAACTTGATTTAAAAGAATAGCAATACGAATGTTTCTATCTAAATTTCTTTAACATGAAGATATCTATAACACAAATCTTTAAAATAACCCAAAATATAAGAAAAATTTAAAAGAAATTATACATAGAATTGTATCTTTCAAAGTTAATATTTCACGTGATTCTCCTACTCTCTTCTATGGAAAGAGCTCCAAATAAAAAAAATATATTTTTTACTTCTATTATTTTAAGTCATTTTATTATCTATAATAATTGAATAATATCTTAAGATTATTATTACATGATTTGGATAATTATAAGAGATATCGTGATAATATTAAATGCTGCCATTAAAAAATATTTTTGAGAATTACGCGATTGCGTTTATTCTTACTGTAAACAGTTTATGATTCAATTATAAAATATATTGAATTTCTATTTAGTGATATATTTTATTAGACATGTCTAATTTTTTCTCTTATAGTTAGAACAAAATAATTTTTTAAAAGTTTTGTAGATGATACTGCGTGTCTTTTAAAGTTTTCAGTTCACTAATATTTAAATTGTTTTTACATTTTCTTATAAAAAGTATTTGTTCTGAAATAACTGAACATTTTCAATATACCTTTGTCATCATACCTAAACTGCAAAATTGTCTAAAAGTGTCAAGTAGCAGTGTCTATTTTTCAGTGATATTTTACTTCAGAAAATAATCCACAATACATGTTTAAAACATCAGCATACTTTTTAATAAATTTTTATCATATAGCTTCGTATTCCTCTATTTAACTAAGTTTCTCAGAATCTGTGAAAGTCAAACTGCTTCAATAGCGATAAAAATTCATGCAATGATTGTAATAGGATATAATACTATGGGTTGCAATCGAAAAATGTCTCAGGAATTAATCTCTATCTCTAAATCGATAAAACATGTCTTCTTTAATATTTCTTGATATTTTTGATTTTCTGGACTCTATTTAGAACTTACACTGTTTATTAATGAAGTTTTTCTTATTTAGTAGCTATATCTACTCTATATAAAAAATTTCAAGAATTTGAAGTTTATAGCAAATTTTTTATTCAAAACTGAACATTTTGTTAATATTTGCAGCAAATGATGTCCCTTTAATAAGCTGAAACTCTGCTTTTAATCGCTGTAGTAAAAAAACAAATTGATTTAAAAAATAAAAAAAAAAATAAAGACTAAAAAAAATTAAAGAGAGGATTTAAAGACAGGAGTTTTTGCATATATATTTCTAATATACTTCCAGTACTATGCTATTATGACAGGAATGAGAGATAAATACAAAAATTAAAAACTTTTATGTGTTAGAATATTCAATTGGGAAACGGGTATTGACCGGGAGTGTATATTTCTTCATGGGTATTATATTTTATACCCGTTAAGTATTATATTTTTATTATGAATTATATGTACAAAGAAATAAATATAATTTCCGGAACAGTCTCGAGTATTATTTGGGTTTAGATATTTATATTTTGTAATTATAACACTATTTCATGTATTAATTGGACTATTAATATTATTTCCAGTGGTTCTTCGAAGGATACAAAATGTTCTTCGTTACTTTTGAAGAATATACCTGAAGAAGTTCAATCATCCATCGTTGTTACTTTATTAAATAATGCCAAATATCTAATGGAAGATGTGAAGAAATACACTACAATGAAAACCAGGTAAGATTTAAATTTCAATCAAAATTGTTTATGAAGAAAATCTTATATTTCCAGGAGATTTAATATTTCCTTCATAATGGTTATAAAAAAAGTTTTTTTTCTAAAGTAAATTTTTGGGCAATAATTTTTTTAATTAAAAAAGATTAAAACCTCATAATCTAAATAATTAATATAAAGGACTATTCATTTACATAATTTTTATTTGAAATTTGAGCTTCGAATTTCGGTCTGGGTTTTCAAATATTTCGATGAAAGATTTAGAACCACTATTAAAGATAATAAGATGTGTTGATAGAAATACTGAATAAATTTCGTATGTTTTAGATTGTTGACGATTATAACAGTTTATTAATAGCCAAATGTCCAGTAAGTGCACTGTGTTGCCCGTGAGCCGCTGCATAATAATTATTCCAGGACTTTCATGTAGGAATCAAATTTCAAAATACTGTGGAGAGTAACATATATATGTACTGTTCTGAATGGGATAAATCATTCAACCGTCTTTTAGTACTGTTTTACATACATAAAAATTAAATTTTAAACAACAAAACCTAAAATGAAAACTTTTTCTTTTAAAAATGGCAATTGTGAAATAAAAACAAATATGATAGACATGGTGAATTTGTAAGTACTGAATATAAAAATCACGACAACATATAACAGAAAAAATGGTGATAAAATGAACTAAGCACATAAGGTCAAAAGCCAAGAACTTAAAGCGTTATCATAAGAATGAAGCTACATAAAGGATTTCAATTTTTATTACACGAAATTTATACCGAAAGTCGCCAAGCTTATTTAAGAATAGGTGAAGTACAGAGTGACGTCTTAAAATTATTAAAAATGGCGCAAGCGAATTTAAAATGAAAGAAATATACCAAATTAATATTGATAAAACAAAATAAGTATATAAGACTAAAACAGAAAACAATTATATTATTTGAAATCACATTTTAAACTGTATTCAAAAGTGGCTACAAAATCTCAACATTTCACAGTTTCAAATTTATTTTTTCCCTGTATATCACTTGCCAATTTCTTTTATCTCTAGTGTAGTTGAGTTTTAGATAACAAAATATAACCATATGATAGTTTTTATTTAATAAATGGCAACTACGAAATGAAAACAAATTTGATAGAAAATGGAAAGTTTTTAATTATTGAAAATAAAAATCTCGCCAAGCTAATAAAATAGAAAAAAAGTGATTTCCTAAACAAAAAAGGTTTATCGTTTATCAGATAAGAATAGTCTTATATACATAAATGCCATCATATATTTCTATACTTACACTGGAATTTAAAATCGCGTAGATACGTTTTTATGTTTCCCGAATACCAAATATCTGGAGATAATATGCCAACAATGATTAACACTGCCATATTTAGACGCCAACTCAATAACGGAAAGCGCGTGTCGCAAAATTAAACTGCCATTTTGTTAGGTTTTTCGTTAATATCTTTCGAACTAAATGGTATATCGGAACACGAATGGGCGAAATAACATCCCTGGATCTCACAGTCAGATTTTAATCTAAATTCAACATGTATTATTGTGGAATATGTTCATTTGGCGGTATCAAGGATTTCTGTTAAAGAAATACTCTATGACTTATCGGGTAGATTTGTTAAAAAAGCATAAAATGAAAACTGTTCTTAATATCTATAAATAAAAATAACAAATATATGTTTACACGCTAACGATTAAATCTGCATCAAATGTGTGTCTTATATTAAATTTGCTCAAAACTGTATAGTAAAATAAGTTTAACTCTAAACTGTATTACTACTGTACGTTGATTAGCAACGTTAATATAACTTGCCAAATTACGTGATAGAATAGGGAGCAGAGGTTTTGAAAGCAAAAATGATAATTTTGTTCGTAGTAATAAATGTTTCCAAAATTAAGGAAATTTATGACAAACCACATAGTTTAGTATGAAACAGAAGCACAGATTCATATTGTCAAATATGTGAATATAAAGATAACTATATAAAATGATCGGAATTTATTTGCCCATGAGAGTCACTGAAATTTGACTTTGTTGTTAAAATATTATTGATAAACATTTCATTGCAACTTAAAAATTAACCAAGAATTAAATTTAAAATGAGTTCTCATATAAAAATGCTATAATTTGCGTCACATAGAATGAAAGTGAATCACTTTATATCTCAATTTCCAAGTCAAATCGAATTGATACTACGCAGACGATTATAAAATAAGAAATGAATAAATGAAATATTTAAAGGAATGACGTCATAATGATAGAAAAATATCATTTTCACCTATGTATTATGTTATAAATTAAAAATTTTAATCTTCTACTTTTAACCGAGGAAAACTGCGTTTAAAACAATTACTTGGGATGACGTCACATTGCTAGAAATAATGCTTCTTTCACTTAGTTATCACGCGATACATAAAAATTTAATCGTTTGCTTTTAAAAAATAATGCTTAGAATAGTGACATGAAATGCTCGAAAATGGGGGAAGGAATGGATTTCGAACGTTAAAAATTTACAAAAACCTTAGGGATATACCTAAACATTCCCAAATTTTCACGGCGATTGGATGCATGGTTTTTGAGTCTATTGAGTACAGACAGATATTTTTATATATATGTTTTGATATAAAAAAACATCTATATACACATTTCACATGTTCATCATATTTTGATTTTAAAATAAATTAACAATATAGGAATCACTTAATAATTTAATGAAAATTTTTAAATATTTATATGGATTGACATCATTTGAAAAAATTATTATCATTTAGTTGCAATGTCTGAATTGTATTTAGTTTTACTTTGGAAAATATTCCACACTAAATGTTTGAAACATTAACGTAAATTTTGCATTACCCCATTCATGTACTTTTTCGCTGCTGTATATAAAATTAGCTGGATTTAAAAAAAAGTTTTTGTAGTAATGCTCAAAAAATATATATGTAACTGATATACGAAAACAATAGTATAAGCCTAAGATCATCCTTTGGCCACTTATTGAAAACCTAAAAATATCACTAGAAATAGCATTTAGACCGACATATGACGGATCGGTAAAATTCTATTAACCCTAACTTATCAAAAATTCAACATGGATGTCTCTAACCATTCCAGGTCTTTTAGAATGTAATTGGTTCAATGTATCGGGAAAATATCTGATGTTTCCGAGCTAACTTCGGAACAGCACTAATATAAAAGCAGCCAAATAATGATACAGTTAAGTTTTACACACTAGAGAGCTAGATCAGTGATTCAGCATACAGCGATCGGTCTGCTTGAATGCCAACGATAGTTCCAAAGCGTGTGTTTATGTATGTAAAACAAATACACAAACGAACAAACTTCTGAATTTTCAAAGATATATAACTTATATACTACATATTTTTTCCTCCGTGAAAGAGACTCCTAGACTTTAATGAAAGAATTTATTGTTAATTCCGGTAATAAAATTTCATTGAAAAATAATAATAATAATAGATGATTAAATTTAAAATCACAACATATGCACCTAATCTATTATTTCAGCCAAATATAAAAGAAAATTGCTTGCGTAATATCTAAGTTCAGTGATAAAACGTATGAGAATAATGCAAATCATATTTAAAATAAGAAATGATTAAAGGAGATGGTTAAAGGTATGCCGTCACAATACTAGAATAAAATGTTATTTTTACCTATTTATTATGTGATAAATTGATAAATGTAATCGCCTGCACTCAACCAAGGAAAATAGAATTCAAATAATGACATTAAACGCTCGAAAAGAGGGGAATTGATAGATTTCGGACGTTTTTATAGACGACAGTGTTTTTTTGCTGAGATATGAAGCATATTTATACCAATTTTATTTTAGAATCGGATCTATAGAAGACAAGATACTCTTCACTCGCTTTGAATTTTGCTATACCTAACTTCTCAAAAATCCAATATGGAATTTTTGTACTGTGTGTGTCTGAAAGAAATATTTTTTTTATTGAAATATAGCCTTTTGACTTTTTATTCATTTAAGCCTAATCACTGAGAATAATTTTAAAGAAAAATATTGTCCAAAAATTGTAAATTTATATAATTCAAATACATATTACTATAACTGCTATTTTAATTACGTTCCTGTTGAAACTGTAAGTGAGGGACCAATGGATTGCTCCGAGATCAAGGACAAAAATCTCTTGCCCACAGTGGATCTACAAAATCTGGCCTGTGAACCGAGTGGTCAGCTGTCGATTGATGTCTACTGCGACATGGATGATGACGGAGGAGCATGGACTAATTATTTTTACTATCTAACCTTATAGAAAACTAACTGTACATAGATATGCATTTGAATTTCATAGAATATCAGCCGATTCAATTTAATGGGGTAATTTGTATTAATCATCACATTTTAGCTTGTAGGACAACGTATAGGTAAAAATAATTCTTTGTCATTGATATGCTTTTTCAAAATGACATTCCAAATTTTTTAGTAAAAGAAATTTTCACACGTTTTAGGTTTGTATATATAATACGTTGAAGAAGACATCGTCTGTCCTCTGACAAAGTGATTTATTTTCATAAGGCATAATCAAGCATAAATACAAAAGACAATACTAATAGCCCTTGAGTAAGAGCTTCATCTTAGTAAAAACCTGACTACATAATTTTTTTAATTTGTTTAAAAAATATTACAGGGTTTTTTGGTAGTTTTTCAAATTTAGATTTAGTATTGAAGATTAAAAATATTTTTATACAGCCACTTAAATTAACAATAATCTAGATATCTGTACTTATGTACGTGCTTTAAATGTAACAGTTTCAACATCCTTTAACAGTTTTTATATAAAAAAAGAATTTTTATTGATAAGCTGTAAAGTTTTGAAAGATAGATCTCCAGTTTTAAGTTACTATACTTAAATTGAACACGATACTTTCCTTACCTAATTTCTGTTTGAGTATATTTGAGTGTTAATTGTATATATATATTTTTATATTTGTTTTGATCTTAAAAAAATTATCTTAATATACTTATACCAGGTTCTTCAAAAATTTCGGCAGTAGCAGTGATTATTTTTTCAAAGACTGGCAGTCTTATAAAAATGGATTTGGTGATCTTTCAAAAGATTTTGTTGGTAAATTTTTTTCTCAAATCACATTATTTTATATTTAAAGTGTATCATTCCTTTTTAATTAGGATTATCAATCTAAGTAAAATTTTAATAAGAGTAATTATTATTATGCTATTCAAGCTTTCAGCTGGAATATATACTTGAATTTGTATTTTTCTCATTTCACATTTTAATATAAAAACTCAAAATACAACTTTATACCCGAACTTTATACTCGGAAATCGCCAAGTTCAGTATTCTTTTCTTAGACTTTTAAAATCTACTGCACTGAAGCTTTGTTCAGTAAAACACGATGAAGGAAATAATTAAAACTTCTGTACTTATCTGAGGAGTGTCAAAAACACGTAGTAATTCCAGAATTATATAATATGACATTAATTATAGTAAATACAATATCTTAGGTGTCAACTCTATCTATTTTCTCTAAAGTACATGGAAGGCTTCCCCTGAAGCAAAGAGAAACTTATGCTTTTAGCAATTAAAAAGAATAGAACCAAATAATCCATAGCATATGTTAATAAAGGATGCTAAAAATAGCAGCAAAAAAATTTCTACTTTTTTTCAAAAAAAAATTATTTAAACACATTCGCATTAAAAATTTAAATGATTTTACTTGTTAAAAAAAATCAACAGCACTTTTTTATGTCGGCACCAGATTTAAAGAAATTCCGATTCGTGACTTGATAACAATCTTCTTCCCCTACTCTTTTTCTTGAAAAAATCTTTATTCCAATAATATAAAATGAATGAATAGAAGAAAAAAATAGACAAATTTTACCAAGGAATTATGAAAGGTCTGTCGTTAGTATCAGTATATCAAGGATTTTTGCTATTGGTTGTAAATTTTTCTCCCTTATCCCAAAAGAATTTTGCCTCATTTTATTTCCTTAATTAGTTGAAATATGTTAACTGAAAATAGCTGTAATAAAGGGTAAAATAAAGGAACGTAAATATGCATTAAAGGGTAAGCCTCGCTTGATAATAAATGGATACCAAATTAAAATTGATGTGAAGACCAATTCTTATATTGGATAATTTTTTTAAAAAATTAAAAAATAATGCAAGTGAAGAATGAAAAAAATTAAAATTGCATTACATAAAAAAACTTGGTTTTATAAAACGAATAACATTTTTATTTCTTCATAAACTTAAAAAAAAATTATTTAAATCGGTGGTTTCTTTGTAACTGACGAAAGGAAAAGCAACTACAATTCTTACACCATTATTTAAAATGAATCAAGGCATCTATAAATATAAAAATATCAATAACCGATGTCAAAATCTATTACAGATAATCAGAAATTGGAGCGATGTTTGTAGTAAATAATTGCTGTTAAGCTATAATAGATATAGATCACAATACCTTTTTAGCATGTGTAATCAATAAAATGTAAAATACTTTTAATATAATTGGAGAGCATTCTGTTACCACTGAATTTATACTTCATTTTTATTACTTTTTTAAATAAAATCCATCCTGAAAGGATGAAATTTTATTTCAAAAAGTAGTGAAAATGAGGTATAATAAATAAATATTAATTTTTATTTAAAAATAAAACATTATCTAATTCCAGTGTATATGTCATATGTTTTATAGCACTGAGTGTAAATTTTACAAATTGTCGTATGTCTACCATGAGTTTAAACAAGGCAAAAAATTTCCAAAAATTATGTGAACAATCGTTTTGAAAAAAGACTGCACTATGTTATGGAAACGACATAAAATTAAAAATTTCAGGTTTTGCACTCAAAATATGTTAAAATATTTGATTGCACACACAAAAAAAACATATTTTATATTTCTTTTACGATTTGAGATTTATTGTAAATGTTCAAATTTTTGCAGGTAATGACATTATATTTGCTTTGACGATTATTTTTTCAAAGTGTTAAAATGTTCCTCATGTGTTTCAATTTTATTTACTTATTATTTAAAAACATATTATCAAGATATTCCGGACACTTTTACAGTTTTTAGAGGAATTTAACTTTTTGCATGTCTACTAAATTTCGTCATTTTTAAAAAAATTTCTGAATTTAAATCACGTCATAATAAGCGAAATATACCAATTTACAATGACTACAGAGACTCATTTTACAGTACACGAAGAGTGTTAAGTAAAACTTTAGAAATCTATATAGTACCAAAATAAAATAAGAAAACAAATGTCAGAAGGAATTTTTTAAATCATTACCCAAATTTAAAAAAATTATGCAACGGAAAATAAGAAAATATTTAATTTTTTATTAAACTTAAGCATTATATACTTAGTTCGTAGGTTTCATAACACTGAGTGAAAATTTTACAAGAGTTTTATGTCTAAAGCTAGTTTGAAATGCATGAAAAAATAATTTTAAAAAATACGTTTTGAAAAAAAAATTACAAAGTTATGGAAAAGGAATAAAGGTAAAATTTCAGGGGTTTGCACATAAAATTTGAGGAGATACTTGATTGCCACACAAAAAATATTTTTATATTTCTAATCCGATTTGTGAGATTTAATGAAAATGTTTAAAATTGCAGGCAATGACATTATATTTGCTTGACTAACATAAAAGCAAACATCGTGAAATTTACTCTGACTGACTGGGAGGGGAACAAAATTTGCCACGTACGACGAATTCTGGATTGCGGATGAATTTAACAATTACATGCACGTCAGGGATATAGTGGCACAGCAGGTAATAACTACCAATATCACTTTTATCTGAAGTTAAATAGAATAAAAGATTTTTAAAAAATGTTTATAAATGTGTTTTTTCTCAATGAAATATCGTGACTGATTAAATATGTGACTGATTACATAAGAAATATATGGACTATTACAAAAAAAGTTTCAAACAAGATGAGAATGTGTTTTACGAAGTGTTTAATTTTAAATATCAATTCTAAAAAATTATAATCATTTTCATACATTTTACAGTTTTTTCAAATTATATGGAGATATCAAGGAGAGGAGTTCTAAGCTATCATAGCACAGTAAAAATAAAATGCAAATAATGTGAAACAGACGGATTGATCTTCTCTCATTAACTGAATACATGGTGGAGTACCAGTAAACAGACGCTTTACAAGTTTCTTTTTTTTTAAGTTGCAATTTTCGTGGAATCATGGTACAACACTTAAATTATTATTTGTCTCACTATGGAGACCAAGACATTGACCGAGGTGCACAAATCCAAATCCAATCCATAACAAGGCGGCACATTTTTATGCTGCTATAATTCAAAATTAAGTTCTACAATGCAAGAGATATCTTGATATTAGTGAAAATTAAGTTAAAAAGTAAGTTAATGTACAGGGTTTTATGTAAAAACAAAATTAGTAAAGAATATATTAGTCTATTTTAAATTGTGAAACACGAACTTGGTTATAAAAATATGCCTCCTAGCCTCCTACCTGCATCCTATATTAATCCAGATCAGTAATTAACGTTTGTCTCATTGTTCATATCGCTAGAACCTTTGCAAAATATTTTATTTTTAATCTTTTTTTATACATGGTTCATAGATAAGTCCTTAAACAGCCATTTTCTTTACAAGTGTTAGTTGTAGCCATATACTTCCAATTACAAAATGTTTCAAACAAAATAAGAATGTGTTTTACGATGCGTTTAATTTTAAATATCAATTTTAAGAAATTAAAATTATTTTAATACATTTTCCAGTTTTTTTTTCAAATTATATTTATTATAGATTTAAACTCGTCCTAAGTAGCATAAGACAAAAAGTTTGATTTCTCAGTGACAATACTCTAGATTTTAATATCTATATTAAAATTCAAAATGTAAAAAATATAGAGATTTTTCTTTGGCAATAGTTAATGATCTAGTTACTGTAAGTATTGATTGAATTTAGGTTACAAGGGACCACTTGTGGTAATGAAAAAGGAGATTATGAGTTTTGTTTTACTAGAATATACAGCCTATATCTTCTTTTCTCATCATTTTATTTTAATTTGTAATATCCCCGTTTTTGCCATAAATGGGACTTTCTAATGGGAAATATTTTTGTTATAATTCTTAGGACTACATTCAATATACACAGTGTTAACTAGAAATAAGTTCCCTTTTTCAGAGAACTCTAGAATACGCTCTATAGTTCGAAATGCGATATAATTGATGCTACAGATAAATCAAATGATGCGCTTGACAGCTGTGATATAAAAAATATTAGAACAAAAATCCTAATATAGGTGGCGCTGTAATATATATATAAGCCATTTAATATGCTTTATAAATGCTAAATAATATTGAAAAGTATCATTAAAATTTCTCAATATATCCCCCTTTATATTCAACAATATACCGTAATCGAAGAACCATATTTTCCACAGATGACTCGAATTAGTCTGCCGGAATATCAAGAACATCGAGTCGAATACTGTCCTGCCGATCTGGCATTTGACGGTAGATCTTGTCCTCCAGGAAATCCCAAAGCCAAATATTCGCAGGGGTAATATCTGGGGAACGATCATCTTGCACAAGGCACGTGCAGACATTGGACCTCCTCCTACCTGCTTCATACGCCAGAATTCTTTTAGAACTTCAAAGTAGTTCTGCTGGTTCTGGTAAAACAGTTTGACTACTAGCGTTCTTTCTTGCAACGGGGTAGTATGCTGTATAGACAAGAAACTAAATGCCTGACTTACTTAATGAAACTAAATAAATACCTGTATGGGCTACACGTCACTTACAGGCGGATTTTGTACTAAGACATTTATGTAATAAATGTCAAAAGGACCATTTCAATTATCTGTAGTTGCAATTGTATCTCATTAAGACCAATACAACGTTTTCTAGAGACCTTAGAAGTGAGAAACGTATTTACTGCTAACCCTGTATTTATATATATATTGGATAGTAATATATGCATACATATTATATATCTCTATATATCAAATAGTTTAACATCAAATAATTTAACTGCTGCGAAAATTATTTTTATATTCAAAATTTTTATAATTAAAAATGTAGGCTATTTTAACATTGTTTAAAGTTTTAGCATAATTTATGCATAAATTTCAAATTATGTATAAAGTAATATTTTTATAAACAATTATATATGGAAAAGAAATTTATTTTGGGATTTTAAAATATTTTTTGCGGATGATATTTATTTTCTTATGCGGAAGACTCTACAACATTTTCTTACTAATAATGAGGATAAAAACTTCATTATTAGGTTATTTTTTAAATAAGAAACTTTACATAAATAATTTTAGGGTAAAAACGTTATCACAATATATATATATATATATATTATTGGAAATAATAACGGACATAAATGCTTAAAAAAGATGTTTTACAAAGAAAATTTCTGTTTCTTTCATCAATAATCCTGAGACATTTTAAGATAAAAAGACAGGGTTTTCGAAATGTGTTAAAATACTTTTCACTTGTTCATGATAACAAAATATTTTCTAAACCACTGTAGAATTTCAAACATAACTTTTTAATTAAACTGTTTGTCCATTTCATGTAAAGAGTAACTTTACATCTTATTTCGAAATTTTTTATATGCCATAGTATTAAAAAAGGTAGTTTGATAAAATATAACTAATATTTTTATTGTGTTTCTTTAAAATTTATTCCTGATATTTTAGGAGACTCTTTTTCTTATCATAATGGGTATCAGTTCAGCACAAAAGATAAAGATAACGACATACATGGCTCTAGATCCTGTGCAGATTCTTATAATGGAGCTTGGTGGTACAGAGCATGCCGTTACTCAAGTCTTAATGGATTGCATTTAAACATAGAAAATCATAAATCATCTAATGGTATTTTATGGATAGGATTTAAAGGAGATCAATACTCTTTGAAAGATTCGGTAATAAAAATACGCCCTAAAGATTTCTTGAAGAAGCTAGACAATGTTTCGCCTTTGTAATTGCATTCAGGTGGTTTTATCTTCAGAGGTATACGGTTTATGCTTCGAAAATGATGCATGAAGATGTGTTTTAATTACATATTCCGTGAGATTAGACAGAGAAAAATTTAGATGTAGTCTATTCTTTATAACAGACATAATCAATTCATTTTAATAAAATATAGATATATATTGAATTGTTCTACTTGTGATTTTACACAGAGGAAAGATCTTTGATGTGGACACAACATGACATTTTTTAGAGAATGCTCTCTTTCAAATCTTAATGGATTGCATTTAAAAGGAACACAAGAATCAGCAGGAGGTCTAATATGGAACAAATTTAAAGGAAGCTATTACTCTTTGAAAGGTACGGTGATAAAAATACGCCCTAAAGATTCCTGAAGAAGCTATAAAATTTTTCTCCTTTGTAATTGCATTACGCTGGCTCATCTTCAGAGGTATACAGTTTGTATTTGCTTATAAACTATGCATGAATATGTGTTATAATTACATCTTCCATGAGAAAAATTAAGATGAAGTGTGTTCTATGTAACAGAAATAATCTATCAAGATTAATAAAATATTATTGAACTGTGTTACTTGTGTTTTTAAAGAGAGGAAAGTTCTTTTAAAGAAAGGACACAATATGACATTTTCTATGCCAATAAATTATATACATTTTTTATTTTATAGTTCATTATTTACATTCTCTATTTCACAAATGAATTAAATTTATCACTTACTAATTTGACTATTTAATAGTTGATAGCTTTAAATTTGAGACTTTTGAAAGCTTTGCTTTGTGGCTTTGATTATAAACACTTCAATTACATTTTATGAATAAATTGATTTCAGAATCCAGAAGAACTCGTTGTTTTATCGACATCTATTAAATAAATTGATGTCGAGAGAAATTAAACAAAAATATTGCATAACTATTATCCCTCTCATGGTAAATTATGAATTTGAGGCCTGGACACTGGCTGAAAGATACGTAAATAAATTATTAATCTTTGAGCAAAAAATGCTTTAAAAACTAATGAACCAATGCAGTTATGTAATAACTGTTGTAAAATAAGAACTTTTAAATAAGTAGGGGCTCTAATAAATTATAAAAATATTGTAAACTTCACTAATTCACAGACATTATGATGGTTTGGACACATTGAGAGACCCCAGGACATGTGAGTGATGGTAAAGCTTACACTTTGGAAGCTAAATTGCAATACGCTAAGAGGACAGAAATGTCTGGAGAAATATTGTGGGGCTGGCAAAGGCTCACTTTGGGTTATAATGCAAATAAAAAAGAAAAAGAAGAGATTTTACACATCTTTATTTAAAATTTAATAAATATTGGTTTACAGTAGGAGAAGTAAGTTTCAACACTACTGTTGTCACAGTGACACTTGCCGAACGATGGTCGAATGGTAGAGCGCTGCTCTTCGGAACCGGAGTTCGCGGGTTCGAATCCCGCTGCTGTCATGGATGTTGTAGCCGTTCGGAATCGGCTTTAAACTGTAGGTCCCGGTCTCATTAGCCCTCGTGTGCAAAACAGTAGACCGTAGCGCTCCAAACCAAACCAAACCAAACACAGTGACACTTGTAGGAAATATAACATATGACTACATATTTAAATCTGTAGGAAATGTGTAAATTGCCAGCACAAATGTTAAATTACAATTCAAAAATGTTGACTACATCCAATATTATGTTACATATTATAACACAATGAAAATCACTAATAACTATTATTTATCATTTTTAAAAGTTTCCTCATGCCTATTTTGACATATTTTCTCTAAAACTCTATTTTCAGATGAAGGAGATGTATAACCAATAACGATTTGATAGTTTATCTATTGCTAACGAATTTTACATCATACTATTTTATTATCCTTTTTTATATTTCAAGTATGTGAGAGAAATTTCAATTTAATCTATTCTTAATAATCCATATACATGTATCCAGGTTTATATATATATATATATATATATATATATATATATATATATATATATATATATATATATATGTGTGTGTGTGTGTGTGTACTCGATTCATAGAGATTGGATATAATAGAGTATAATATTGATTATTAATTACAGAATATTAATTAAATCTTTTTCTACCATTTTACGCATTTTAAGGATCAAATTATAAAACTCTAAATACCAGACTTTCTACTTGTACAACACACTAAAGACGAATCCTCCCTGGTAACGATAGATTTAAAAACTATCCAGCATTCGTAAGAAAAAAAATTTTATATATCAGAAAGGTGATACAAGCGAAAGGAACAAAAAGCAGCAGTTAGTTGAATGGGGTAAAATAGCAATAACACTAAAAATAGTGCAGAGTACCACACAACTTAATAATGAATTAAAATTTTCATTAAGCTCTAACGCACATCCAACAGAAATTTTTTTAAATCTTTCTTTACCCATTTATTGCAGGATAGCATTCTGAAGCCTAATTCTCTAAATGCCACATTTTCTTGTTATACAACACACAAAAAAAATCTTGAACCAACCCTCCCCCCAATTACCACATTTATATTATATCTAGTATCTACGGGAAGGATTTAAAAAATCATAAAATAAAAAACCTCAACTGATAGATATTTAAAACAGGATTTAGAAGAATGTTGTAAAATAGTGATTGAACTAAAAACTATATAAAGTTTAACATAATAAGGTACGAAAGTTATTATTAATGCATATCCTATTAATGCACATGTAACTATTGCACATCCTACAGATTATTATTTAAATCTTTTTTCTGTCCTTTCATGCGAGATAAAGACGTAAAGCAAAATGTTCTAAATACCCCACTTTGTTGTTTTGCAACAAACAAAAGGGCATAAAACATCTCCAGAGGTATGTTAATGGAATTGTATGGATTTTCATATTGTTTTTGGTGTAGGCCTCATAGTGGCCAATGGAGCGCAAGTTCTAATGTTACTGAGGTTGTTAAGGAAGTATTGGCGATTGCTGGGGCTATGCAATAATGTTAATTTTTACCAAATGGGCCATTTGAATGAGCGCACCTGCACTCCCGAAGGGGTTGCAGATGTGGGAAAATTTCACTAACAAGTGATTTGAAAAGAGAAAAAAAGGGGCGTTGATCAGAGGTGTAAAGTCGTGAAAAAAAGTTAAAAAAGGTTTAAAAGTAGGAATCCAGAAGGAACGAGCGCATCCAGATCCCAAGAGCAAGCCAGAGAGCCCAGGCAAGCAATATTTGGCCGATCCCGCATCCGGCAAAGTGACGTCTGTTATGCTCGCACTGACGTTCAGAAAAGTGACGACCTTTGCGCGAGTAACAACGTCCAACCTGCCTACAGCCCCAATCCGTTCCCCTGTGATTGCCTGGAGGTAAACCTACTTAATATTCATGATTATTACAAGGGTTCTCAACCCATTTTGATTAAGGAATACTATTTTAAAAAAATTGATGAATATCACAAAAAAATAATGAATGTCATGTCATGTATTAATCAAGTTATATATTAATCTGAAAATAATGTATATAATAAAAGTTTTATTTTAAATATAAGGCATTTACTTTTAATTTTACAGCGTATATTTTACTATGTTTCCCCATTGAGAACAAAAACTGGTGTACATGTGTAAGTAACGCAACTAAAAAACATAAAATAAAATTTCAGTTTCCTAAAAAGCTTTTATAATTCTTTGTATTTGTACGGCTATTAAGGTCTTAACACTTTTAAATGTGAGAAAACAAATATAGCAATATATGTTACAAATCAAAACAAATTTTAAAATTAAAAATAATTTTAACAAGATTTTAGATATGATTGCACATTTTAAATTTCCGACTTATTGATGACATATTAAATTTTAACACTTCAGTTTGTCGATATCATTTAATTTTGTAAATTGCAAGTTCAAATAATTGGTAAAATTTTACCTTGCTTGACTTTACTTAAAATTATAGTCCATAGAGACTGTCGCCAATTTAAGAAAACATCACAAAACTTGACTTTACTTCTCTTTAAGTTCAAATTCATAACATTGCATATCGTCAAGCGAAAACCGGGAAACCCTTTTAACATACAAGTTCAAGTAATATTGAATTGGAAAAGTGACGCAGTTAAAATTTACCGTTGACTCCGCAAACACAGATGAATCGAAATTTGATCAATGAAATTTAAATTCTTACTTCTTTTGCGGGGATTCCCTGGAACAAAGCATTTTATCGTCGCCTGATGGGGAAGAGGAGAGAAATGAACTCGTATATGGAAAGCGAAAAGAAAATATCTGTGATTTGTGTCCGAATGAGTGAAGCTTGAAGTGGAAGTCGATCAGGAAAACGACGGGATTTTGATTTGGTTTTCTGCCTTCTGAGAACCATTCCCCATTCATGGTAAGCTCAATGCCGATGTCAACTGCACTATTTTGGATAACAACGTGTTTCGTACCTTGTGGCAGTTTTACGGGTTGGAACCCTGTTACTTTTAGAGCGACAATAAGACTTGTCATGTTTCGAGGTTAACCAAGGCTTGGTATGGTGTCAATGGAGTTCATCGAATGGACTGGACAGCTCAGAGCCCAGACCTGAACCCTATCGAGAACCTCTGGGACGAGTTGGATAACCGAATTAAGGGGTGCACTTCTCGTCCAAAATCGGTGAAAGAACTTGTATATCTACTCCATGCTAAGTGGAAGACAATACCACAAGCTGTAATACAAAGACCTGTGGAGAGAATGAATCGGAGGGTTCACGCTGTAATTGCCTCTCGTCGAGGCTCTACCAACAATTGATTTTGAATAAAGTTAGTTTTTCTTTTCTATCATAGGTGTCCAAATACTTATTGGTAGACAGTACCAATAAGTATTTGGACACCGGTATCGAAGGCCAGCCCCCTAACCAATCGGCCATCGTTCGGAGTTAAAGAATTAATGGTAAATTAATTCAGGGTTAATTTGGATGGCTGGGAAAGTTAAGATTAAAATTAAAAATTGAATTTTCAGAAATGGGAGAATTTTTTGGGACAGTATTTTGTAATATATTTCATTTATATATACAGAATAATCTACTTAAGAGAATCCCGTTTAAGAAGGTTCCCATCGTAAGATGCTCTCTGCCTGTGGTCCTGACTTTATTATATGTAATGTGAATTTTTTTCCATTTAAGAAATATTACTTTTAAACGTTTTTTCGCTTAAAAAGTTTTATTTCGTGTAAACCTATCTTCATCATTAATTTATTATCAATCGATATATTGATCGATTTCATCATTAATTTATTATCAACAGAGATATAAAAAAAAGATATTTTCGTCGATGATTTGAGTGGTAACTCTTAATAGTTATAAACAGCATTTTTTTAGGTAACAGTTTTCGGAAATAAGGAAGCTTTGAAACTTTTCTTGAAAGGTTTAGCAACCTTTAGTAAAGGTTTTTTATTTTTGTTTAATTTTGGTTTATTTCAAACGGTGAGGAAAATTATAGATTATAAAAGTAAATCTGTTATAAAAAAATCAACCACGAATTCTTACAAATAATAACATATTAAAATAAATTAATATAATGACATTTTTAAGCTATCTCTAATCTATATTTGTTTCTAATATGCTTCTTAATTTTAAACCATTTGAATTATACTTTGTTAAAGTTAATATTTTAAATGAAAATATACATTCTAAAATAAATTAAAATGTTAACTTTATATATATATATATATATATATATATATATATATATATATATATATGTGTGTGTGTGTGTGTGTGTGTGTGTGTGTGTGTATTTACATATTTATGCATATATGTATATACATATATATGTGTGTATGTGTGTCAGGTTTAAAAATGGGGTTAAGAATTAAGCTAGTTGTAATGAAAAATAGTTAGAACTCATTAACGATAATGTAATAGAAGAAGACACACCGTCAATCAGAACTATGCAAAGTAAAGAAGCTGACGTGGAAGTATACATAGGAATTTGCTTAGATAGCCACAGTTTTGAGCAGGAATTCGGGCTGATAACATCCTCCACGAACAAAGCATATCTAAATGCATAGCCATGGACAGAAGAATTACAATAAAACAGTTTTTATATATGAAATCAAATGTGCCTCCATGCTTTAACCACTATTCCGTGTCAGCTATATATATATATATATACTTCTTACTGACTTTCTTTAAACGTTCTCCCTTTTTAATCTTTTTACTTTTTTTTCCAGTCTTTTAAAAAGAAGCGAACTCTTTAAAAGACATATCTTATTGTCCTATAGCAATACATTTAAATCACACATTAAATCTGTTATAAAGAAATTGTATACCCAAATCAGTTTAAACATGTATCTGTCTTAGTGAATTTTAAAATGTGCACTCTGTGTGTTGATAATTCTATAAACTTGTTAACACATATAGTACTATTCAATAGATAAATATTTTTATTAATATTCTGAATAGTTATAAATCTCTTATAAAGATTTCAATCTATCCTACATCTGAATTATTTTCTTTCTCTAAACCCAGACCATTTAATTACAACATATCTGCAGGCTTCTTTATTCTCCGCAGATGTGCTAGTTCGACGCAATTATAAAGGCGTAACGTTGTCCAAGTCCTTTTGAAAATGTTTCGGGCGAATTTTTATCACCGTATCTTTCATAGAGTAGTAGTATCCTCTTAAACTTTGCCAGTCGACGCCATCAGCATAAGACTCGTGAGCTCCTTTGAGGTACAATCCATTAAGATTTGAATCATGGCATTTTGTGTACCACCAAGCTCCTTTAAACTCAACTGCACAGTTCTTATCATATATGTCGTTATCTTGATCTTTAGTGCTGAAGGAATGTCCATTAGTAAATGAAAAAGAGTCTCCTAAAAATATAAGGAATAATTTTAAGGAACTTGAATTATAAGTATAACAATTTCAAATTCTATGTTCGTAGACTCCCGAAATGAGTTATAAGAATTAAGACTTAATAACCCCTGTGAAACAAAAAGGAAGACGGTAGCTCTCCAAACCGAACCAATACATAATTTAAGAACCTTAATAAGGACCTCAAAATTATCCGGATTGACAGTTATAGGGCCTTGAAACTAGGGCTAATTAGATAAGGTTTGGTTTGATTTGAAACGCTCCGGTCTTCTGATTTACTACACAAGGTCTAATAAGATCGGAACCTACTGTTTAAAGCCAATACCGAACAGCTACTAACATCCTTGCCAGCAGCGGAATTTGAACCCGCTACCGAAGAGCAGCGCTCTACCAATCGGCCATCATTCGGCTCTAATTAGAGAAAGAAGCTTGCTTTTGAGAAGTTTATTACAGACGTCAGATGAAACTGCACTTTCCTTCTGTCGTTTCGTTTGCCTTTAAATTCTTAAGCATATATTAATTTATGCCAAAATGACCAGCAATAAATTGTTCACTGATATATATATATATATATATATATATATATATATATATATATATATATATATATATATATATATATATATATATATATATATATATATATATATATATATATATATATATATATATGTATATATATATATGTATATATATATATATATATACATATGTATATACATATATATATATATATATACATATGTATATATATATGTATATATATATACATATATGTATATATATATGTATATATATATATATATATATATATATATATATATATGTGTGTGTGTGTTTTATGCATTTATAATATGTATATTTATAAATATGTAACTGAATATAGATGTGCTGGAGCCAGCGTGTCTGAGACTTGAGTGAAAAGACTTTTTGAGACTATTTGAGTGAAAAGACTCGAGGAAAGATTATAAAATGAGCTATATTACATTGTCACATGTGCGCCCATTAGCAGTAGCGAAAAAGGAAATTAAGTTGTTTGGGTCGGCTGATTTAAAGACTACTTTTCGGCCACATCTGGAAACGAAACAACTGATTCAGGCGGGAAGTGACCGCAAGATTACATCATCCTGCTTCTGTAAAGTTCCAGAAGAATTGGGTGAAGGGAACAGGGACCGCTATAAAAGAAGAGTGACGGACCAAAACGGGACTTTTTCTTCTTGAGGCTTCTTGAGAGTTGCTTTTGGAGCTGTTGTGTGGAGCTCGAGAGGAGTCCACACGTCTCTCCGATTTCCGGAGTTTGCTTGTTTTAGAGACCGCCAGCGTCTATGTTTGCTAAGAAGTCGACTTTCGACTTTGGGATCCCATTCCCGTTATCTTACTATTTTGTTTTACTTCGTGAATAGAAGTAGATCGCTGAGCGTGACCCTTGCTCTGATTTTGGATCATCTTGCATCCCGAGTTTCCCTCACTAACTCCAGCGTGATACGCACTCTGAGCGTTTGAACCTTGTTGGGAAAACCGACTGTACTAATCGTCAGCCCGGAGGTGATAGTGTCAGTATTCCGTACCGGCATTAATTAGAGAACTGTTCTAGTGATTTAGAAGCCCTAGCCACATTGTATGCAGTACCCACGCATGGTAATTGTGTGAATGATATCTCAGCACGAGATCCCAGAAGATTTAGAAATCTACTGAACCTGTACATAGCTGCACATAATTTATTCACCTGAATAAAATATTTAGTCTAGATCAAACAGTTTTCTAGCCTGTTTCATTGACGGTTTCGCCTACCATATTTCCAGTACGTTACAATACGTATTTCTTATGTCTAATACAGGTGTACATTTTTATGAGGTGATGTATAGTATAATAGACATCTAATAGAAATTGGGGGTTTGTGTAGGTTGTGTAAGACGCATCACTCGTCCATTTAGTTCTGATTTTTTAAAAAAATTCCATACAGCATATTTCATTATGAGGTAAAGAAAAAAGCGTTTGTAAACATATCAATGTTTAAAGAATTTTTTTCTTTACTTAGGGAATGTTACTATATAGTCGTTTTTACCTGCTGTTCCTCTGTATCCATTGACGTGCATGGTGTATTTGTGAAATTCATCATCAATCCAGAATTCATCATATGCAGCATATGTTTGGTTTCCCTCCCAGTCAGCCAACACAATTTTTAAGACGTTCGATCTTTGATTCGTTAGAGCAAATATATTGTCATTGCCTGCAAAAAGGACATACACGTTATATCTCCCAAATTGGAGACAAAACCATAAAAATATAGTTTTATGTTAACCAAATGTTCCTTTAAATTTTCTGTACACAACCAATGATTAAAGTACTTTACACCTTGTAGTGATTTCCCTAACAGGGTTCAATTTGTTTATCTAACTGAACAATTTATCAGACATCATTTTTCTGATGCGGGAATGTTTTCGTTCAATTTACGAAAACGGAAAACGTTTAAAATAGTTCTTGTAAATTTTTAACTCGGTGCTATGAAACTTATTTAAATTGAAGTATAATAAAGTCAATCCTGTTAAATTTTTAAACAAAAATTGAATATTTTTTAATTTTTTAATTTTTTTAATTTTGCTGATTTTAAAATGAGACCTGTGACTTAATCGATCCCTACAAAATGTTTATTTGAATATCTCTAATATGCACTTAAGTAAATCTCTGTTTCCATTTTAATTTTGATTTCACTAAGTTTATTAAAACGTGATTTGAATTTTAAAAAATTTAATTTTTTATGAAAATTTAGTGAACAGAGAAAAAAATTAATTTTCCTATATGTTAACTATTAATTCAGAAAATAAAATAGTCCTTAAATATTTTCAAATAAATTTTATAATACTAATAAGCCAAAACTGGGGTATAAAACTCAAAACTTTTTACCGTGTTAATTTCAAGACAAAAAATTGAGATAAAATAATTTCTGAATGTAAGTTTTGTCTTCTATGTGAATTAGTTATACTTCAGCGCGCGTTGTATACAGAATTTTATAACTAAATTACTGATTTACAATCACGCTTTGTAACACCCACTACTTTCTTAGAGATAGTGAAATGACTAATTGGTTTTCATTTTGAACCATAGCTTTTAATTTAGAATGCTCATTTTTGAGATTAAAAACACTATTTCTTTCAACTGATATCTATAAAATCTTCTTCATATATGTCTGTTTGTGTGCTATGAAACCCTAAATAATTTCATTAATTTTCATGAAAATTTGTATGATTATTTAGATAAAGTTAAGTTGTGTAAAATGGTTTGATACCTTTTGATAACCTATTTAATATATTAGATTTAAACCTTCGGTACTTGTATATGATGATTATGCATGAAATAATTAGAAGCGGTTTAGCTCAAATATAATTATTTTTGGTGAGAGGAGAAATTTTCTCACTGAAATTTTAGTGATTTTTCGATAATTTATAGAAATATTTTTTGTAATTTTTTAAGTGATTTAAATGTTAACCGCTTCTTATTTTTATTTATAGTACAAGGGTTGGAACTTTAATAGGGGCAACACTGCTAGAAAAATGCTACGTAACCAAACCAAACAATGTCACGTATACCATACGTCAGCTATATAACTACCTTACCTCTCAACAAAAAGACTCGCCCTTATTACGTCACGCGCATGCGGAGTGACGCGAAGAACTGATCCTTGTATTAGCTTGCGGTGTAAAGTAAGTGTTGTCAGGATGTTTTCAAAACAAAAACAATGAAGTTGGATAAAAATTGAATGTCTTACAGCACGACAATGTCATCTAGGGTTTTAAAAAGCTTGTGGGGAATCTGCATTGCCTTACAGAACTGTAGCCAGATGGGTAAAACCTTTGATGAAGGACGCCAAATTGTGGCAGATATGCATCGGCCAGGTCCTCTTATCGTCAGCGAAGAAGAAGTGCATGCTATTATAGTACTAATGGACAGTGATCTGACGTGCTTTACTATCCAACATACTCATCAGTCAAAGCCGTTTTGACATTGACTTAATTCCTAAAATGAAGAAACCTCGTCGCATTCGCTTCAGAACTGTTCCAGAGATTCTTGTGGCAATAGACCGGTTCATTCGAACTATCCACCGAACAGGCGCTGCTACAGGTGTTCTACATAGTTGGAAACGGGTTATATACAATGCTGGCGATTATACTGAATAATTATAAAATATGGTGACATGAATCAATTTTGTATTCCATTTAAATAAATAGTTACCATTATTAAAGTTCCAACCCTCGTATTTTAAATCATTTTAGAGCATTTCATATTGATAGTTTCAATATAAATTTCAAAATGTGTACCTAAAGAATACCTTTTTGAAAAAATCCAATAATTTTACACAAACTTTGTACCGTTATATATCATACCAAATAGTTAAAATTTTGACTTCTTTTTTTAGTTACATATAATATTCAATATTTATATATTCACCATAAAAATATTGTAGAATTGAGATAATATTTCAGTGAGATATAAGGAAATGAAATACTGTCTAAAAAGGAGCACTTTCATCTGTTGAGATGTTCCTACTCCCCTTAATTATCTTTCATGTTTAAAAGTTTGAATAATAGGACTCTGACGATTAAAAGATTAAATCAGTCACTCTTTGGAAATGAATCACAAAACATATTCAACCCAAGTAATGAGTCACAAAAAAAATTTTCTTGTCAGTAGTTCTACGCATTGCAATATTTATATCTAAACACCAATATAAGATTTGAAGTATATTTATAAATAAGGAACTATACAACTTAGGAAAATATTTAAACATTTACAAACAGTGAAATACTTTAACTATTCCTTTTACTGAAAATACATTCAAGACAAAATCTGTCAACAGGTATCAATTTTTGCTAAACAAGCCTACACAGAGATGGACCCTTCAAAATCAAGGATTATGTACATTAAAACTCTCGCATTTTTGAAAAATTTAATAAAATAATAAAGTTCTCACGAATATTTATTCTCACAGCAGTAGTTATTAGACTTAAATTGGATGTCATATTTGCCATCTTTTTGGAGCCTACTACAAATAGCTATCTAGTTTCATATTAGCCAAGAAAATGCAGTTAAATATACTGTATTGAAATATTTTCACAATAGTTATATCGATGCACAGACCAAAGCACCCAAATCTACAGTTCTGATTTGTACTCTTTTTTTATCTATAATTGTTAATTAGAGAATTTTTATGACATGAAATGACATTCATTCAATTTCTAGCAACGTGTTTGAGCATAACTTACCAATCCAGAAGTCTTTTGACAGATGCCCAAAACCCTTTTTATAAGACTGCCAGTCTTTATAAAAATAATCTGTTTCGCTGCCGAAATCACCTCTCCTCTGTAGTACCTAATTTAAGTGGAATGGGAAACCCTTACATTTTTATTTAAATATCAAATAAAAAAATGAATGCATAAAGTCACAAAACAGTTAATATTACACAAATGTAAAGCACGTAAGCCCAATACATTGTAAATTCTATATGAAAAGCAAGTAAAACGAGATGGCTTCGTAACTGTAAAGCGTATGGGTAAATAAGACTTTTTCAACAGCTCTGTAGAAGATCTTCAGTAATAAGAAACAGATATGTGTTAACTTTTTTTTATTTTTATAAGTTACTGTTATCCGTTATTATGCATCATAATTGAGGTTTTGTTTAAAAGTTTATAGCAAATTCCGTAAGCTTTGTTAATAATTGCTATGCATAATGTTCACTTTACGAAATGAAATACTGCACCCTCTTTCAATAGTTTATGTACCCAAAGTCAAAATTTATATTACTATAGAATATCCGTTACTATAGAAATTTGGTGTATTATTTGGACACAATAGAAATCAGACAACAACTGCTAGATGATTGATGAACAGAAAGTATGACAACCTAGGAACTTTAGACATCTCAGTTGACGAAAGTTTTTCCTCTCAATTTAGTTGCTTATCGATGATCTTGAAATTGTTTAGCACTGGATGTTATCCTGGAAGTACAGATGTGACGAAAAATACAAACTACTACAGGAAATTGAATTGTTTGGTATTTCGCAAAAGTCAAACACATGCATGTGGACAATTTATTCTCTAAGAATCTAAATATTAAAAACTATAGAATTAGAGTTAAATCATACCGTCCAGGCTCCTCCATCATCTTCCATGTCACAGTAAACTTCTACCGGACCGTTGACTACTCGGTTACGAGGCCAGATTTTGTAGACACCACTGTGGACAAAGATATTCTTCTCCTTAACTTCGGCGCAATCTATCGGTCTGTCACATAAAGTTTCAACAACAGAGCATCTAAAAATGACAGACATGGTAATATGCAGGTCAATTATATATATTCAAATATTTTAGAGGACTGACATTTGAATATAAAAGCAAAAAGTCTATATTTGACAATATTTGGCGATATATCTGTCCACAAGACTGGCAGAAAGTATTTACATTCTCTGTATTGAGGCTCTGTCTGAATATAAACAGTTTTCACACTTCGTTTAATTCCCAGGAAATATAGCAATGTTTCTACTGAACTATGCACAAAGCCAAGTTTAGTTACTCAGTCTACATGGATCAACACTATCATCAGACCTTTACTTTCGCCGTTTGGATGGACAAAACTCGGAAGTTCTTCTAACCAGGGCATTGGTTTACCATTGGTTTGTCCGAGGATTAGATTCCCGAAGCTGGCATGGTTGTCCATAGCCGTTCAAAATCGGCTTTAAGCAGTAGTTCCCAGTTTAGTGAGCCCTTGTATTAGAAAAAAATTAGCTGTAATGTTCAAAACCAAACCATTTAGCAGAAAAAAAAATTGGAGAAATGTACAAAATTTCTCGCATTGCGTTGCCCATGTCTTAAAAAATGATTAAAATAAAAATACTAAATTAACAGTACAATTCATATACAAAAATAAATATTCAGAAAATTTGACGCAGTATTTTATTGTTACAAGTAAATGTGGTAAAATGAAATATTTTTAACATTTTGGTATCTTTTGTCAAAAAAAAATCTTAATTTATATTTTCACAAAGTTTAACTTATTTTTGGGAAATACAATCATTTTCTTAAAAGCTTCAACATTGAAAATAGGGAATAAGGTTTCT
>CM063498.1:132058381-132073381 GCA_032207245.1 Pardosa pseudoannulata
TGTGAAATATGTACATCAAAACTCCTTTCTTTGTACCTTAAGTTTTAATTAAATATTATGCATGTGAATGAATAATTTTCTTTAATTTAAAAAATGGTAGAGCATAAAATTTCTTTTTGAAAAACCTTTTTGTATAAATATTAAGAAGTACGTAATAATGCACTATAATAATGCTATTTGATTTATACATTAATAGCTTTAAGCAGAAATCTTACCTGGTTTTTATAGTAGCATATTTTTTAGCGTCTTCCAGTAGACTTTTGGCATTATTTAGTAGATTAACAACGATAGATGACTGAATTTCGTCAGTTATATTCTTTAAAAGGAAAGAAGTACATTGAGAATCCTCTGCAGAAGTACTGCGGCTCAAAAAACCCCAGAACGTCAAGCCAATTAACAAATAGAATAGCATTGTAATGACAAACGCTGTAAGAACTGACTATAAACTCATGATCCCAAATGTTTGCCCAACGCATGTCCCAACGCATTTTTATTTATTTATATATCAAACTGATGAAGAAAAAATTATTGCTGCATCCGATCATTACCCATTATCCAACTGAATATTCTAAGAAATGAATGTGTTTTTTCTCATTGTGTAATCTAGCCATGCAATTTCCCCGACTGCCTTTCGACGTGTTTTCCCAATGATAACAACCGAAAAAAGGAAATAGAAACTTTAAGTTGTTGATCCCGATGACTTCCGCTGTAGCAATACTTTTCCGGAGCACAGCATGATAAAGAAGAAAGTGTTGAATTTCCTACTCTTCCTGTCTGGAATATATGTGCAGTAAATATTCGCGAGGTCTTGGATTTATTACGAATCAAGCGATATTCCTGGAATCTGAAAAACGAAATATATTTATTCATAATTAATGTAATCTGGTGGATACCTTGAATGCAATAAGAACAATATTCCAAAAAAAATACTGCATTAAAAACAGAAAATTAATTTCAAATGTTCTCAAGTAGAAATCTTAATCTTATTTATTTCTGTTACAATATTATAAGCTAGTTTTTCATATTTTTTAATTATGTTTCAGAAATACTATTTTATTTTTCCCTTGCAAACAAAATGCCCTGCAAATGTCTGATACGAATGATGACCAACTTTATTTTTTCTTCAGAGATTTGATTTGCAAGTCTTCAGAACTAATAAGTGAGAATAATAATATTTTTCTACAATCTTTTGAGATCGTAGATTCTCTTAAATTTTTGGATGACTAATTCAGAGTATTTTTAAAAATTGAAAAGATTATATTTAGTAGAAATGATTACACTGAATTGCATAAATTCATTCGACATGTTTATAGTTACAATAACAATAGAGATAGATTATACAGTTTCTTTGATTACTCACACTTTAATATTCTCCAAACAATATATCTAACTCTCGTTTAGAAAAAAATAGACTATAACCCTCTGTTTTGTCGTGATTCCTGAGTTGCATCTCAGCGAATTTCTCCCTTAGCAACCGGCCTTATGGAACTCGATGGAAGCTGTGGAAAAGCTGTCTACAGACATTTTTTTTTTATTTGTGCTATCATTTTTTATAGTGTTTTAATTTCCTCAGAGTTCATTCTGTTGTATTTTTTCCTTGATCACACACGCTTGTCGCCATTTTCTTTTGAATCTTCAGTTCGTGATATTTTTCGGTGAGTTCCTTCCAATTTACTTGTGTGAAACTTTTCAAATACAGTTTATTCATTCTTCTGAGTTTACCTTGATTATTTTTTCTATGTATTTACTGAAATCTGATTCTTTATTTTGGGGCTATTTTAACTTGTGTAATATACTTCGACTTGTAATGTATCGCAATTCTAGTGATCGTTTGATCTATTAGTAAATTCTGTGTTAAGGTTTATAGATTCACTTTATTATTTTTCTGTGTTATGGGAATTTATGTTATTAATTACTGACTTGACTTACTTTTTCTTGAACTTGTGTTAATTTTCAGAGAACTGTGAATTTTATTCTTGCTTGTCAATTTCATCATTTTTTTAATTATGTTTTATATACTTCTTTTTCTGTAGCATTTAGCTTATTTTGCTGTGGTATTTAGAAAATTTAGATTATTGATCTTGTGTTAATTTTTGATTAGTTTGTGCATTTCATTATATTAACCAGTTTGTGTGTGTCTCGAGATTTACTTGAGTTATTCCCTTTCTCAATTTATTCAATCTTTGATTCATTCATTCTTTAACTTATTCATTATTCTTTGAGGTGATATTTTAGTGAATTTAGCTTATTTTTATTTTAAAATAGTGACTTCCACTTTGATTCTTATCTTGTTTACCTGAGTATTAGATTCAGAATTAAGTACAATTTCGGATTTAAAAACAAACATTATCTAATCAGCAGCGTGTAGCAAAGTCATCCCCAAAAAAGCTAAAAAATAAAACATTAGAGGAGATAAATAAACTAGACATTTGTCAATTAAATATAAGAAGGAATAGATTTGATGTAATTTGTGAGAATTTAAAAAATATTTATCATAAATTATTCAATGTGTGTGAAGAAAGAGAAATAGATAAATTTTGTAGGGAAAGAGGGGAAATGTTTGAAGTTATAGATAATGTACTAGCTATGACTGATAGGTGTATTTTAAAATTATCAAGTAAAAGTGATGAACCTAATTCATCGAATTTAAAAACATTTGAGTCTAGGGAAATCCAACGTTGTCTCTACCGACATTTTCGGGAAGAGTTGAAGAGTGGTTAAGATTCTCAGATTTATTTCAAACAGCGGTAACAAAAAATTCAAATTTATCAGGTGCACAAAAACTGCAGTACTTAAAAGGAACTCTTAAAGGGGATGCTTTAAAAGTTATACACTCACTTGCTGTAACTGAAGCTAATTTTGAAATTTCTAACGGAACGTTATTATTATAAACGCGAAATATTATCCTCAGTTATGAACAAGTTCCTAACTTTGCCTTCGTTAAGTTCCGAATCTGATACTCAAATTCTTAATTTAGTGGATTCTTCAAGAGAATTTGTAAGAGTTCTTGAGACTCTAGAATTGAAGTTGGACAATGCCACAGACACTCTTATCATGTTTTTAATACAGTTTAAACATGATCCATCTACGCGCAGCTGGTGGAAACGCTCACTCACTACTGACGAAATTCCCTCATTCGATTGCGTGCTGCGATGCTTATGTAATCATGCAAGATCTCTCGCTTCCATGAATTCTTGTGCAAGAAAGATTTCATCAAAAAAGTTACACTCTTGGCTTCAAAGATACGAAAATGTTCTCTGTGCGAGTCAAATCATATTTTGAGCCAGTGTGATTCGTTTCATAAAATGTATGTGATAAAAAGAGTAAATTTTGTTAAATCAAATAACATTTACTTCAACTATTTAAATCAATATCATAGGGTCTCCAATTGCAAAAATAGCCATAAATGTCTCAAATGCAACAAAATACGCCATACTTTATTGCATTTTACTGAGTTTCGTGAAACTCCCAACAAAACCTTCCCGGCAAATGCAGCTGAATTTACTCCTAGCCAAGCCAGCTTCATTACAGAATCGTGCTTTAATAAGTTAGGTTTTCCGAGAAATAAGACAAGGGTGATCATTTCTTGTCTTGGTTCTTCCAATTCTCATACTAATGGTGCTTCTGAAATCAATTTCAAGCCGCATTTTGGCGAAGCCCCATTATTCTCTACCCCAGTGTAGTGTGACTGTATTTCAAGTGCTTTTAAAGATTTAAAACTGGCTGACCCGACATTTCACAAATCAGGTCCGATCGATATTTTGTTAGGGGTGAGTGTCTCCTTACCTATGTTACGAGGAGAAATCCTTCGAGGAAATGAAGGAGAGCCCTTTGCAGTTCGTTCGGACTTACGGAAATGTGTCTTGTAATTCAAATTGTGCTACGGCTATTCAGGTCAACTCTATTCATGTAAATTTGGATAAGCTAGATTCAAACTTTCGGAAATTATATTCAGTGTCTACGGCGTGACATATGGCGTTATATGGTGTTTTATCTAAGTCTAATAGATCTTGTGAAGACTTTTCGTGTCAATGTATGGCTAAAGATAATGCTGGGAAATATGCTGTAAGGTTAAGATTGCAATCTCCCCCTTCGAAATTTGGAGAGTTTAAGCAAACATCTTTACGAAGATTTAAATCATTAGAAAATTCCTTGTCAGCTGATAATGAGAGATATGAAAACTGTTGAAAATTCATACGAGAATATATAAACTTAAGACATATAAATTCTGTTCTTCGAGCTAACTATACAAAGGAGGCATACTACTTTCCCCATCATGCAGTGTTAAGAGAAGCAAGGACAAATACTAAGTTCAGAGTCGCCTTTGATGCCTGTTTGAAATAACATCTTGATGAACCTGAATTGCATGTCTTTTGTGATGCTTCAGACAAGTCATGCAGTTGTGCCATTTATCTTCGCTATGTATCATCTGATTTCAATACTCAATTGTCGCTTCTTACTTCGAAAACAAGAGTCGCTCTATTAAAAACCCAATCCTTGCTTAGACTTGAACTTTGTGCTGCATTGCCGCTCTCTAATGTCGTTTCTACTGAGCTCAAAAATTTACCTATCTCAATTCAAAAGGTATTTGCATGTACATATTCGACTATAACTTTAGCTTGGTTATCATCAGAATCATATCGTTGGCAAATCTTTGTGACAAACCGAGTATCAAAAATTTAGACGACTGCATCATTTTTAAAGTAGCGTCATGCTTCGGGATATGAAAATTCAGCTGATCTTGGAACTCGAGGCTTGTTACCATCCGAATTGATATCTGGTTACGTGTGGCTTCAAGAACCTCATTGGTTACGAGAACCATTATATGATTCTGGGGACTCTGTTGACTCAGATTCATCTGTTTTTGACAGTATACAGTTATAGGAAAAGGAAATAGATATCCGTGCTAATAGTATTACTGTAGTACTAGAAATTATAACAAAAATATCTTCCTTTACCAAATTAATTCTTGTGTGTTCTTGGATTAAACGATTTCTTAATAGTATTAGGACAAAGACTACTCGAGTGTGCGGGCTTTGAAATCAAGGCAAATTCATTCGGCTACAATCTCTGTGGTTCGTGCGTTACAAGAAGCAGAATTTTCAAGAGAGCGAAAACTCCTTAGTGAAACTAATCAGATTAAACCCTGGACATGCTGGTAGTAATTGTAAATACCAGGTATGGAGAAGTTACATGAACTGTAAATAATAAGGTTTATTTACAGTTCATTTTTATTAAGGAAAATAATAAGGTTTATTTTCTTCCCTTTAATTTATACAATTCATTTATTCATCTGTTTATTCTTTTTCTTCTATTTTTCTTAATTTGATTCATTTTCTTTTACTTCTATTAATTGCATTTAATAACTTTTTCTCTTTTTTACTAATTTAATTAGTTCTTAGAGTATTAATTATTTAAAATTTTCCATTGTGAACCATGTAAGTGTTATGTTTGAAACCCACCCTTGCGTTTCAAGGTAGGCGGTATGTTTTTTCCTGATTCCTGAGTTGGATCTCAGCTAATTTCTCCCTTAGCAACAGGCCTTTCTCACCTTTTGTTGTCGCGTGACTCGTTGTCAAGGTTACACTTGAGGAGGTTATAGCGTTGGAGAAAGACCAGAACTCAAGTGAACTTCTAACGATGTAGTGTGTGCATGGCGTCCTCTCAATAAAGGTTCTCTGATGGAATTAATTTTTCATGTTAATTTTTTCATACAGTCCACTTTGATTTCCTGAGTTACGGCACTCCACCCTCCAAACAAAAACCAAACAAATCCATAATATTTTTGAAAATAAATTATGTTTTCTAAATTAATGCATCTCAAACCATTAGCATGGGTTATCCATGTACTTTTAAATGCATCCAGTTAAATTTGATTTATAGCAGCTTCCATACCCTCCCATATCTAAAAATCATTGACTTAGTAATTATATCATACTTATGATTGTCTTGAATATCCGTTGTGGTGTAGAGATTATTTATGACAGCTAAGGAGGGACGTAAATTCAAAAAGTGTTCAAAATTGTAAGACTGAAACTCGATTAAATTTATTATAGCAATAAATACAATACATTATAAACTTATGCTAAAGTTATTTGTGACTTCATTTATTCAACGCATGGGTATCAAATAACTGAATGCGCATCGTAGAACGCAGGTAGAAATGCGCATGGTAGAAAGATACGCAGTCAGAATTAAAAACTCTGACTGCGTCTAAAGTCATGTATAGTCATGTAAAGTGAATCATGATAACTGACCATTCGTCCAGTAAATTCTATGATCATCAGTCCTTATTACAATTTTACATTTTTTTTTTTGGGGGGGGAACGAGGATGATATATTTGTACGAACTTATATTACATTTAAAGTAGGTAAGTGGAAATCTAGTAAATGCCAAGACAATCTAAGTAAGGCACAAATAAAAAGAGAATGTCTGTAGACAGCTTTTCCACAGCTTTGATCGAGTTACATAATTAATGCAAATAAAAAGCCAAAAAGAATTGACTGCTATCCCTGTCTCTGAGTACTCTGGTATTATACTGATAATGCAGCTTGTTAACAGCTGGAATATAAATTGCCGCGTTCAATCTCTTTCTAATATTTGAATCTTACATATATTTCCTTTGCATTTATTGATATATTCTATCAAAAACGTTTTGCCCATAGTAAAATATCTAGCATTCAAACTTGTGATGTCAGTTTATCTCGTTTATCGAAAATAACAATATGATTCATAGGAATAAATTTATAATTTTTTATGTTTTCTATGAACTTAATTCTAATGAAATTAGTTTAAGAAAGCTTAAAATATACTGAAAGTAAAATGCATAATTTTTTATCTAACATTTCCAACATCTTCGATTAAAATCACCAATTTTATAACTCTGCAGTAAATATCTAAATCAAATAATAGTCTCCTCTCTAAAGTAATTTATTTTCTTTCTGTCAATTAGTTAGTAACACTTTTAACATACACACATTTTTTATATACACTGACTTACACTCATATCCATAAATTAAGGATAATTCAGAGTCACATAGAAATTGAGCTCTAAAATAAAAATTTCACCTGTAGAATTATCATACATATCTTGAAGAAGAATATGCAAATTGCAGGAAACCACCAGATAGCGCGGATAGTACGTCACAATGACGTGAGTGATTGAAAGGGGTATATAAGGAATGGTAGCAAAGAAGTAAAATTGTTCACAAGCGCTTTAAAAGCCTTTCAGTGCAATAACCGCATAGTTATGGCACAAAGAAAGCATTTGGATGATTTTTTACGTGGTAGAATTATCGGACGACTGGAATGTGGACGTACCCAGCTGGAAGTATCCGAGGAACTTGGAATCGCCCAGAGTGTCATCTCCAGGCTTTGGCAACGATTCAAACATGATGGTAATGTGAGTAGATGTTACAGCACAGGTCGCCCCCGAGTTACTACGCCGAATGATGACCGGTATTTGACAGTTACTGCCAAAAGAAACAGACGGAGCACAGCATCAGACCTGTGTCGTCAGCTCTCTTCAGCTACCGGTACGACAGTTTCAAGGCAGACCGTGTACAGACGCTTAGGGAACATTGGTCTATATGCTCGTAGGCCTGTCAGATGTGTTCCCCTTACCGCAACTCACTGTCGCCTGCGATTATGCTGGGCTAGAGAGCATGCATTGTGGACACCGCAACAGTGGTCTTGTGTGATGTTTTCCGACGAGTCCAGGTTCAGTTTACATTCTGATTCTCGCCGGACTTTCATATGGAGAGCGCCAGGTACCCGTTACCTCCAAGAGAACACCATTGAACGACACCGTTACGGTGGTGCAGGATGGCTCGTTTGGGGAGGAATTATTCTTGGTTCCAGAACTGACCTGCATGTTCAGAGTGTAACGATGACAGGTCACATCTATCGGGATGTCATTCTGGAACAACATGTACGTTTGTTTCGGGGCGCCATGGGTCCTGAATTTCTGTATATGGATGACAACGCCCGACCTCACCGTGCAAACATTGTAGACGAATGCCTTCAATCGGAGGATATCACCCGTATGGATTGGCCAGCATACTCACCGGACTTGAGTCCAATAGAGCATGTGTGGGACATGCTTGGCCGACGAATTGCAGCCCGTCAACCCCCTCCCAACTGTCTATCGGAACTTCGGAGGGCATTGCTTGATGAGTGGTGTAATTTTCCCCAAGATCAGATTGATAATCTGATACTCAGCATGCGTAGGCGTTGTAACGCTTGTATTGCATCGTCCGGGAGATATACTCCGTATTAACTATCATACTAACCATGTTATACTGTTTTCTGTAAATAGGTTATTTTTTGAAATTTGCTCCAGGAAGTAAAAATCGCAATTTTTATTAATTATGTCAAACATATAGCATCTTTTTTGCTCTTTACCTTTTGTTTAATAAATAGACTTTACAAATAAGTCAAATTTGTTTTGCTTTTGTCTCTTTCATTGCCTGAACTTCATTATTCTTAATTTATGGACATGAGTGTATTTACATGTAGATGTGAGTGCGTACTTGCTTTTAATCATACAGTGAACATAATTTAGTTTTAGATGATTAACATATTTATAATATATCAAAGCTTAAAGATAAATCACAACATTTTGTATGAAATATTAAATACCAGAATCCGATGTGCACACACTGGCTAATGAATTGGAAACCTAGTCTTAATATTACATTTTTAATACACATTTCACAAGGACACCACTCCATATTCGTTAAACCATTTATATCACAAGCATCTGGAGTTCATTTACATCTAGAACAAACCAAGCAGTTGCAATGCAGGCTTTATGAACTGTAAACTGGATGGCACAGGAGATTCGGGATTGCACTTTTCCAACATTTTCTAAACATTTTCTATCAAATTAAGAGTCAGTCTGCAGAAGCCCAAAATCGCATTTCAAAATCTGATTAAAATTTATTAGACATAACTAGAATATTTCTGGCACGATATTTAGTTACATTATAGTTAAAGCATTTGTCATTTGTGGAGTAAAAAAGTAATATTGCAGAATGCACTTGATCTGAGAATATTTCCAGGTACTGCATGGCAGTTTGTTTACCTTCAACAATCACCAGAGAACCACTTACATAGCAACAGAACATTCCCTACACCATGACACTCTCACGAAACCCTTACAAAGTGCAAACAAGACAAGATGGGTTCATGTCCTCAAGAAATTCTCACCAAAGTCGACCTGATGCACCGAAGTTTCCATCAGTGTAAAATCTTTCAGTGGTTTATCTTTATTCATCTGACCATACATCTTTTTTCCAGTCCTCTTTTGTCCAGTTTTGTCTTTACAGATACCACTGGAAACGAAATCTGATATCTTGGGCAGAAATTAGAGGTTTCCTCTCAGGTATCTCATTACGTAACTGCTTTCTTTGCAATTCTCGGCGATTGATTCACACTGAGATGGGTTAGAACGAAACATGGTTAAAAGTTTATGTCAGTTGAAGTAGAGTCTATTTTCTGGCTTACAATCCATTGCAGACTTCGCTGATCACGGTGTTGCTTGATTGTGTTGGAATTACAGTTGATTCCTTCGGACGAGGACTAGATTCCGTTTCAAACTGCTGATCATCTTCAAAGGTTGCTTTTGAAAGCTTATTGAATTCTATTATCTTTAGAATTATGGCTTCTGCTAAACAGTTCCCAACTATAATCCCTTTTACAAATGCAGAAAGATCTGCCGATTTTCACAATCGACTTAATTTATCTGTCACGAAATGCAGTAGCATACTTTACTTATACTAGCATGTTGATGACTTTCACCCACGTTATAAACATGTTTCCCATACGTAAGTCACTAGCAAGCATTCATAGATTCTCACAGGGGTTCCTAATTCATTGACTAGTTTATGCGTTATATGTTACCATCATCATCTGATCTGGTTCCAATTCCCCTAAGAGAGATTCAGTCTGATTTCTTTCGTATTAGTTAGTAAACACGGGATATCGAGGTTTCGTTTCTAGTATTAAGTTTAGTTATTTGTTATTCAAAATCTAATAAGGCCGAGACTTTCTTCTTCCGAATCTGGGGAAGATTTTTTCCTCATTTAAAGATTAACTACAGTTAATCTTTAATTGCGTATTTTATATGCTGATAACTCTTATTGACTTTTATAAAAAAATTCTCTACTTTTCAATCAGTTTTCAGGAAACAAAAAGTGAAGTGGACAGCAACTGTCCAAGAATATAACAATGATGACTTCAAGGAGCTCCTAAATTTAATTTTTCTAGCATAGTGCTATTTTAATTTTCAGTACTAAGTCCAATACAAACGGAAATAAATTTGTGTCAAAATAAAAACTAATCTGAAGAGCATTAACAACTTAGACAGCAAGGATCCGCTGTTTTAAGAGACGTTGTCTCTCACTGTTGCACATACAAACTGTGTCTTATTTCATATTATTAACAGTGTTTAAATTATTATTTGTTTTTATTATTGATAGTGTTGTTAATATTATTGAGTATATATTGAAATTATTGTTTCTATTTAAATTTGATATTTAATGTAACTTGAAGTCTAGGTGCTGGCCATGCTAAAAAAATAGGAATTTAATTTAACATACGATTTTCTGTCTCGCGTATCCAATATCTGGTTTGTTATGGGGTCGAAGAGTCCGACTTCAAGCCTTTTCAGATTGGGGATATTGGCAATAATAAAATTCTATTAAAATAAAATCCTAACTTAAATGTTTTCTCTTTTCCATTGAAAATCTAGATTCCCTATTAACAAATTCCAAAATACATTTTTCATAATAATGGCGACGGCTTACACTCATTTCCTAGTATCTTGAATTTAGAATCGCAGCCCCGTTGAATCCTTTTTCCTGCGGATTGTGACGTACGATATCTTCTTTAATAAACCAGAAGTAATTAAAGTGAAGTGATTGGTTTCCAAAATGACATCACTCCTGGAGCCTCTCCCTTTCCAGAAGTTAATGAAAGGCCTAGCACAGTTTCGTGGTTTTTCCTTTGAGATCGTGATGTAATATATCACCAAATATTTTCTGTGTTTTGTGTTCTTTTTCCCTACGGGGATTTGTGTGTTATCTGGTGTTCTGAATAAAAAATATTTTTGTAAAGGAATGTTTCCATCAATATACTCGGCTACTACATTCTACAGTATTTTTAAAATTTGTGGACGTTAATATAAGCTATTATATATATGTATGTGTGTGTATATATATATGACCTATTTTGAGGTTTCTCGGAGGACCGGAATCAGAAGTAATTAACCACATGAGCAGACTGTCATACCTCAAAATATATGAGGAAAAACATAACTATAACCTAGGTGTATGGACTTCACACTTGTTCCACATAATTTGCTGTGGTCAAACCTACTTTAAGTGATAAATCTGTAAGTGAAGTCTTCTTATAAACAAATTAACATATAAGTGGGTTGAACTTACAATCTTAAATGGTAAACGTTAAACTGGCAGACATTCCCGCTAAATATCATGAAAATCAATCTTATATCATTAATTAACAAGTAATTATTTTCTGAAAAATAACTTTAAAAGCCTTAAATACCGTTATTTACCCATGCATAACACAAAAATTTAGGGCAAAATCTCTAAGTGCGCTTCATCCACGGTGTTAAGGTGAAGACCGACTGAGCGTCTAGGCCAGCCGCACGTATAAATGGAGTGAATGTAACAAAGAGTTAAACTTCTACAACGCCAGTTCGAAACTGACCTAGAGGTGAAAGTAATGTTAGTGACCCTCCTTCGACCCCATTGGTCAAGAGAGGTTGCTAACTGCGGAGTAACCATCTTCGGCCCAGGCAACGTTGTCCAACGAACTTTTTCGAGACATCTGCGGGCCCCCTCAGAGAGAAAGCACGGAAGGAGTGTGCAGATCAAAATCTTCTGTGGTAGTTCTAACACCATTTTCTTTTTAAGACCAAGACGCCATGTTGGGCAAATCTTTGATCGAGTATGGTCCCTTTGGCATAATGGCCTAATTAGAATTTTTATTTCCTATTTACAACTTTATATATATTCAAAATAAAAAAAAATTCAGCAGGAGGAATTAGTTTTCTTTCAATTTTGTATTTTCTCAAGGGTACTCCACTTATACGTGCGGTTGGCCTAGACGATTCACCCTAACACACGGAATAAAGTTTACTGCTTCAGATAATCACACAATATACACACAAATCTAGAAAGGTGTTCAAGAAAAAAAAGGAAATGCAAATATTTTTTTCTTAAAGAGTAATTGATGCACATTTATTTAACCACAAACCACTATTTAACTTCTACTGGACAGTGTAAATCACTATGCTTTAACTTTGCACTAATTGACAGTCCTTAGCAAATTTTTGGGTATGTTATCTAGAACATGGATATCGTCTTCTTTAAGGATAGGGGATTAAGAGATTACACATTTGGATTGTATAGCTATTAGGATAAGAGTAAAAAATGCAATTGTCTACAAAATGGCTTAGAAACATAAACAAGGGTTAATTCGTTTGCTTCTCAAAGCAATTAGTTTAGAATCAGGAAAGTAGTTTGCATATCCAATTTATTGTTTAGGATATATAGGAGACACAAAACGTCACCATTTTTGTTCTACAGAACAGGGTGCTCGTTAAAAACGCATGCTTACTACATACTCTTAGTATTACTTAAATAAGGGAGTGTAGCTCCAAGGAAAGAAGTGCACAAGACTTTATACAACTTTCTTTAACATAAATTTCTGTACACTATTCTGTACACTACGACTGCAACTTACAACATCTTCTATTCTAAACTATAAACACCCATAAAAAAAAGTTACATCCACTTTTCAATTCAAGACAAGCAGCATTGATAATATTTTATTCTACGTTAATTGTGAAATAATTTTAATGAGTTAGCAATTCTCCGACAAAACATTCCAATGTTTCCCAACATATACATAAATATGGTAAATTTAATAATTTTTTCGAGTTTTTATTACCAAGGCAAATTCCTAAATAGTAATTAATGTAAATTGTAAATATTAATTATGGACAAAATATTAAGTGATGAATTCAAACAGTCTGATTACTTATACATTTGTAAAACTATTAATGAAAAATATGAATTTGCTAAAATAAGGATTTAAGAGTGCAAAGAATAATATATACATAAAATACTTTTAAAACTTTTTTTTTAAGTATCTTCATAAAAAGACGCATTTAACCAAGGTTTTATCACCAGATAAGGATATAATTTTGGTGCATATAGATATGTGGAGTATTCTCTATGAATAGGTTTCGTAAAAAATGTACTTAACAAAAAAATAAATGTGCAGTAAAAAAAGATTATTTTCCCTTTTAGGATTCACACAAGGATTTTTTTAAAAATACAAATTCTAAAATTATTTTGTTAATTTTTTAAAATATTCCGTGAATTTAACTTTTGAAAGATTCGTTCAAACTTTTTGCTCACACTTTCTTAATAAATACCAAAATAAATATGTCCATCCATTTTAAGTTCCGCCTTTGTTTATGTATTTTTTAAACTCTATTTCAATTATAAGAGTTCAAATTCTTCAAAAAAATTCAAAGTATTGACATAAATTCTTATTCTTATAAAATAACTAATTAATCAGTTTACAAAATAATACCCGAATAGGTTTAAAATATATTTTGGAGCAATAATTATGCAAAATTAAGAGAAAAAGAAATAAAAAGTAAAAATTAATGAACAGTTTAAAAATTTCAAAACTAAATTGTCTCTTTCAGAAATCGGACCACATACGCAGAAGATTTGAATGAAATTAGCTTACATGAAGGATTAAACATAACCTGTTTAATTTGAATTTCCCTATATATAATTTCCCTTTTCTAATACTGCCTGTGCTAAATAAAGAAGAGATGATTTAGAATTGTCACTAATAGTACTGTCCTTATCTAGTTCAAACTTATCAACATTGTATGCAAATAAAGAGGGAATTTATTCTCTAAAAACTGAATCTAAAATAGTCTTCTCATAATATGATGATTTTATTTCCAGGTTTACATCTATAACAAAATCAAATCTTTCTGTGCTTGTAGATAATCTTCTTCACCTGATGCAACTATTTTCAGGATGTTTACCTTTAAATAAAGTGTACAAAGTAGCTCTTTAACACCTGAATTTACTTAAAAATAAACATGTTTATCAAAAGTAACCAAAAATTACCCTTAAGTACCTGATAGATATTTTTCTTACAATTTTTTAATCGGTTTTCTTTTCACCAATTTTTTTTTTCAAAAAAAAGGTTTAAACAATTTCAAAATTTTAAACTTTTATAAACTATTTACAGCCAGTTTGAAAGTACATCCTTAATTTAGTTTTATTCTTCCTCAATATTAGTTCTATTTAGCATTAAGGAATATTCTGCTAAAACCAGTGTTATATACATATATACAGGTTGGCATTATTTAAATCAGTTGATTTTTTTGAAAACAGTCATTGATTTAAATCTTTTTTTTTTCACTTCTTTTAAAACCTATATTCCTAAGACCGCAGAATTGGGAGTCAGTCAGCACAGTAATACCAATAAGTAAATAAGTGTATATAGATAGCATGTGCTTTCCAAGAATTTAGGGGTTGTACATAGTACAATAATTATGACTGAAGGAATTCATTTTATGAAATGGGAGGTAAAGAGAGTATTACAGATCTTTAAATCCAGTTTGTCTACCAAATAACAACAGCCGTGGCTTCATCTGCTGGAATGGAAAGACAGTTTTCTTCTTTTGGTATTGTTCATTCTAGCCTTCATAACCAATTAGGAGTGAATAAAGCATCAAAGCTAGTGTTTTTATTGAAACAATTAAATCCATAATTCGGTGCTTAAAAAATATTGAAATAATTGTGATTTGTTTTTTTAAATAAATAGTTTGCATTAAAAGAATATTAAATTTGTTCTTTAAATTTACATCTTATTTAGTTTGCACTATCCAATTTCAAAATAATGGAATGTATTTAGATTAAAATTTATATATTTAA
>CM063498.1:132075881-132083381 GCA_032207245.1 Pardosa pseudoannulata
GACCATTTGATTTTCTAAATATAATAGTCTGAAAAGAGTGACAATACTAAAGGCTCCTATACCATAAAAAAAGCTGAATTTTTAATATATCACTTAAAACCTTTATATTCATCAGTGATACTCACATTGTAACAAGAAGACAAACAACAATTTTAAAAATGAAACATTTTTATGTGAATTATAGGTATTTAAAGAGAATTGCAAAAAATGAATAAGTGGCACATTGGACATCTAAAAATAATTAACCTTAGTTTAACTGGTACACTAATCGAAACACATTCGCCATCCCTGGATTAGGCTATGTTGATGTCCTATCACATTGCTGAGGTACCGTGATCCAGCTATGTCAGGTGATGTCATCTGATTCTTCCTATGAAACCTGCTATCAAATGTATGTGCTCTTATAAATAGTTTATAATGGTGTAACATCATCTGCATTCTTCTGGAAATCTTTAGGGCGAATTTTTATCACTGTGTCTTTAAGAGAATACTTCCAATCTTTAAAAGAACGCCATTCAGCTCCATGAAATTCGTTAAAACCTTTCATGTACATCCCATTAAGATTTGAGGTGTGGCATGCTGAATACCACCAAGCTCCTTTAAATAAAACAGCACAGTTAAGATCATAAGTGTCGTTGTCTTCATCTTTGGTACTAAACGGCAATCCATTGGTGTCAGAAAAAGAATCACCTACAATTGTAAATATTAGTTAAAATAACCGTGTTTTTAAAAGTATAGAAACTAATTCAAGTTTCATTTGTTTACATTAATAAAATTCTTAATAAAATATGTAATTGAAATCAGTCATTGTTTTAAAAACTTGTCTTTCATTATTGACTTAATTCAAGCTAAAGATATAGATATTTTTATTTTAGACGTTCTTTATAGGTGGTGTTTCCTAAAAGGTCGCAGATCAAATATTTCAAAGTCTTAGTAATGAATCGAGACCATTTTTCTTGCAAGGTCATTACATTAACAAATAAATATCAACAGCTATCTGAGATATAACAACAATGAAATGGAAATAGCAAACTGAACACAGATGATTGAAATTAGTTTACTGTACTGTCAATTGGAATGACTACAAAGCTTTAAAGAAGCTCCTGAAAATTCCTGATTTTTTGTACTTAACAGGAAAATTTGGTACCAGAGTTATTATCTAACAGAACAAAATGGTATAAATAATTCAGCTCTATTTTAAACAGTTTAGAACAATTCAATTGCAGGGTAAAATTATTAATAAAATTAAAAAATAATAATTTGCTAACTATCGAGACTGACAAATACAGCTCCAAAGCATAATAAACGAATGACTGCACAACTCTGTTATATTAAAATAAAAGACAGCTTAGACCTAAACCAAAAATTTTGCTGATCTAAATTAGTACCCTCGTGGATTTCAGGTGAATAGTTGAATTAAACCAATGTTGAATACAAGCGTAAGAATACTGAAAGAAACAGACAGTTATTCTATAAATATTAGTTTTGTAGAGAGTTCTATTGTTAAATCCCGGGTTAGTCAGACCGGGATGAAGAGATAGTTTTACAGAAAGGAAACTATAAATTTTCATTAGTGAACCATCTGTACTCTAAGTGCAAAAAGATTAGTCCATTTAACCCACAATTAATAAGTCAAAATTCCAAAGTGAATGATAACACTTCTTTATGATGCATATTGAAAGATCATATCTTTCAAAATTCTTGTTAAAATGCTTGACTATCCTTGATATATTTGTAAGTACTAAAATTTAATATAACTTGGAAAAAATGTATGTATTTTAATGACTGAGAAGTATTACAAAAGTCCAACTTTCAAACGATAAATTTCAAACAGTTTCAAAATAAAGCATTTCCATACTTTTGTACATATTTATATATGTGTTTATGTTTCGTTTTCTAAATTCTTACCACATCAAATAAACGAAAATATTTATGGGAAAATTTTGAATCTGCAGAGAATATTCAACTACTTCATTATAACAAGAACTAAATAATTTTTCATTGTAAGAACATAAAGGGCAGACACAAAACTTTACTTTTTGAACATAAAATTGTCATCAGTATATATAATAAGGAATTATTCAAGTAATTTAAGAATGCTAAAAGAATTTTGTAACTGCTGCCATAAGGTTTTGAAAAAATAATAGTATTGTTTTGCAAACGCACTTACCTGCTGTTCCTCTGTATCCACTCACATGCATGGTGTTCTTACGCAATTCATCCTCAATCCAAAATACATCATAAATGGCATAAGCAGTAACGTTATCCCAGTCATTCAATGTGAACTTTACGACGTTCGACCGTTGATTCGTCAGGGCAAAGATATTGTCATTTCCTATGAGTGTGATATTTTACAATAAATAAAAAAACTTGTTACGTTTATATATATATATATATATATATATATATATATATAATATATATATATATATATATATATATATATATATATATATATATATATATATATATATATATATATATATATATATATATATATATATGTGTGTGTGTATATATATAGTATGTATGTATGTATGTGTGTGTGTATGACTTATAAAAAAGTTATACATGTAATCCCAAAATTAAAAACATCTTTGTTCATTCAAAAATCCCCTTTTTTAATCTGTCGTTACTTTTAAAATCAGACACCTTTTTTTTCATATAATATGTGTGCGGCTATACTCTAGAGATGCAGCCAACACTTAGTCTTTAATGTGCAGAAAATAGAGCTGGTTAAGCAAATTATATAGGCATATATAATTATACCAAAGTTATTTAAGTTCGTAATTTGGTTAGAGGGACTTATTTATTGGTATAGTGTTAAACGGAATCACTTTTAAAATATTGACCCTCTGCAATTATATGCTTCTGCTAACATGAGTTCAGTTGCTAAAAACATTGTTTGAAGTCTCCTGAAGCGGTCATTACTTCTGAATTATAATTATCCTTTCAGTTCATTGCTGTAACTGGGAGTAATTTGTGATTTCGATAGTTTGACTGTATACGAAGGAAAATGCTGCCTTCTCATGAGTGATGTTGGCGATCAAATTCCGCCTGTATATAAATTCTTTCTAACTTTTTCTGAGGACTTGTACAGATTCACGGCTGTCTTTGAAGTAAGGGTGCCTTCGAACGAAACATTTTCTTTATACATCTGCCACAACAAGTTTCAACTTTTCTGTTGGCGATTTCTCCAAATGCTGGTAGATTTTGATAGTCTCACGTAATTCATCGATTTTCATATTTGAAATAACAGTAAAGTGCTTAGTGTGTTTTATCAGTTACAGAGTTCCTCACAATGAAAATAAGTGGGCTCAAAGCTACGAAAAATCTCTCTGCCTTAAATGAGTCTTTATTTCTGCTTTACTCATGTTGGCTATCACTATATTTTGGTAAAAAGGTATTTCTTTCTTGTATCCATTTCTGATGTAAATGATTCCATACGACTGACTGGTTTACTAGCATGCTCTGCAAAAGCACTACACAGCTCCTTTATTTTTTCCTCATCACAACTTACGCTACATATAAATAGTGTATTAAAAATATCATATAAAACTAGTCTCTCCTCATCCAGCTTCAAAACCGGTTTGTAAACATTAGTTCATTGATGCATACTTACATGTTTATATGTGTGTATATGCTCGTTCATATAAAATTCTGAAATTTTTTAAAAAATTAAAACATTTATAAAAAATAGAATGGTATAATTTCTATTATGAGACTAACTTACCAAGCCAGAAATCTTTCGTTCGGCTGCCAAATCCATTTTTATAAGATTGCCAGTCTCTGTAAAAATAATCGTCTGCACTGCCAAAATCACCTCTTCTTTGAATAACCTGGAAGAAAAAATAATTCATAAACAACAATGCATTCTATCCCGCAACGTTTTCTAATCACCTGTCAAACTTTTTTTCCCAACTCAAGTCGAAATGTCTCCACTTACCGGAAATACGGATTATTATTGATTTTGAGTATTCAAAATCGATACAAATCCTAAGATTCGTCCTTTTTATTTACATAAAATTTATTTATAACTTTCATTTCAAAATAATTTATCGTAGCTATTTGTCTCTGCTGCCGCTTCTAATCAGTTACTATTTGGTATCTTATCAAAAGTTTCGTTTAGAACACTGCTGTTTTCTTTTTGCTGCAAAAGAGCTAACTACATCGACATCAGTCACAGAAATCATTGAAAGTTTAGGATAACTGAAATTTCTGGAATCCCGCTCATGGGAGATATAAATAAATGGATTTCATTTTCCCGGTTAAATAAATCTGAACAAGCAATAATCATTTTCAAGGGGGGTTTTCTATAACCTTCTGCTGGTTAAAAATTCACATATTTGGTCTGTTTGGTGTGCTTGAGTCATATCCCTCACTACACCGTTTTTAGATTTTCAACGTTATCAGAAGTTTGGTTTACCGAAATAACAAAGATCTTAATCCTCATAATGATTATGTCAGAAAATAACCATGTTTGTACAGAACTTTTGTTAAAAAGTAATTCTTTTCCCAACTCTTGACTTTCATTTATTGTCCATATAAGGTTGAAAACTGCTTTTCGTACTTAAGGGGTCAAGTATTTTCAAAATAACAAAAATAAAATAATCTAAATCTTATGAAATAAGCTTTTTGTCTCGCAAACGTCAAGTTAGGTGTAGTTGAGTCAGATTTTAGCTATACAAGGTTTCCCAATTTTGGAAACCCTATATAGTTAAGTCAGGAAAGAAAGAAAACGTAATAACTTATTTAATGATAGTAATATTTTATTGCAGTAAGCCTTATACGGGAAAGAAAACATTAAGTTTTACTCTAAAGTTATTTTTCTTAACGCCATACTTCCACATGATCATCTAATCATTCTGTCTATATTTTTGGAAAGCCAAGAATAATATTACGACGGTGTTCATCATAAATGTTTTTTTAATCCATGACGGATTTTGCGTTCTAAGTGTTATCTCTAGATTACTTATCTCTGGGTTTGTCAGCATAAACTAGTGTCTTTACATGCCGAATACCCAGTAGTCGCAAGAAGAGAGGTTCGGAAATCTTTGATTCCAAGAGAAGGGTTATCTACGGCCAAATCATCTGTCACCAAAGACATCATCAATTAACTTACTACTTTGACACACAAAGTGATGAGAAGTACTGTCTTGCTACAGATGACTTGCATTCATCCTTCCCCAGCTTCATTTGTGGCTCTAAAAATGTTTTTATAATGTTGAGTTAGGTCTTGCTTGGTTACTATATTATTTATTGGTATCGTGTTAAAGGGAATCACCTTTAAAATATAGACCCTCTGCAAGTATCTATTTCTGTCAACACGAGTACAGTTGCTAAAAACATTTTTGGAAGTCTACAACGGTCGCTACTTCTGCATTAGAATTATTCTTTCAGTTTATTTTTATAACTGGAAGCACTCATCCGTAGCTAGCTCCATAAATTTTTAGGCATGACGTTAATGAGGCTGGAATTGGCATATACTCGCCTCCAAATATTCGACAGTTATAACTGTTGATTATCCTTAAAACAGGAAATGTTGCCTTATCATAGAAAAGAATAGACGATAGAAGCACATTAACCTCCCGTAGTCGTTGCAGTATCGGTTCAAAAAATTTCATTCTGATATCATTGTCTTATTTTGTTACTGTAAGCACAAGTTTCATTTTGTAACATTTTGCTGTAATGCCCTTCCGCACTATCTTGTGTAATGTAAACTTAGTCCCCTTTAATTTCTGAAACCCTCATGGTATGAATTTCTGTAAACTACGTTGTACACTTAATGGTATTAATACAAAACATCGAACTTCCTCGAGTGACCAATTTTAGGCGAATTCGCAACACTTACTGGTCTCTAGAATTTAGAGTAACTCTTAAATATCGTGCACTCATTCAAAGGTTTTTTAACCTCTCAATTTTTCTTTCTATTTACCAAAGCAAAATTTACCAGAGCACGCACTTCAATTTCTTTGGAAATCAGTGCTCACATGCAATCCATTCAGGATGCATACAAAAAAATTTCAACTAAATTTTAAAATTTCATATATGACTGACATACTGCATTAAAATATTCCTATAATGAAAAATTATTAGTGTTTACTTTCTTTCCAGGATTTTATGAAACCCTATATTATGTATTTTATCTCATTAAAATTTGTCTTTTAGCAATACATTCAGTTAAATATAAACCCTTTTCAGAATTCAATTTTTATTACACCATTGGTCCCTCCAAAATGTTCCACGTGCATTACTTTTCTCTCAACCTCTGTAGAATCTCAAGAGTTTGCCTATCCTAACCTTCACTTATGATCAATTTCCACTGCCTATATGGTACAAAATTTAATCAAAGATTAATTCCTTCCATTTTAAATACATTGTGAATGCACATGCAGAGGAATTAATGGTATAGATGGATAAACAGATAGATATTTAATTGGGTTGTGTAAAATATTTCATACCGTCCAGGCTCCTCCATCATCCTCCATATCGCAGTAGACTTCTATCGAACCGTTTATTATTCGATTCCGAGGCCAAATTTTATAGACGCCGCTATTAGCAAATGGGTCTTCCTCCATCACTTGCGCACAATCCATAGGTTTTCCACATAGTGTCTCAGAAACAGAGCACCTAAAGATACCAATCCACATAAAGTTGCTTCAGTGCACTGTTTTTACTTTTAATATACTTTGTATAGAGAAAGTATTTTCGTGACGAAGAAAACAAATCGATCTAGAGAAGCATGTTCATGTGTGATCTCAGTGGGCAGAGCACAGAGGGAAGAGAGAGTTATGAGAAAGAAAATACAGGACAAAATAAACAGGAAACTATTGGGTTGGCAACTAAGTAATTGCGGATTTCACTCATAGATAGCGTCAGTTGAATTTTTAGGTTTGCAGACGTAGTACAAATGCAAAACACATTTTGTTATTTGATAGTTGGCAATTCAGCTGTCAATCAGTAAAAAAAGTTTTTTGATCGGTTGCGTAGTTTTCGCTTGGCCTTCGTTGAAGAATGGAAAATCAAAAGAAACATTTTCGTCATATTTTGCTTTTTTATTTCCGCAAAGGGAAAAACGCATCGCAAGCTCATAAAATGTTATGTGATGTTTATAGTGACAAAGCCTTAAAAGAACGGCATTGTCAAAATTGGTTTGCCAAATTTCGTTCTGGAAATTTTTTACTCAAAGATGAAAAACGCTCTGTTCGTCCAGTTGAAGTTGATGACGCCCAAATCAAAGCAATAATCGATTCGGATCGTCACAGTACAACATGTGAGATTGCAGATAAGCTTCATGTATCACATACATGCATTGAAAATCACTTAAAACAACTTATCTATGTTCAAAAACTCGATATATGGGTTCCCCACGAACTTAAAGAAACGCATTTAAGGCAACTCATTAACAGCTGCGATTTGCTAAAGAAACATAATGAAAATAATCCATTTTTAAAACGACTGATAACTGGCGATGAAAAATGGGTTGTTTACAACAACATC
>CM063498.1:132093381-132108381 GCA_032207245.1 Pardosa pseudoannulata
CCAAAAAAACCAGAGTTCTTTTTTTTTAATTTCTGTTATATTGCTGGCTTTTACTACCTCACATGATTACGAAGACAGGTCAAAAACTCAAAACTACAATACTAAGTGACTTCCTGAGGGATAAATTCTTCGTTCCCAATGCCTAAGAAATGGAAAGAAACCAATGAAAAGATCATCTTCGTTTTCGCACCTGCTGAAAGAACTGCACTCCTAAAAATCTTCGAGAGTCATAAAAACTATGTTACACTGTAGTTTTTGTTGCTTGTCAACATAAATTTATAATATCACGTCACCTCTAAAGTTACGTCGTTGTAAGAATTAGCCGATAAAGCTGTCACATTTCGCTGAGTTATTTCTCTCCCACGCTAAGAGTCTTTGCAAATCTCAAGGAGTGTTTTATAAGTTGGAGATTTGAATACGCATCTAAACCTTTAAATTTATGGCCTGGCCACTCGAATTCTCTATATCAGACGGGGTGTATTCTCTTACAAGACATTCTCTGCTCATAAACTTGGAGGTGTCATGTGAATGCTTTAAAAAAATGAAATTGTTTAACCATAAACATCAACCCTGCTTCACCCTCCTCCCTTTTTAAAAGACTTGTGGTTGATAGGCTTAATAGCTTCAGATTGCGTTCTCAAACATTTCCTGCAAATGCGAATTATATAAATAAAATGAAATACATAGTCAGAAATTAAACACCGTTGTTAAAAGGAGTGTTTTATTTATTTATTTTGTAGAGAGAATAAATGTCGCTCAGAATACCCAAATACTATAAATTCATGAGTTGTAGCAGTAAACATTACCAGAAATTCATGATCCTTCCAAATTTGTAAATAGACGATATAGTACCTACGAATACCCTATATAAAAATAGCCTAAGTTATCTGTTAGTCTGTCCTCGAATTTATGAAGAGTTTCGACCTGGAATAGATAGAGGCATCCATATTGTATTCTTGATGAGTTAGGGTTAGCAAAATTCAAAGCGAGTAAAGTTTATCTTCTCCTAAACTATCGATCCGATTCTAAAATAAATTGATATAAATATGCTTCATATCACAGCGAAAAATATTGTCTTCTTTAAAACATTCGAAATCCACCCGTTTTTCGAGCTTATGCCATTACATGAAGCCCCATTTTAAGAACAAGCGATTACATTTATCAATTTATCACATAATAAATAGGTTAAAAGTAACATTTTTTTCTAGTATTATGACGTCATTCCTTTAACCATCTCATTTAATCATTTTTTATTTTAAATTATTTAAATAATATCTCCATTATTTTCATAATTTTTATCACTGAATTTAGGTGTTATATAAATAATTTTCTTTTATATTTGGCCTAAATAATAGATTAGGTATGTGTGGGATAATTTTAAATTTAATCATCGATTATTTTTTGTTGCAAGATAATTCTCAGCCAAAACACAAACCATTTTTTTACCTGCCTCATAGGGTACTTTACAATTCTGAAAAATTAAAAATTTTACTGCTATTAAAATACATTATTCTTTTTTAGAAATTTACCAGTAAATATTTACCAATATATTTTACAGTTTACCAGTAAGCAAATATACTGGTTGACCATTATTACAAACCATAGCTTAAACATAGGTTGCTATGATATAAAACACATATTGTCATATATATTAGGTTATTGAACTAGGCAACTATAAAACTGACATCATTCGCGTATAAGGAGATAAAAGATGTTTGGTAAAATTGCTCTAAAATTTATTTCTTGATCCCTGGTTGCCTTCAGGACAAAACCTTCACTGTAATATAAGTATAAAATGCTCTATGCACCCCTCATGCTTTAGGGTATTCGGGATACTTGATTCAGGTCAAGAAATTTTCCAGGTATTCGGCAAAATGTCCTAGACTGAAAGAGTTAGTCATATTTACGAAATAAAGTTTTTTTTGCCGTAGTTGGAGTTACAAAATTTTTATTTCCACTTTTTTTTTCTCAAGTCAGAGTATTTGATAAATTTTATTTATGTAAACTTCAAACAATTATTTCTTATTTCCCTAAATTGGATGATTTGCCTGGGATAATTTACATGAAATCTATGGATAGAGCTGTTATATTTTTCATTGTTTTTCTTCACATTTATGCCGAATGATGGTCTATTGGTTCGGGAGCTGGCCTTCGGCACCGGAGTTCGTGGGTTCGAATCCCACAGTGGCATGGATGTTCGTAGCCATTCGGAATCAGCTTTAAGCTGTAGGTCCCGGTCTCATTAGACCTCGTGTTGCAAAAAGTAGACCGTAGCACTCCAAACCGAAACTTCTTCACATTTATTGCCAAGCAGTTACTGCGTATATAGAATATACCACGCCATGGTGTTTGGACTTATAAAAGAAATTTTGTATTAAGCTGCAATACATGAGTGATGGTGATGTCATATTACCACTTTCCAGTGTGTAATATGATACCACATGTAATGGGAGTCACCTCTGGTTGGGCGAAGAATAGCAGTAGTGGAGCTAACGTGTGACGCGGAAGATGTAAAGAGGAGGTGATGAACGGATGATACAATGACGAATGCTGACAAAAAATGCGACTTGGATTTGATGGTCACACTATAGGTTTTTTTTATTTCAAGATTTTCTTTTAGCATTTAAAATATCTCATATACCATCACATATATAAATATTACATATTTTACTTTGTCACCTCTACTGGTAACTTATGAAGGTGTCTCAAACTTTAAAGTTTCGCGTTGCACATAATCGTATAGTAGAGATTGGAAATTTCGTGGCGTTGATTTTTTAAAGCTAACTCTAGAAACGTCACAGTACGGACCAGCACTTGGGAACAGTTTTTTGGTAAAAATTATCATGGGGCCACGTCCATTCGGCGTAGAGCCAAGGTTTCAGTTTCTATAAGGGAATGCTGGTAGGGAATCCGCGTTGCAAAAAATCTAAATCAAAATAGGCTAAAGAGCTTAGGCCGGCAAAAGTTTGAGGTGACACCAATGGAATATTGTCCTAATATCGCTTCAGCGGGACTCTTGAAAAAGAACCGTCAAAAAAATCTGTAACAAAAACGATGAAAATCCCTGATTACGCTCGCGCCAAAAACGCCAAAACATAGCCAGCTAAGGGTTGACAGACGCAAAGGAAACCCCTTCTCTTAACACGACACAGGGATCACTCTGTTCCGACCACTGAGAGGCTGAGACAAGGAACGCCGAGAACGAAAGACCAATTGTAAAGAGACGTACCCAATGCAGGTGAAAATTCGCCAAGGGTGATGATGAGCGGAATTTGGCAACACACAACAACGCGGTGTTTTCAAAAAGATCGGCTGTCTGAGGACACTGAATATTATTGCCGTCCACAACTCAGGATTCAAGATGATGACCGCAAATTATTACCGAAAGGTTTAAGGTAGCGGATGCAGGTGACCACAATTAGCAGTTCGGTTCGAAATTTAATCCAAGACCGAGGGTTGTTCTGCTTAAAGAGTATAGCTGTTGTCGTGAGAAAATATCAAGAAATGCACTTGCAAAAGATCACAGTTAGAGTAGCATCTGCATAGGGCAATATGCAAAAGGGGATGTAAAATGAAATCCGGACATAATACACGTGAAATATGTAATGAAGTGACATGAAAGAAATCTTCATTACATCGTGATAAATTAAAAGTACTTTGCAATTACTCTATACCTAGAAATATCTCGATTAAGAGGAAAAAATAAAATTAGAGTTTGTGAACTAATTTTTCTCAATATATATGTATGTGTGTGTGTTAATTATAATATTTTAAACTGAAACTAAACAACTTTGTTATAATTGTATTTTAAAATAAATTTCAATCGATTGTTTCCCTAAAATTGCAACCTTTAGCAAAACTCTCTTGTTCCTCCTAATCATTGAGGTTGAATTGGCAACTTCGCACATACCAAAATTAATTCTTGCGTAGCTCAACATTGTTTAGGTAACTCCTTTACATTACTTAGTTTCTCTTCCTTCACATCATCAAGGACCTAACTATTAACACTGACTGGCTAGTTCACCTCATTATATGTGAAGCTCCAAAGACGAGATGTTTAAATAAACTGAACAATCTTATTTCTAAATTTCTCGTGTTTTCTTTCACCCCACTACTGCACCGTATCGTTTATTGATACCTTTATTTCAACTTTAATGGGTTTAAAATGTCCATTACACACATACGCACTCACACACATTATATATATATATATATATATATATATATATATATATATGTGTGTGTGTGTGTGTGTGTGTGTGTATGTATGGTGGAGGAGGGCTCTTGGATGGCTTAAACACACAATTAACCACTCAGATTTTCAAATACAAACATTTAATTGAAATATGTATGTAAGTTAAAGATAAAAACCCATCTGGCTTAACATCTGATATTAATCATCAACAAAAAGGAAGCTCAAGTGCCGTCTGCACCTAACGATCGTGCTCGTCGACATCCGATTTCCATCTACATCTGCGTCCCACTGTCGAGAGTTGTTGCCAAACAGCAAAAGGAAAACTTCGCTCGCTCGTTAAAAGAATTTTAAGTCATCCAACACTCGTTTAAATAAGGCATTACGCGATATAAAAAATAGATAAAAAAGAATGATAAGGGAAAAAGGAGAATCTTAGATAGGTGTTTTAAGTGTAATAATTTTCGATATATTACAGATATATATATGTGTGTGTGTGTTTGTATATATATATATATATATATATATATATACATTACTTAAATTTTATTGTTTTCCCCATTCTTTTGTTTGTACGTAAATGTCTTATATTTAATTTTAAATTTAGATCACAGATGACGCCACTGAATCAATATGCACTTTTTATGCTTCTGCTTGATGCAAGGAATGGCGAATCAAGCAGAAACTTTAAAAAAATAGCAATAAAAAATGAGCAGTATTATAAATTATGAACTCCCGTTGTTAAAAATACATAATACTGTTAAAAATATATTCTCTTAGTCAGTGTATTTAATTAATGTTATGCAAGTAGACTTTAAAGGTTCTTATTCACATTTATTTTATGTATGCAATTGAAGGGTCACTAACAGCAAGAGAAGAGAAAATGGTAATGTTTGAAAGACAAGTGCTACGAACCATTTTTGTGGTTTCACTGACAAGTGAAATTAGCGAAGAAGATACAGTTTTGAATTTTATAGACTCTTTAGAGATGTTGACTTTTTAAATTTTATCAAACTAAACAGAATAAGTTAAGCCGGACATCTCATGAGAATGAAAAGTGATAGAGTTGATGTGAAAGTTTTCATTGTATTACCTTTTGGACAAGAGGTTTTACCCCAGGCGTAAACCGAAAAAAAGAAGGGTTGACTGTTTAGACTCCGATTTTAGACCAGTGAATCGGGACAGCCATTTTTGGGTGCTTACACTTCCGGTAGAAAATTGATTGGCTTACTGGCGCCATCTATTCACTAATATATTAACTAAAACTACTCAATTAATTGGACAGTTATTTTATTATTTTATTTACATTTTTGACAATATTTTCAGTCAATTTTCTCCCTTTTATTTAAATTTTATTTAATTTTTTCCTTTTACTTTTGTTAGGTTTTGGGTGTTATAATTTTTTTTTTTTTTTTTTACATTTTTGACAATTTTTAAAATTGATTTTTATTTTTAACTGTCAATTTTTTTAATCTTTTTTTATTATTTTGAAATCAATTTTTGCTATTAAAAACTTTATACATCAAGCTGTCTATAAGGAGCAGTAAGCAGCCTGATTTTTAAAGATTAAAAACATTGTTCTGAAAAAATGTTATAATGATATAATAATTTAGAAACTTACATTTTTTTATCAAAGAATATTCTTAAGTTTAAATTTTACTATTCCTCTAAAATTCTCTTATACAGCAATATTGAATAATTATTTCACTAAATAAAGAGTAAAAGAGAATTTTCTTGAATATTCTTTGATAAAAAAAAAAATATAAGCTTCTAAAGTACTATATTGAAGTACATTTCAATGAGTAATTTTCTCATGAATAAATCAGGCTATGTACTGTCCATTACAATAAACTGAGAAGCAAGCAATTTTCTACCGGAAGCTTAAGCACCCAAAATTGGCTGACCCGATCCACTCGTGATTTTAGGGGTGTTAAGATCAAAAACTGGAGGTCCACGGCCAAGAAAAGAACAGCCTGGTTGGATCTTTTAAAAAAGGGCAATGCGCACAATGAGCTATCGAGACAGCTATGATGAATTATTATTGGTTTTGCTCAAATTTATTGTTAAGAAATTATTGTGTTCTAAGAAAATATGATGACAAGATATTTTAATATACATAATCTATATGTTTTTTAAGGAAAAAATGAAAACAAATCGATGAAGTTTTATTATGGTACTAGCATCTAGCCCGTCATAGGACGGGATCAGTACAATTTTTAATTTTCTAGAATTGTAAAGTACCCTAATAAGGCAGGTAAAAAAAGGTTTGTTTTTTGGCTGAGAATGATCTCGTACAAGCTTTATAATTTGTTTATCTTTACTGACCACATGTTAGTTGCCAACTTTAATTTATTTTGTCATATTACGTGATAGGATGAACAGCAGAGGTTTTAATATTGACAGTGATTATTTGGCGGTATATATGAATGATGTCCAAAATTGAGCGAATCGATTGCAAACCATGTGGTTATGTATAAAAAACAAACACACAAACTTCTTAATTTTCAAAGATATATAACTTAAACGCTAGATATTTATTAGTCCGCTAAATAGACTCCTAGACTTTTACGAAAAGAATTTGTTGTTAATACCTGTGATAAAATTACCATGGCAACAAAAAATAATCAATGATTCAATTTAAAATTATTACATATGTACCTAATCTATTATTTAAGCCAAATATAAAAGAAAATTATTTACGTCATATCTAAGTTCAGTGATAAAACGTATGAAAATAATGTCGACGATATTTAAATAATTTAAAATAAGAAATGATTAAAGGAGATGGTTAAAGGAATGACGTCATAATGTTAGAAAAAAAATGTTACTTTTACTTATTTATTATGCTATATAAATTGATAAATTTAGTATCCTGCTCATAACCGGAGACAACAGAGCTTGAAATAATGGCATTAATCACTCGAAATGGGGTATTTCCATCGTTTTCGAACTCGCTTTGAATTTTGCTGACCCTAACTCAGCAAAAGTACAATATGGATGTCTATCCGTTCCAGGTACAACCGCTTCATAAATTCGTTGACAGACGGACAGACAACTTAGGCTATTATTATATAAGGGATTAAAATGTCAAAAACATTAGTTTTGTCTGTACAAACAACTCACAGAGGAATCTTGCTTCTTGGATTCCTGTGAAAACCTTTAGGACGAATTTTTATCACCGTATCTTTGAGAGAATAATTGTGTCCTCTAAAACTGTACCAGTTGACACCATCAGCAAGAGACCTGTGAAATCCTTTCAGATACATCCCGTTAAGATTTGACATATGGCAGCTTCTTTACCACCAAGCTCCTCTTGAATTCACGGCACAGTTTTTTTCATACTTGTCATTATCTTGATCTTTGGTAGTAAATGGCATTTCGTCGGTATTGTAAAAAGAATCCCCTAAAATGCAAAAGAAAAATGTATTATGGATTATATTGTATTCTAGTACAGTGCTTTTTCACTTAAAACTTACTGCAGACCAACAAAATGTGGGATTTTTAATATATTATATTCTGAACATAAATAATAATCCTTTGTTATTTTATTTTTATCGAAAAAAAAAACAGACAGACATTCCACATAAAATTGCGAATTCAAAGCACGCCCATAACTACTCATCAAAATTAAAATACGTACATATGGCGAAACATTTACTCAGCTATGATTCATTTTATTTTGTATTATGTTTTATGCAGGTATGTCGAACTTATTGGCTCGAATGAATGAAGCATTTTTTATGAAATATTTACTCACAATATTAACTTTAATTGACTGTAAAAAATTGCTTTTTGGTCACTTGTTGAGAAACATTGCTCTAGTTAATTGTATCTTAAAGATAGTTAGAAACAAAGCGTTAAAAATTAAATGGATTTAGATACTTCAAAATACCAAAACTGTATCCTAAATAAAACCTTTTTTTGTTCCCAAAGCATTAAACTTTTTATACCTTTATAATCAAGACAAAGTTTTGCAAAGGAATAATTATTTTATTTTAGCAAACACTATTTTTTCTTGCACTTCCTATTTTGTTTAATTTCATTTTTCTTTCAGTATACGATTTTTATCGTTATTGATTTCAAAATATTTCAGGTACATATTTTATTTCCAATAAAATTGTTTGTCAGTATACTATGCGTTAAACAGTAAAACAATGAAAAATATGCTGAAATGTGTAGATTCACTTATATAAGCTGCATTCACCATAAGTAAGATTTGATATTCTATAAAAATGCAAAACATATCAATTAAGATGCGAAAAACATTTTTACAGAACATCATTAAAATATTCAATTTTCAAAAAGTTTTCTACATTAGCTTTTAAAAAGATTCTGTATATTTAATGTCATGAGAAATTTAGATAAATATTGAATATTTAACTAATTTTCATTCTAGTTTCCTTAGTACCTTAAATAAAAGAGGTCGATATACATACATACAGACAGACACACACACACACACACACATATATATATATACATGCATATACATATATATATATATATATATATATACATGCATATACACACATATATATATATATATATATATATTGTCAGGATTTAAAATGTAGATTAATTTTAAAAGATTTTAAGTAGGGATTCATTACTGGAAGTGACGCGGCTTGATGAGTTAGCCACATAAATACGGCTCAAGCGCAATATTCTGTGGGAGAAAGCAGTGTGCACATTCCGCGGACAGAGCTGTGGCTACCCGAAGCAGCTAAGCCTGCCTTTGTTAAAAGTTGGGCGCCAATGTGAGACGCCATTGAAGATGATTATCGAGTAGTGTGGTTTGAGATTTGAATAAAGCTAAGAAAATGATGTCAGGACTCTAGTGCCGTTCAGTGGGAACCGTGATATATATATATATATATATATATATATATATATATATATATATATATATATATATATATATATATATGCGCTTCTACTAATATTAAAAATAAAAATAACAAAAATAGTTATTTCACATTATGAAAAATAAAATAACACTGTTGTGTTGTGATCTACAATACCTGACCTGCATTGTTTACATCCGTTAATGAGTAATATGATATGCCAACCGGTAGGGATAATATTGATATTATTTTTTGGGGGTGTTAAAAAATAGCTGAGCAAAATCCGATCATTCTGCAGCAGACTGTGTAGTTTTTATGAAGAACAAATATACATAGAAATGCAAACACTTGCTTTTATGTTCATGTAGATTTTTATACTAATTTCCAATAGCATAGAAATAATATAATATATACAAAAATTTCTTTTACAATCTAAGCCGGTAAATAATTTAAAAGGACAAAAACATTGATGTTCTTAAGTAACCCTACTTACCTGCTGTTCCTTTGTATCCATTCACGTGCGCAGTATACTTGTAACCTTCATCATCAATCCAGAATTCGTCATAGGTGGCAAAAGTTTCATTGCTCTCCCAGTCATTCAGTGTAAATTTCACTTCATTCAGTCTTTGATTCGTCAAGGCGAAAATAATATCATTACCTGTAAATTATTTAGAATTTTAGCAGTTTTCACCTGCTTATGAATGTTGAATTACTTACCATATTCACTTGGAAGTAAAACAACTACTTCACATACATGTATTTATGCAATGTATTTATTAAGTAGAAATATATAATATAAATCACTTTAAAAAAATTTTTTTGTTTCACCATCGGGATTGAATCGAGTACAAAAGCAATTGAAATCTCCTTAATTTAATTATTCTTAAGGTATCCGTCTACGTTCGGAGAACTTATTTCTTTAAATATAGAAACTAGTTCATGTTTTTACATTTTTAGATTTATTTTTTATATTATCATAGAGAATTGCACTTAAAAAAATTATTCTTGGAGAAGTTTTTATAAAATTTCTAATAAATGAAGAAAATTTAGTAAAAAAATCAGGTTTTTTCAAAAGTTCTAATTTTTTAATAAATTAAATTATTTCAATATTTTTGGATGCAACACATTTCTTATACACTGGACTAGTGAATCACCTAAAATCTTTGCTTAATTTACATTTGGTAAAAAATTTTGGTCTTTCAAAATCATACACATTGAATTTTTAACGAATTTTCATTACCTTTATGTCTAACTATGAGTGTAACATCATTAAAAAAATCCAAATTTAAAGCTTTTAGGTCATTTACTAGTAAATACTATCAAAAGAATTCATAATAATTTTCAACAAAATATTTTAAGAACTTTTTGAAAAATCACATTTCAAGTTTCAACATTTTATTAAAAATACCGTTCTGAGAAAAACGCAGTTGAAGTTTATGGAAGCAATTTTAACTATTAAAAAATTAAAATACATGTTTAAAATTCCCCACACTTTCTTGCTTCAAAACTTTCTAATTGCCAAGTTGCTAATTATTAAAAATACTAGAAAAATGTTTAAACTAATCTTCGTGAAAATTTAAAAAGTTTTGTCCAAAAAATGACGGTTGATCCAAAGTATGGATTTTTAATTTAAAAATGTTATTTATTGTTTTTCCTTATGTTCTCGAACATTCTAGATCTTTCTTCAATACGTGAATTAGTTATTTCTCAAATATTATGTTCGGGTATAAAGCTGATACCCACTAGTTGTAAAGTTGCGAGTTGCTACTTTGCTTCAATAAATTCGTCTGTTAAGCTAAATGGTGTGTACATTCGAATCTTCGTGACAAATTTGGTGGAGGCGCCGGGTACCGATTTCGCCATTGTGGATAATTCTGACAGTATTACCAGAAGTCTCCGTTTAAGAGGATTACCTCCGGAATTTGGCCTTTACGATCCAGAAATAAAAAAGAAGCAGATAATGCCGGAAGATACGAAGCCTGTCGTGGACAATATTCTCTTACAGTTTTGTCCAGGGCTTCGAACCGTAATTTTTTTTGTTCCGGTTTTCGTTCCGGTTCAACTAAAAAATTAATTTCGGTTCAGTTCCGGTTTTCGCTCCGCCAAAAATAACTGTTTTCGTTTCAGTTCCAAATGAATAATTTCATTTTATGTATATTCTTATTTGTACTAAAAATATAATTCTATCATAAACAAAAATGTAATTCTATCAAAATTTAGAAGATTTTATTCTTTTTTTAATTGGTACACTATGTGAATTGATACAAACAGCAGGTACGATAAGAGCGGTGAGCAGAGGACGGCGAGCATTGGCATTGTTATCCATTATCAAAATCGCATTTGACAACTAGGTTCATGATTACCCACATTCGTCGTTTGACTCTCACATCGTGCACTTGGCCTTGCAATAATTATGTAAAAAATATATTATTTATTTAATTAAAAAATATATTATTTATTTAGTTTCATGCGAAACTGAAACAGAAAAATACTAGTGAATATCAAAATAGGAAATCGAGAAGCAGTATACATGCAATGATAATTATAAAGTTGACGTTAAATTAGAAAATATTGATAAGTTGTTAACAGTAACAAAATGACTGAAAGATATATCGAACCGAAATAAACCGATATTTTTTTCGGTTCAGTTCCGGTTTTCGTTCCGACCAAAATAACGGTTTTTTCCGGTTTTCGGTTTTCGGTTCAGTTCCGGTTCGAAGCCCTGGTTTTGTCCTTCGTTAAATAGATAATACCCACTTTTAAGAGAATTTACTTATTAATTATTGTATTTTTTAAAATTCGAAATTTAAAGCAATTTTTGTGTTTTTTGTAAAAATTCGCATTTTCTTTAGTCCAATCAGGTTCACGAAGCTCATAAAAAAAAACAAATTTAAACAGCAAAACTGAAGAATAATGTTGCTAATTTTCAAAACTACCATTTGTTATTTATTGAGAAATAACTTACCTAACCAGAAATCTTTAGTTAGATCGCCAAATCCATTTTTATAAAATTTCCAGTCTTTATAAAAGTAATCACTCCCACTATCGAAATCGCCTCGCCTTTGAATTACCTGTAGAAATAAATACCTTAATAAGTAAAAAAATCTTTCAAAAATTTAAATTGCTTATTTTTGATATCAATTGCAACCTTATTCTGAATACACATTCAAAATATTCTTTAATAGTTTAACAACACAATTTATTTAAAATATACTTTTTATTGTTTTTAATGGATGAGAATTTTTTAATGAGGTTACTTTATAAGAAGTATCGGCAACTTTTAAATATTTCAGCTGTTAAGAATATATTTAACTTGTTGGAAAAATTAAATATTATCTTAATTTATAGAAAAATACTTCGTAAATGAAATTCTTTGCCGAGATTACTCAACTGTGAATTATGGATGTCTCAATATGTGACTATGGTCACAGAACAATAGATTGTAGTGTATTAGAATTAAGTCAGGTTGTTTGCTTACTAAGAAAAATACTTCGTAAATACCTTCCTTTTAAATTTGAATCATGAAATCTAGGGTTACAATGGGAAAATGACGACAGTACAATGAACTGAAATAGATTAGAGCCATGTGTTATTGAGGAGAACTCACTTAACTTGTAAAACTCATTTAACTTGAGATGTGTCTTTGTCACCATTCGATGCTTGGCTCTTGATGTGTAAAGACATACTTTTCAGCCTAAAATAAATACCGCGGACTTTGATGTCGACAAAAGGTATTGAGGTGAACATCCTTTATGAAACTGCATGCATTTTATGCTGTCATACTACACTAAACGGGAATTAATGCTGCACGTACAATTACCGTTTGTAATAGTCTATCGTTGTTGTTGAGATAAGGTTATAACCCTCCTGATGGGTATGGAACAGTGCCAAATGTGGTTATGATATCCCTGATTCTGTCTACTCCTACGTAAAAAATGCTTACAAAAGGAGTAGTATTGCGTAACAAAAAATTTTTAAGAAGTGCAGCCAGGTAGAATTTGCCAGGAAAGAATCAGCAGCATATAATGTTAATAGATTAAATTGTTCCAAGCAGGGTACAATCCATCCACCTAAAAATTTTGTACCTTTCAGTAATTCAACTCTAAACTTTAATTTATATTTTATACATACCTAAAAATTCGTACATTTCGAAAAGTAAACTTTTAGCAACTCATATTTTTGATCAAAATTCTTAACTCTAACAGATAGTATTTTCACTCATAACCAATTTTCAAAATCCATCTTGAAACTGTTTCCTAAAGTATCAACAGTCAAAAATAACCTCGAAATTATTTCTTCAAATTCATTAATTTTTAAAAATTTATATGGGTAAAAAGCCATTTGGAACGTCAAGGAAATAAATGTGAGGACAATCTAGTAAAATCAAAAGCTATCATTAACAAATTAAAAATGTTGTTTTCCCTTTTTCTTTCTTCCTTTCTACAGCAAATATCTTCTTTGTAAATGACGGGTGATCCAATACTTTCTTTATCTTCTTATCCGTTTAGAAAAACAATTAGAAAATCACCTATTGAATCTTTAGCCACTGTTTTTCGCTGAATCAGCAACAGTTACCATTTCATAAACAATTCAAATACAGTATACAATATTCTCAAAAGACAATTTTCCTGCATAAAATGTCATTCATGTATTCCATTAAACAGCGTGTTTTCCTAGAACTTGAATATTACAGGTTAGAACACAATCCTAATGCTACAAGGCCAATTTTCAACCATTTGATATTCTAAAATCACCCGAGGGATAAACCTCGAAATCTGGAGAAAGTTAAATTTGGCAAAGGGTTTTTTGCTACCCATTCGCCAAATTTGAAAAGATAGAAGGTGTGGCTGATGACCTAGTGGACAAAGTTGACTCCTGGCAAACTATAGTTATTCTTAAAAAAGTTCGCCACAGTTTCTGTAATTGTTCAGCAAAATCTATGTCTACCCGTATGAAGATCTGCAGAAGAGATTAATTTAAAGCGTTCCAGCAAACAAAAATTAATGAGAGGATGTTGATACGAGCTGTGCTGTGTACAAAAGCCTCTGTTTAACATAATTTTGTCCTCTGTAACTGTTTCGAAAGTTAAGTATAAATTTTCTATACCTATAAATAAATATATTGTTTGTTGTTTTTTTCTGTTTGTTTTCTGTCTTTCTGTATGGTCTTCTGTATTTTTTACGAGATATTGAATTTTGGATTCCTTCGCTGAATGCCCTGAAAATAGGCATGAGCTACAGGCATGGGATGGTTATGGGAGTAGCTAGTGTGCCTTCGGCGACATGAGGGCTTCTCCTGACCCCATGACATTTGCGACTACAAACCAAAAGTTTGTTCAGATGAGTATGCATCAGGGCCAAACATTATATGGTTAATGATGACCTATCACTTGCGATTTTAGACTTTTTGTAGCATATCTAGAAAAGTACATGAGGAATTATCCCGAAACTTTAGGAGTGTAAGGAACATGATAGATGTCATATATTTTCACAAAGATGTTCCTCCAAAACTCCATTTGAAACTGTCAAGAAATCGAAAAAGAAAATTGAATATGTTTTGGATAACTCTGTAAAAACGAGTGTCTGAAAAGCTTTGGAAATTTAGCACATGATTAGGAGGCTTCTTGTAATAATCTATATTCATTTTTATAAGAATAGAACAAATAATCGTGGAAGAATAGAGTTTTTATGCAAGCCATCCCAAAATTCAAGAAGAGTTTTGCTTATCATTTGCAGAGTTTTCAATATAGAAGAACGCTATTATCAGAAACCATGACAAACAACATTGTACACAATGTTGTTAATAAAAGATATTCCTACTGCATTTTTCTACGAACTGTCTTAAATTGCCGTAAAAGGGACAGGTCATCAATGACCATATAGCGTATATTCTAAGTTAGCTAGACTAACTGCTAAACTCAAGGAATAATTGTTGCATAAAAAGTAGTGATGAAACAACCTAACA
>CM063498.1:132120881-132148381 GCA_032207245.1 Pardosa pseudoannulata
GAGAAATAAGTGACTTATTTCTAACTTCAGTCTAATTCTAGGTATTATAAAAGATCAATATAAAAGAATTGATATTTGTATCTGAAATAATAAAGAACGACCTAGTATTTTTAATCTATGGAATTTTAAAAAATAAACATTAAAAAAAGTCGTTTATAGCTTTAATTTTTAATTGAAAAAACCTACAAGTTAAATGGTATTTCCAAATAGCTTCTGAAATATTGAAAATACATATTTCAAATATGTCATGCTTGTAAAATTAGTTAGAGCGATAATTTTAACGAATAAATAAATTCGATACTTTGTCCACATTTCCTGAATATCATTCCCCCTTAAATGTAAAACTTACCTTGTTTCCATAGTTGCATACTTCTTAGCATCTTCAAGAAGATTCTTTGCGTTGTTTAAAAGGGTAACGACAATGGAAGCTTTCGTTTGATCAGTTATATTCTTCGAAATGGGAGAAATACATTGCGGGTCATCTGCAAGTGCACTGAAAATCATGAAACCCATTAAAGTTACCCAAATCATCATTCTTGATAATGAACCCAGAGAGCGATAATGAATATCCTGCTTGCAAGCATCTGGAGCACTACATAGAAATACATTTTTGATTAATTTATATGCGATGTAAAGGAAAAATAAACTAAATAAATGTATACATCAGTTTTACTTCTTCTTTTGTTTGTTCCAAGATCTGAAAATGTTACCTTTTTTCTCTTCCAGACAATCTTAGTTTATCCGTTTATCCATTTCTATGTCTACTTAAAAAAGAAAATGATTGAACTTGAAGTTAATGAAAAAACGCCACGATTTCGAAAGTGAAAGTAGACTTTCAGCTGGAATAAAAGAGTGTTTCTGTAGCAGCTGCTCTCATATATCAATCAGCAAAAGGATATATCTTGATATTTGAAACTAATTGGGACTATTGAATGTTCTTCATAAAAACTTAATGTTCTGTAATATGTTAGGCAGGCATTTTATTTATTTATTTATTTATTTTAGATTCATAGCCTAATTTGAACAGTCAAAATTTTATGTTTTAATGTAAGGCATTTTAACCTTCACAAGGCCGTAAGCAAGAGATTTACACCGGTCCACCACCAAATTCTAAAGATATTTTTTAAAGAAAATGAGCCTTATGTGTGATTGTGTCATCTAACTAGCTGTGCATAACATCAGTGTTTAGAACAGTGTTTTTAGACGTTGAGTTAAAAAGAAGGTGCAAATTATATTCGTCAAGTAAGAGCGGATTGACTAGTACTCGTAGCAACTCCTCACAATATTGATGCACAATCGGAAAAAATTGTGAAAAGTTTTTTAAAATCTTCAGGCTAATGTTTTATAATATACAAGTAAAAAATTTTAAACATGTTCATTTTCTTTCAAAATTATTCTTTTGGTTTGGTCATTACTTTTGTTTTAAAAAATTAGAATTTAATACCATGTGTGAGATGTAAAGAATTAGTGGAATGTATAATTAAATATATAAACTAAATAAAGACTTTGTGATTGAGAAATGACCAAAGGAAAGGGATTTGTTAACAGTTTATTGCAAAATAGAATTGTCAAAGCAAATATATTACTATTAATAGAGAATTAATTACTACTAACATTTAAGATTTTAACACAGTACAATGGATAAGAATAATATGAACGAGGGGGATACATAATACATAAACACAATCAAATAGAATTAAATGTATATTTATTGGATCAGCTTTGGGAAAATGAAAACTGTAATAACACCCTTGTTCTGGGGCGCTATACTTGCGTGGGACCCGCCCGCCTACTGTACTGGGGTAGGTGTGTTCGACAGTAGTCACAGGGATGCATGTACTTAGATATAATTTCTCCGGAAACTTGGACAGACAAAACAAAAATTTATTTACACAACATTTAAAAAAAAAAAAAATAAAGAAAATCACATATCATCGTGAGTCTCAGAGCCAGTCCTAGCTAGATATTTTAAATGACCGAGCGTCGTCTCTTTTTTTTCACATCAGCGCGGAGAGAGATGTTTCTCGGCTGCCGGCTCTATCTCGACTCCCCCAACTCTCTGAACTCCGCTGAACTCTTGCAGATTCCTCCCTTCTTAGGGGGGGGGTGTCTGGAAACTTGATCCCTGCCGAAAAGGGCATACACTCCTCCTCCGAGAACCTGCAAAAACATCCACCAGTGCCTCCGAAAAACGTTATCAGCCCCCTTTGCCGGCCGGCTTCTTATTTCTCCTAATAAAAGCCGCGTGGAAGGGGTCAAATGGGGCGATTCTGCCGATGTCATCCAGAACACACAAAGTCGTGGGTGCACATTCCTTACAAAAACCTAGTAAGATTTATGATTAAAGGAATTAAGAATTTACTTACTACAATGACTTTGAATATTTTCACTCCAAACGTCGTCCAAACCATTCACTTTAAAGAAACATCAAGAAAAAACAGAGTATATTGGTTCGTAGTCGATTTCATCCCCCCGCATCGCAATCTAAGCCAACACTATTTTTTTTTTTTTTTTTTTTTTTTTTTTTCAGATCATCTCGAAATCATAAAGTATCAATATCTCATATACAACATTTCACGAATAGAGAATAACGCGTAAACAATTTTAACGTGAATAGTTCTGAATGCTTGCAATAAAGGCTTTAAAGGCTTTAAAGGTGATGTGGCAACTGGACCATATGGGCCGAGCCCTTCAATCCAGAGGCTTCTGTCAGTAAGCACAAAAATGACAACGAGCTAAAAATAAATACATAAAAGAGCAAAGAGATAGAAGGGTGGATTCGTGAGTTCATAACGCAAAACTAGAGAGTAGAGAGTTTAGGGATAGAAAAACATAAAATATTTTTGTCGCCAGTGAGATCCGTACGAAAAAAGCCACAAATATAGAATAGTAGTGTTCAAAATCGAAAAAATAAAAAAAAATTGAAAAAATAAAAAAAAATATATGTTTAAAAATAAATAAATTACATTAAAAATCCGAAAATGGCCTAAATAATAATAAATAAACATAAAAACAATTTTTATTAATTTAGATTATGTTTTAGAATTTTTATCTATTGTATAATAATGTTCAAAAATGAAAAAGTTAAAAATTTTGAAAAAATAAAAATATATGTTTTAAAAATAAATAAATTGCATTAAAAATCCGAAAACGGAAAAACAATTTTTAATAATTTAAATTAAGTTTTGGAATTTTTGTCTGCATTGGGGACAGAACCGTGTATCCGAGGAGAACGATGACACAGATAAGCAGGCAGACTTAACCACCATGCCACACCTCCACAAATGCATGCAATAATGAAAAGAACTTGCAATTTATGTCTTCCTGCCGCTAACTAGTTGCAACAAGCCAAACACTTACGCGAACGGACGAAACGCTGGACTATAGGCAAAATGGCGCCGAAACGAAATCAAAACTAGTGATTAAAAAAACAAATGGAAAACATTATCTACTGTCTCTCCGGCTAGACGGACCACCATGTATAGTTTACATATATTTTCAATTTTAATTTCAATATTAAATTCATTGTGCAGTTACTTCGTTACTTATTCTAGGTTTTAAATTAATTCACTATATCCTTTTTTAATCATTTTGAGATTTTAAAACCACACTTTATTATGATACTCATTAGGGGTATACATACACAAGAAAACCTGTCTTCTTTATGAAGTATCATTCACAAAAAACAATGTCTTTCCCCTTGGTCCCCCTTCGAATATAATTTCTGGCTACAGCTCTGACACGTAAACCTGTACATTATAAAAAAGCAACAGATTCAGTTTGTAAATCATTTTCTCAATGAAAAATGCGTTGATTTCTCTTGTATTGGAGACGCATTTTCTCCCATTTTATTTTTATTCAGGTTTATATGTGGTTAGACCCTGATTTGGTAGAAAACTTTTCGCTTCCACAAGAGAAATCCGCGCTTGCGTCATCTGAAAAAGAAATCGTAAACTGAATCAGTTGCTTTTTCAACGTGTACTCGTTGATGTGTGATAAAGCCTAAATACATACCTTGTTGTTGCATGGGCGAAGGATGGCTGAGTGGGGAGGGAACTTCTCTTCGGTACCAGAGTTCAAAACCCGCTACTGGAATAGATATTCGAAGCTGTTCGAAATCGGATTTTCGAATGACTGCACGTGATTTTATAACTCTACAAAAGAATTGTGTTTTTAATTTTCGGACTAACAAAATTTTCTGGAAAACTTGATGGAAATTTTGAAGCTGCCTGCATGATTAAAGAAAACTGTTAAGTGATAAAAAATTAATTATGGAATTCTATTTTAAAGTATACCAAATTGAAATGTTTAACAAAATCAATCGCTCACAGTTTCTATAAACATGTTACACTAATTGACAATTAAATATTAACAGTGAACACATTGTTTCGGAGTAAATTCAAGATGAAATATTGTTTCAGTTTGAACATTGAGAAGTAGGTCGTTGGAGATTTTGGGATTTTTCCAACACCCAGTTAGCAAATGCGAGAGTTTTTCCCTGTATATTTTAGAGCAATTGTGTGTAGATTTGAAACCTTACTTTAAGAAGCTTATAACTCAAACACCCAGTTAGCAAATGTGATGAGTTTGACACTATATTTTAAAACAATTGGGTGTAGATTTGAAAAGGTACTTTAAGAAGCTTATAACTCAAAAACCCAGTTATCAAATGCAATGTTTAGAGCTATTGGGTGTAGATTTGAAAGGTGACTTTAAGAAGCTTATAGGCCGAAAGACGGCAAATTGGTTTGGGTGTTTGCCTTCGGTACCAGAGTTCGTGGGTTCGGATCCCACTGTGGCATGGATGTTCGTAGCCATTCTGAATCAGCTTTAAGTTTTAGGTCCCGATCTTATTAGCCCTCGTGTTGCAAAAAAGTAGACCGTAGCACTGTAAACCAAACCTAAGAAGCTTATAGCTCAAAAACCCAGTTAGCAAATGCGATGTTTAGAGCTATTGGGTATAGATTTGAAAGGTTATTTTAAGAAGCTTATAGCTCAAACACCCAGTTAGTAAATGCGATAAGTTTGACACTATATACTTTAGACCAATTAGGTGTAGATTTGAAATGTTACTTTAAGAAGCTTATAGATCAAACTCCCAATTAGAAAATGTGTTGAATTTGACAATATATCAAGTGTAGATTTGAAAAATTTTTAAGATTATAACTCAAAAACCCATATAAATGCGATTTTTAGAGCTATTGGGTGTAGATTTGAAAAGTGACTTTAACACGTTCGCTGCCACCGACGCACTGGAGCGTCAGAGCGGCACCTCCTGGTATGCCGACTACGCACTAACGCGGCGACGGCCTTTGATAAGTTATACGCTCTGTGTTTAATGCGGCTTCTGAGGATGGTAATATCATTTTTAGTGGCAGAGAATGTGTTAAGAAGCTTATAGCTCAAACACCCAGTTAGCAAATACGATTAGTTTGACACTGTATATTTTAGAGCAATTGGGTGTAGATTTGACACGTTACTTTAAGAAGCTTATGTATCAAACATCCAGTTAGCAAATGTGATGAGTTTGTTACTGAAATAATTTTAGGATACCTGTCATAAAATATAATGTGATAGTTTAATAGTTGAAAGTAAATTTCCCTTTGGAGCATTATCCCTTCGTTCAGTGTTCCTTCGGCTACAATGTAAAACCATAGCCTTTCGCCATTTCATATACGTCGAGAGTAAAGTACAATATTGTAAGTGATGAACCAAGTACGCAGAGAAGGTCTCTACCCCACTGTTAAAAAAAGAAGCATTGCTGAATTTCCAATTTTACATCAAGTGTAAAACAAGCCCAAACTTAACCAAAAGCATATGGAGATACACTTGCTTTTTTATTATTAATAAATTTATATCACGATTAATAAGAAAAATTAAATAAAAGTTTGAGAAAAATACATGGTTTACAACGGTGAACTGGTTGTGTATTTATAGGAGCGCAAGTTCTTATAACAGTCTCATTTGCATATTTCCACGGAAGTCGATTTTACCAGCGCCATCTGTCGGCTGTTTTTGAGTTACTTTTTTCTGTTTTCAAAAAAAATCCCATGCCCTAGCGATACTAACCCTGCAAAACCGTTTTTTATTTTGGTTATTTTTCCGGTTCTTATGAATTTTTAAAGTTTATACGGGCTTTTTGATCACCCGGTATATATTGTGCATTGAAAAAAAGACTGCCCTTAACCCCTTCGGGTAAAATGACGAGTCTAACTCGTCATTAGTTTTTCATTCCATACCGCACAATGACGAACTACACTCGTCATGCGATTAAAGTTACTGTTAAAAATGATAATTAATTTAGTTTAAAATTTCTAGTGTACTGAATTTGGCAACACTTTTATCACTTGTGAAAATCACAAGTCACTATTGCATATTGTTTACTTAGAATTTCTTGGTACAAGTCATTGCCAAATTAATGAGTCAGAATAAAAGAAAACCTACTAAGAAATGCCGTGTGTGTTACAAGAATCAAATTAAAAGTGAGACTACTTGGCGGTGTAAACAATTAAGAATTCCTTTGCACTTTGTTTTGAAAAGTACCACTAGCTTGAAGACTATTATCTGTATACCTTATTAATGTTTTGCTTTGATATTTTCTTAATTTTACTGTTTCTGATATTATTTAACACTATGTAAAAAATGGATTTTAATTAAGAATATGTAAGAATTGTAAAATGAAACAAGTTTTTTAAATAAAAATTATATGGTTATTTCATGCACAGTTTTTCATTATTAAATCATACCGAAAGGGGTTAAACCTCACATGAAAGGACATAAAAGTTATATTTTTACTAGTTTGACCAGAGCACAGCTGTGATTCTGCATTAAAAAATCGAAGAAAGGGATCAAACGATGACCCTGTACATGTAACGAGATACACGTGAAGGGTAAAAACGATCCTGCCAAACGACAATCATCGTTGCCGATCAAAAAAAGGATTCTTAAGGCCGCTTGTCCCGTTACGAAACCGCTACATAATTTTGAAAGACTTCTGAAAATATTTTCTCCTCTTCCAATCAGATTAATAAGCCTTTTACATGCGATGAACAGGAGAATTAGGATAAATGTGTCTGAAGGGCAGTATCACTTCCCCGCTCTCCTCTTCCTCACAGGGAGAAAAGATAAAGATTAAGATAAAGATTTTTTTTAAGGTATCCGTCTACGTTCGGAGTACTATTTTCTTTAAACGTAGAAACTAATTCATGTTTTTACATTTTTAGATTTATTTTGTATATTATCATAGAGAATTGCAATTAAAAAATTTATTCCTGGAAAATTTTTTATAAAATTTCTAATAAATGAAGAAAATTTAGTAAAAAAATCGGGTTTTTTCAAAAGGTCTAATTTTTTAATAAATTAAATTATTTCAATATTTTTTGATGCAACACATTTCTTATACACTGGACTAGTGAATCACCTAAAATCTTTGCTTAATTTACATTTGGTAAAAAATTTTGGTCCTTCAAAATCATACACATTGAATTTTTAACAAATTTTCATTACCTTTATATCTAACTATGAGTGTAACATCATTAAAAATTATCCAAATTTAAAGCTTTTAGGTCATTCACTAGTAAATATTATCAAAAGCATTCATAATAATTTTCAACAAAATATTTTAAGAACTTTTTGAGAAATCACATTTTAAGTTTCAACATTTTATTAAAATTACCGTTATGAAAACAAAGCAGCTGAAATTTATGAAAGCAATTTTAACTATTAAGAAACTAAAATACATACTTAAAATTTCCCACACTTTCTTGTTTCAAAACTTTCTAATTGCCAAGTTGCTAATTATTAAAAATACTAGAAAAATGATTAAACTAATCTTCATGAAAATTTAAAAAGTTTTGTCCAAAACATTGTCTTTAAAAGACTTTAAATTCACAGCTTCCGGTTCCGAAGTCGCTACTTCCGTTTTGTTTTGACAGCTGTCACTGATGTTTAAACAGTTATAACTTTCCTTTAAAATGCCGTAGAGACAAAACAAAAACAGATTTAGAACCCTAAAATTTGAAATTGTACAATAGAGAAATAAAATAAAATAATGATTTTTGGCAAAAAATGACGTTTTCAACGTTGACTGATACCTTAATTAAAAATCTTGCTACTTTGAGTATGGACAAGAAGCCGAAAAAGAGATCAACCTGCTGAAATTTGATCCTACTTGAATGTTCTTTAGTCATATGAGTAATTAACCATCTTTTAACAAATTCTATAATTTATAAACTATGACAAGATCCATTTTTAAAGAAAAAGACTGTAAACTACCGTTCTATATTTTTAGTTGGGAAGATTAGTTTTGCAACTGAGTACTGCGTTTGACTGCATTTCCATGCAATTATATATATTTTTTTATGTATCCTTAAGCGCCTATATCTCTGCACCTGAGTATTTTTGTCATGAATAAATGCGTTTTATCTTTTTTATCAGTAAATAAAAATAATGAGTTATCAAACTAGATATTCTTAGTTTTTGTGTTCTCGTCACTGAATTTATTTTCGCAATGTGTTCTTGCATTTTAATCAAATTAATGATTATTTAAAACTCATTGTGTATTTCAGGTTTCTTTATACTTTAAATCTAATATTCTTAAATACGTATAGGAATTACTAAGCATTCCTGATACGCGTTTACCTTTAGCATAATTGCAGATTTCAACGTCTATACGGTCATATTAGTACAACTTCATATAAGTTTAGTACATAGGTAGACTTGGCTTTTGTGATATTGATATCGTAATTAGAGCCTTTGTAGTTTTAAATGTTTTAAATTTTACACTTTACAAAAATGTCTATTTGGAATTTTAATATATATATATATATATATATATATATATATATATATATATATATATATATATATATATATATATATATATATATATATATATATATATATGTGTGTGTGTGTGTGTGTGTGTGTGTATGTATGTATTATTTAATGCTTACTGTATTTTTTGGCATTCTTTAGTTTGTACTTAAGTATCTTATGTTTAATTTAAAATTTAGATCATAGATGGCAACACCAAAGTATCTGCATTTTTTTTTAAGGAATATCACTGGTCAAACGATAGCCGAATGTTTAGAGCTCTTCTCTTCGGTACCAGAGTTCGTGATTCGAATTCCGCTACTAGCATGGATGTGCGTAGTCGTTCAAAATTGACTGTAAGCAGTAAGTCCCAGTCGCATTAACCTTCGTGAGACAAACAGTAGACCGTAGAGTTACAAACCAAACCAAACTAAGGAATGTCGTACCTTCTAAAAGAGTGTTGGTGCACGATGAAAGTGTTTGTATATGTTTAGATAGTCTTTAACTAGTCAATTATTCAGATAGCTGTGAGACTTTTGAACCCTTTATCAATTTTCATACACTTAATAATTGTCTTGTACAATGAGAAATGTAAAAAATCCATTAAAATTCTGAAAAAAACAATTTATGTTTCATAACAGTACTCATGGTATTTTTATTTAAAATATAAATATGAACTTAACACTTAAATTACAGTTATTTAAAGAACTGCCTTCTATAGAATGAATTAAATGTACAGAAATCTTATTGATATAAAAAGTTTTAAAAACTGGGGAAAATAGGTAGAAACAGATGGATTATTACTAACTATTCATTAACATAACTCTTTAATTATCTGAATAATATTAATTCATTTTATAGATAATACAAATATATGCACACAGAAGAAATTTTATGCTTATTTTTACAGGAATTTTACTTTAATTTTACTTTAATTTAACGGATAATAATACATTGTTTTATCCTCTTCTAAATTATTTTTTATTAATTGATTTCAATAATAATAAAATAAGATAAAACAAGTCTTGAATATCTCACAAATATTTGTGCAATTTCATTCAGTATTAACTGTGTAGCAGGAAGTCACTGTGACTAGCTCACGAAGAATACACTCTTAGACAAAAAAGAAAGCATCAAGAAGGAGTCATCCGTTTGGGACTAAAATATGTGGATGCAATGTACATGTACAGAAAAGCAAATGATAACAATTTGAGAAAAATTAGATGATTTATTCAAGTGATAGAGCTTACAAAGAGAAAAATTCAGTAATTAGTTTGTCTACCTCTGGCCTCTATGCAAGTACTTATTCGGCTTGGCATTCATTGGTAGGTGGAGCATGTTCTTCTGAGGGATATCGTGCCAAATTCTGTTCAAATGGCGCGTTAGATCGTGAAAATCCCCAGCTGGTTGGAGGGCCCTGCCCATTATACTTCAAACGTTCTGAATAGGTGAGAGATCCGGCGACACTGCTGACCAAAATAGCGTTAGGCAAGCACGAAGACAAGTAGTAGAAACACTTACAGTGTGCGGCAGGACATTATGTTGGTGAAATGCAAGCCCATGATGCCGTGACATGAAGGGCAACACAATGGGTTGTAGAACTTCGTAGACGGTATCGCTGTGCTATCAGGGTGCCAGGGATGACAATCAAAGGTGTTCTACTACAAAATGCACCTCAGACCATCATTCCTGATTGTCGGCCTGTATGCCAAAAGCCAATTAGGTTGGTATCCCACCGCTGTCCGGAACGTCTACGCTGATCATCGGGACCCAGTTCAAAGAGGGACTCATCATTGAAGACTATTCTACTCCACTGATATTCCAGTTCAGAAAAGCCGGACACCACTGCAAACGGGCTCGTCGTTGTACAGAGGTCTATGGTAGTAGGCGCAAGAGGCGCCGTGACCTCATTCCCCTTTCTGTGAGACGTCTATGAATGGTCCTTGCGGTCAGTGAAGCACTAGTTGCATGTACAATCGGTGCTAATGATACATTTGGGGCTATGAGTGACGCTCTGACGATTGTTCGGTACTCACGTTCTGTTGTTTCTGTTCTTGCTGTCCTTGAAGCTGTGTTCGGTCATAGTTCACCCATTTCTGCCAACATCGTCTAATAGCGACATCGATCCTACCCAAATGTCGAGAGATTCTTCGATTAGACCAACCGGCTTCTTCGAGACCAACTACTCAAATGCTGACATTTGCGTACATCATTCGCGCACCTGTATGCGAGGCATAGTTACTGTCTATCTGAGTACCTGAAATTCGAAAAGAATTTATGACCTGGAATAGAAATTTTTCCTCTTAAATATATTACCAGTTGCGCAGATAAGAGACTCTGCCTCGACACACGTTGATTCATTAGCCACCAAACTTTAAAATTTTACATTATCCATCGAAACCCGTATGCATACTAAATATAGTTCAATTTGCATTAGATCTGTGTTGCAGTACTTTTTTTCTTTCATAAGAGCGTACGTTATTCTGAAGTAGACAATAAGGAGAGAGAGAACGTGTAACACGCCCAACAAAAATAAAGAGGATACTCTTGGATAATAATTCTCTACTGAAAGAGAGATTTCAGTGCTCAAGCCTGACAACGATCTCTGTGAAGTTTAAAATTTTTAAATGAGGAAATTTTCACTGAGGATGTTTTAAAGGGGAAATATTAAAATTCCCTTATTGTTTCTTTAACGGTAACTATGGTATCTTTTGAAAAAAAAAGTGGTATAAATTTTTATTGTAATTTTTTTAAAGGTTATTAATTATTATATTTTGATTCAAATGTAATCCCGATTTTAATCTTATTTTTATTGGTTGGAGTATAGTTATAGTACAGCTTCATTTTCTTGGTTGTAGTATTTTATGATGTATTGAAGTGCCAAGAAATGGTCAAAATAAAAGCTTTATATTCTTAGATAGCTGTGAAGCCTGGCACCGCAAATAGTATATAAGCAAAGAAGAAATTTTAGGTTTACTTGTTGAGCAGAATTTTTTTAATTTATGGAGAGTCATATAACATAATTTAACTTCTTCTAAATTGATTGCTATTAATGAGACCCCTACTTTGCGTTTGATGCATAAAGTGAGGAATACAGCATAATTTTTCTTAATTTTTATTTTTTCCAATATTTGGAGTATCGTATCATTCCGTTACTTTGCTATCGCATTCATTGTTCTCTGCGTAATGTTCTGTCTTGTTTCATGTTATAAAAAATGAAAAAAGAAATGCTAAATAAAAATTGTAAAATTTTGTAAGATCAAAAAATATATCTTTTTGTTAGTCTTCACATTTTGCTTTTTTTTATTTTTATTTTTATTTTTTTTTTTTTGTGTGTGTGTACCGAGTTGCAAATGTTATAGTCTCTGCAACCTTTTTTCCTTTTTTATGTATTTTTTTAGCTTCATGTTGCATTGATTGCTATGTATTGTTGATTCCCATACCTACTGGTCATAATCAAGGTTCCAGTCTAATTATCCTCTAATTAGACAACGCGTTGGTTACTCATAACTTTTTTTATGAGAACGTTCTCACCTCCTCGCTTCCTTGGGATCTGGAGTGCATTAAATTCTTGTTTGGATTACTTTTTGCCTTGAGGCCTAAATTGATGCTTTGATCTCTTTTACGTTCGGAGGTTAAAATGAAGACTTTCCACTTCGCTAGGTACTCCGTATAACCCAATTACCTTGACCTTAAATACAGCATAAATGTTAAAAAAAAAAATCAAGCTATATAAAAAATGATGCATCCCAGTTGATAAAAGTACATAACATTATATACTAGATTTTTTTCTGTAGAATGTATTTTATATTATATATTAAACTTTAACACCAGAACCACGGGATAGGTCATTTTGTACCCAAAAACTAATTTGTGTTTTCTTAACGTATTTTTTAGATATTAATAAAAGAAGTAATATAATACTCATTAAAATATTTTTCAAAATTTATCCTCAAAAACATTTTTATAAAACTTTATTTCTGCTACTATTATCGGAAAAATGAACAAATCTGTTAATATAACAGAAAATAGTTTTTGGGTCAAAATGACCCCTTCTAGTCTTAAAGTTTATCATTTCTTTAGTCCACTCTAAATTGGATAATTGACCTATGATAATTGGTAATCAGTTTACAATACAATTGTTATATGTTTGATATTCTGAATAAATTTATTATGAAGTATATCACAGTATGTTAAGAAAGCACAATAAGATACTTTAATTTATAATAAAGTTCTAAAAACAAATCAATCTTGAAGTTTCGGATAATTCGTCAAGTATTTTTTTATATATATTCGATAAAATATCTTAAATCGAGCCATACTCTGGGCCAATGTATTTAAATAATTGGATTTGTAAAACTTTAAGGATATTATTTGTTATTTTTAAGTTGGATGTTAGCCTGACATAACTGGCATTCATTTCGTGGATAGAACTGTTACTGTCAAGGAACGATGATTTTTTGACAAAAACAGCAAGTGACAAAAAAAAAATATTTCTTTAAGCCTTTAGTGCAGTCTTCTCATTTAATAGTCATTCTGATCACTTTTCTAAATAGTCAGTATTGATATAAATTGTGTTTGCTACTTACATTCATCCTTTAAAGAGTCAAGAAGGGTTTTGCGGCATGATGGAAATGAATTATATTATCTAGTCTGAACAGAAGTTTCCTCCTGCTAGATGCTAATTTTTTACATCTAAAAAAGGATAAACCTAAAAACTTAAAAAGTTCCCTCCAGGAAAATATTTATCATCAGTTACATTTAGCATTACTGTTATTACATTTATTGTCAAATAATTACAGAGTTTTAAGAATGTACGACGTCAAAATATTTCAATTTATAAAAACAATAATGACATAAAAAAGGAAAATCTAAAAACAAATTGATAAAATTTTATTGTAATATTAAAATCCCATAACCATTAGTTTTGTTGGTACAAACAACTTATAGAGGAGTAGTACCACTTAGATTCTTCTGAAAACCTTTAGGGCGAATTTTTATCACCGTATCTTTCTGAGAATATTTGTGTCCTCTAAAAGTGTGCCAATTGACACCATCAGCACTGGTCTCGTGAACTCCTTTCAAATACAGTCCGTTAAGATTTGACAAATGACAACTTCCGTACCACCAAGCTCCTTTATACTGGACAGCGCAGTTTTTTTCGTACTTGTCATTGTCTTGATCTTTAGTAGTAAATGGTAATCCGTTAGTGCCAGAAAAAGAATCGCCTAAAATGAAAAATAAAATATTATGAACTGAATTTGATTCTGGTGCAGTATTTCTTTGCTTAAAACTCCATTTCGACATGGACCATTAATAATTCTTGGTAATTTTTTTGAAAGAAAACAAACCTAAGAGATGGCTATTATATATAAAATACAAATTCAAAGCACCTCTATAACCAGTACTAATATCTAAAATTGAGGCAAAATATTTTAATGACGGGATCAGTAAAAACATACATACATGTTTTATACATGACTGGCAAGCTTACATTTTCAAGTTTTTTTTAACACTTAGTAAAGTTCTATATGAGCCCCGTTAGTGGCACGGCAGAAGTCTAAACGGTATTCTACCTCTTCCCATGTCCTGGCGAGCATGTCTGGGGGGACGGTTGCCACACAATTGACTATTCGTTCCCTGAGATGTTGAACATCATAAAATTTTCTCTGCATACACAAGATTCTTGATATGCCCCCAGAAGAAAAAATCCAACGGAGTTCTGTCCACTTTCTCTTGAGACACACTCGGCCTACCCGGCGACTTTTGCTTCAAAACATTCCCTGTTTCCTTAAATGCACTGAACCATTGACGAATGGTTTTGTCAGAAGGCGGGTTAACACCATAGTTACGTCGAAAGTTTCTTTGTACGGTAACTACAGACTTCGTTTCTATGAGCCAAATAACACATTGAGCCTTTTGTTGCGGAGTCGCCATCATTTCAAATTTCGCGACGTCATTTCAAGGTCAACGCCCTGCAGCGCAGCCAATAGTTGATACAAACATTCCCAAATGATATGAGTAAAACTTTTTGAGCTACTCTTTTCAGAGAAATCGACTAAATTTTGCTATCTTTTATAGTTAGTGAGATATGAATTTTTAAAACCCCGCCGAGGAATCCATTCCGGGTACAACCGCTTCAAAAATTTGCCGACAGACACCTTAGGCTATTATTATATAGGGGATATATAAGGTGCTAAATTTTTAAAGTATTTTACCTTCTAGCATGTTATACATTTCAAACTTTTTAGTTGGAACTTATCGGACATTAAGATATAATGCATAGACATGTAATGATGAAATAGTCACAATACTGGTTTGAAATAAACTTCATGAGTTACTTAATTTATTTTTTGTAGGAAAATTATAATAATTATTGATTTCCTTGACTGGCTTAAAAAAATTTCCTAGGGTTTTTCGGCAGTCCGCAGATCACTTTTTGAAAAACAGTATTCTAGTTGGTTGTATTCTCAATAATTCCAAATAATATATAAAAATAATTAACAGCAAAGCATGATATTAAGTGAATAAAGGAACTTTATTTTGCAGGAAATAGAGAAACTGGGCCATAAATGAAAACTTTTTTGTTGCTGTTGCTGTTCCAAAAGGATTAAGATATGCATACACTTTTAAAATCAAAGTTCGCAAATAAACTACTATTTTATTTCAGTAAAAATTATTTTTTCCAACATCCTCGTTTTAAAAGCTTCATTTTTTAAGAGCGTGACATTTTATCTTATTGGGAATTTCAAAATGTTTCAGGTACATATTTTTTTAGTCTTAAAAATAGATACTCTGTAAGTAATTTGTCGGCTTACAGAGAGTGTTATACAGAGAAACAATAAAAGCAATGTTAAAACAATGCAAAGTTAATCCGTTAAAGAGTAATAATATCACAACGGTAAAGATAAAGAGGTTATAATTGTTTATGACACAGTATATTTATTATTACTTTTTAAACTGTGTCAAAAAATACCTGTGTAAAATCTGGTCAGTCTAAACTATGTGGTTGAGAGATAATTATGCGTAACAAATGCAAACCGGAACACTCACTATTGTACTTTTATAGATAGAGAGACAGATGCATATGGGTTCCTGGCACACAGTTTTCTTGTATAGTTTTCAATCATAATCTATTTCTATTGAAAGGAATTTGAAGCAAAGTCATTAATTCTTTTAAGTAATCGTGCTTACCCGCTGTTCCCTCTGTATCCATTCACGTGTACAGTGTACTTATGATCTTCATCATCAATCCAGAATTCGTCATAGGTGGCAAAAGTTTTATTCCCCTCCAGTCAGTCAGAGTAAATTTTACTTCATTCAGTCTTTGATTCGTCAAAGCGAAGATAATGTCATTACCTGTAAATTTTAAAATTTTAGTAGATTTCAAATTTCATAAGAAGTCATTAGTTTTCCATAATATTTACTTGCTTTATAATATTTACCCCAAAGTTTTCCATAGTATTTACTTGCAACTAAAATTTGTACTCGAGATGCACGCATTAATGTATAGATATTAAACAGAAATTTAATCTGTACACATCATTAAGGTAGTTTTATTTTCGTCATTGGAACAAACTAGTTTAGCAGCGATAAGAATCTCATTATTTATTCTTAATTGGCACTTTTGTAACATTTGAAATCTGTTATTAGATTGTAAACCTTTTTCTCCCATTTTCTGTTAAAAGGTATATATGTAATTAATATAATCAACTAATAGTTTTATTTTCGTCATTGGAACAAACTAGTTTAGCAGCGATAAGAATCTCATTATTTATTCTTAATTGGCACTTTTGTTACCATTTGAAATCTGTTATTAGATTGTAAACCTTTTTCCCATTTTCTGTTAAAGGTATATATGTAATTAATATAATCAACTAAATATAAATAATTTTCTAGTTCAACTTTTGTTTACTTTATAGTTCTTTATTACAACGCATAAAAAACACACTTTTACTATTTTTTTTGATCTTTATTTTATTACTGTACTTTGTTTAATACTCGGATTTTAAAGTGGTCTTGTTTCTGTCAATATTTGCATCTCTTTTAGTCTAATCAGACTCACAAAGCTCATGACACACAAAAAAACATCGTGAATGGATACATAGATATAAAAAAAATTGCTATATGTTTTATTTAATTATATATTAAAGATATAATTTTTTATTTGATTTGCTGTCAAATGTAACTATGTTATTAATATAATCAAGCAAATATCACTTTAAATCTTTTTCTTGACTTTGGTAATCAAATAAAATGCATTTTTAAAAGAATTTATTTATTTCTTAATTACTATATTTTTCAACACGAAGGCAAAAGCAGCTTCTCTGTTCTCTATAGTCACTCTTCAGTCAAATATGTTTCATGAAGTTTATGAAATATAACAATTTTGAAATTCAAAACCAAATTGTAAAGTTTTTGTTGGATTTAAAGAAAACAATCAATTTTTATTCATTATATTATAACTTCAACTTACCTAGCCAGAAATCTTTCATTCGATCGCCAAAACCTTTTTTATAAGATTGCCAGTCTTTATAAAAATAATTTTTTCCACTATCGAAGTCACCTCGCCTTTGTATTACCTATAGAAATACATAGAGCAAATAAACTTTTAAAATTTCATTTTGGTTATCGTAGATTTTAAAAGACAAATTTGAGCAGAATATACCTTCAGACGGATCTTTCTAAATGATTTTACAACATAGCTTAATATAAGTATACTACTTTTAAAAATTATTTTAAACAAACTGTGAAGTTTTTGAGAACGATGTTGCTTCCTAATAAATTTTCGACAACTTTTAAGAATTTCAGCTGTTAAAAGTTGTATTTAGCAGTTTAAAAAGTGGAAATGGCTAGTTATCGAAATTTACTAAACAGAATACTTCGTACATGCATTAGTTTGCAGAGATTGATTTTAACCCAGAGTCACTAATGTTTCAGTTTACAATGGAGGCATAGTTAATAATGAATTTTAAAAAAATTAAAGCTAGGTCATATTATTGATTAACTAAATAAAATACTTAGTTAATGCACTCCTTTGCACAGATTACTTTTAGCAATTCATCACGAACGTGTTAGGTTACAATGAGAACATAATTACAGTACAATGGATTGTAACAAATTACAGTAGGTTATATTGTTGATTTACCAAGCAGAAAAGTTTGTACGTGTATTCTTTTGCCGAGGTTACTTAGGACACTGTATCGTAAATTTCTCAGTTTAAAAATTGAGCTTGATTTGAACAATTTATTGAATTTGTATAAAGCAAGGTTGTGTTGTTGATGTGCACGTAATACGGTGTTATTTTCAATTCTGAAATATGCATCTCGCAGGCTGCAATAAACCATAATTACAGGACAATTGCATGGATTGATTTAGAGACAGTTCGTAATCGTTGGGGTTACTGAGCAAAAATACTTCTTGAATGCACATACTTTCTAGAAGTTAGTTACTCTTTAAACCTGAACCTAAAAATTTTCGGTTAAGAATGGAGTACATTATTTAAACAATGGATTGGAATGTTTTAGAAGCAATTCGTATTATTGGGGAATTTCCTGTTTAACATAAAAATATGATATAACAATTTAAAATATTCAAAAGAATGATAAATTTAAATAGATGTATTATAAATCATAATTGTATAGTTTAATTCCTATCTGTAAAGCTATCTTCTTTTTATTTTGTCATAATGGGCACTAAAAGTGCTTAAAATGGCAAGTACAGTTATTGCTTAAAATGCTATAACGCAGTTTCTGCGATATAGATACACTCCCTGTGTTGCGAACGGGGGCTACATTAAGTGAGTTGACAGAGATCTATGATCCAAGCTATTTCTGTATAAAAAGAAAATCCTTTTCGAGACCTCAGTTATTTGTTGAAGAAATTCTAAATAAGATAAACCTTAATGAAATCAAATAATAATGAAATTGATACATACTGTCCAAGAACCTCCATCATCCTCCATATCACAGTAAACTTCGATTACGCCATTTACTGCTCGACTATGAGGCCAGATTTTATGCACACCACTGCTTACTAAAGAGTTTTTTTCCATCACTTCAGCACAATCCTTCGGTCTGTCACATACATCTTCAGCGGCAGAGCACCTAAAATAATAAAAGAAACTCTGCCAAAAACTATATGTGTTTCAGCTACTCCAGGGGTCCGAGACAAAAAAAACGTCAATTTTTTTAAATAATTCATATAAAGGCACATTTTATTGTGAATATTTTCCTTGAATGTGTACTTAATTTACAGATGAATTGATAAAGAACAATTCTTTATAAAATTTTGAAATATAATTCTTAAAAATTTCAATTTAAGAACGTTTAAATTTAAATCATACTCAATTTAATTCTTAAATCCGTAACTCTTATCAAATAATTTTATTCCACTTTTGAGTAAATACAACAATACAACATTTTAGATTAATCTGCTTCCAGAGTTTGCCAAAATATTGGGTACTAAACTACTCACTAGCTCGCAGTAGAGCCTCTAATATCCTAGACTCGTAGAATACCTCTGAGACCGTTCTTAAAGATCCACGCGCCTGTACAGACACCATAGTGCCTGCTTCGCCCATTTGTGCCGCTCTCGAGAAGAGATAAAGATAATTTTGCTTTAAACAATTTTTTTAAGGAGTCCTTGTTTGTCGTAAGTAAAATATTTTCAACGATATTTTTTATAATCAATGAACTACAAGGCAATTATAATGTATAATGTCCGCTCTAAATTTTAGATCTCTAACCTGAGTATAACTTGAAAAATATCAATTTGCATCTGCTAGTTATCGACAAAATTCATTCTGTTATAAATGAACTTGAATCCTCTCTTACTTTTTATCTGAAAATCAGAGATAAAAACCCTCTTGTAATTCGTTATACTTAAAATGTTCCCATCAATGTCTTCAAACTAGGTTCCCAGAATCCTGGGAAAGGAGTGGTTTAAAGAATGTAAATGAATGCAACATGAGGTGTTAAATCCATTAAGCTGCATTTAATTATCTTGACCTCTATTAAACAAGGATTTGTGTTGGTGGCTAAGATTGCATGGTGGTAACTACCATCTCCTCCTATCAACAGTTGAATTTTGAAAAGTTCTTTATTAGAACTTAGCTACATAGTAATAGGAGTTTATAGTTTAAAATTTTACGTTTTTAGGTAAAATAAATTCTTGTTTTTAGCTTCAACAGTTCTGTTTTTGCGATGATATTACTCTGATCAAAAAAAAAAAATTCGCAGGATTACTTAACGGATTTCATTCAAACCACTTTAAACACGGCTGTCAGTAACATGAATAAACTGTGAAATCGGTTGAATAGTTTTTGAAGCTATGTAAGATGCATACATGCATTGTATTTTATATAGATAACAAGTTGTAAATTCAGATTCGGTTAAATTTTAGTTTACAAATTTCTTATTAGCGTTGTCAAAGTTCATATAATGGAAACTATGCATTAAGCAAAAAAAAGTCATTAAAAAAGATAAATTCATTATCCATTCTCATTTAATCTCTTAGTGACCGAAGAAAAAAATTGTGTTTTACCTTTATAGTTTTTTTGTACCTTTTTTTTCTTTTGCTTTTAGTTTAAAAAATATATTAGAATTTTCTACTTTTTTGTCTTTATTTCAGATTAAATTGTGAAACCTCACGGTAAACATATATCGGAGGTAATTTTAATTTATTAATGTTGGAAAATCAATTATTATTAAAATGGTAGCCAATAGATGGCGCCTATATTTAAAAACAAAGTTTTTATAAAGTGTAAAAATTTATCTATCATATGATTTTTTTATAACTGATATGTACTTTGAAATTCTAAAATACATTACTATGCAAAATTTCAAAGTTTTGGTGTATCCAGGAAGTGTGTGAAAATTTGATGAAAAATATTTATGCAAAACTAGTGCACAGTACTAGGTAATAAAAAGTTTAAGTAATAATAAAGATGAGTTTTTATTTTTATTTTTATTTATTTATTTATTTAATTTTGTTTCTTGGACACCTTCAAGCGTTTTTAATTAAAAGGATTATAATTAATAGTTAATAATAGTTAACTCTCATGAAGACCATTTATTTCTCGTCTATTGCTTTTGGTTGTACCCTCCAAATTAATTTTCTCGCCATTAAAAAATAACTTTCTGACTTTTAATTCGAAGAATAAGTTTACCTCCGTGGAGAAATCTGAAATTTGTAATTCAGAAAATATGAAATTTTTTAAAAATTCTGTAATGGTACTTAATTCTCGGCCCAAAAGATCACCAACAGTAAAATTAAAAAAAATAAATTTAAATAAAGTATAATTTAATAATCTTTAAATTAAGTACTTATGGGGTCTCGAAAATAACAGATGTAGATCATTTTGATTTATTAATCTTGGAAATCAATTATTATTAAAATCGCAAACAATAGATCGCATTTTCATTTAAAATATAATTTATTTTTATAAAATGTCAATATTATTAATTATCCATGACATGCTTTTTTATATTTTATTCATGTATTGCCATCTAAGATACAATAGTATACAAAATTGCAATTTCTTGTCGGGGAGTGGGTGAAAGAATGAGGAAAATATTTATGTCCTTCTGACATACAGTGCAAATTAATAAAAACGATATTTTGAGAACTTTTTTTCATGGGTAGCATTAAGTGCATTAATTGAATCTTTAAATAAAAGTTTTTTAATTAATACTTAATGAATAAAAATAGTAAAATGTTTTTAAAAGTCCACCTCTACAAACAAAATGCCTCTCATCAAGTTTATTTCTGGTCTATATGACTTTTATTGTACCCTCAATATTTCAATTTTCTTCTTTTTAAAGGACAACTTTCTAACTAATCAGTGGAAGAATATGATATTTTGGGGGGAGGAAACTGGGAAATTTGGAATTCAGGATATCAGCAATATTTCAAAAAATTTAGAATGACACGTTTTTGAAATCATCTCAAAAAGTCACCCCTAGTATAATTAAATAATTTTAAAATAAATAAAATATGAATTAATAATTTCAAGTTAAAAAATTATGCTGTTTTGGAAATAATAGTAAACAAAAATATGTTATACTTTGAAAAATGAAGATTACAAACTGAAAGAAATTACAGTAATTTTGCCTGTCGGATTTTAGCATTGTTCGACAATCAAACAAACACTAATATATCATAGTGGAACAGCCACTTTGCTTTTTCTTTCTAATTAAATAAAGAAAATTCAAAATTGAAATTCTCCAAATCGAATCATACCAATAAATATCTTTTTTAAAGCTGTACAGACATGATATACAAAAAGCAAATTCAATAATTATTTTTTAGTATCTTTTTCAAGAATCTTTGCTTAAAACTCATTACCTTGATTCATAGACCAAATGTGTGGAAGATCTATTTTTTTATAATTCTGTGGTCTCTTTAGAGAGGTTATTTTTTTAGTTAAGCAAGAAATACATATAGTAGAATCTCAATTAACCAAAACTCTCCGTTAACTGAAGTTAGTTTCTTCTTCACATTTTTTTTTTCACTTTCTACTATCAATTAAGATTTTCTCTTTACAAACATACATTTTTAAAGTTTACTTTTTTCTTACATTCCTTTTGAATGCAAGCCGTCCTTTCCAAACTACGAGTGCAGATAAATATTTTGGAATTTCCTTTTTTAGAATTCCTTCTCGCAAGCACAATTCTCGGTATGAGTGTACTCTTCCCCACTTTCAAACATCCCTGTTCTAAACAAAAACACACCCCATTTCGAAATTTAGAATGTTATACTGCCGCGTGCCAGAACGATCGAATGTTATTGCACCAATAACGATACTACAAATTAAACTAGATGATTCTCATGAATTCTCGATTATCCGAAATTTTCGATTATACGAAGTAGGTTTGATTTGGTTTGGTTTGGAGCGCTACGGTCTACTGTTTTACACACGAGGGCTAATGAGACCGGGACCTACTGCTTAAAGCCGATTCCGAACGGCTACGAACATCCATGCCATAGTGGGATTCGAACCCACGAACTCCGGTACCGACGATCAGCGCCCTAACCCAGCGGTTCTTAACCTATGGGTCGCGACCCAAAATTGGGTCGCGAAGCATATTTCTTGGGTCGCGCTGAGTCGAACCAAAAAAGTTAGTAATACACCAAATAATAAGTAATACCAACACCTCCTAGAAGAGTTATTTCCTAATACAATGCTCCGGTAGTGACACCTTTTGGTGAAAATTGAAAGCGCTACCGATGAGGAATTTGTTAACATTAATCAATTTCAAGAACAATTAATAGAAATGCAAAGTGACCAAGCACTTCGATACAATTTCTACAAAAACACTCAATCTTTATGTGCTTTCTGGTTAAAATTAAAAACCGAAAAGCCAATAATTGTTAAAGAAGCCCTAAAAGTATTATTGCCCTTTTCAGCAACATATATGTGTGAGGCTGGTTTTTCGGCTCTGTGTGCAATCAAAAACAATTACCGGAACAAGTTAAATCCTAAAATAGATATAAGGTGCTCCTTGGCAAGCATGCAACCGAGATTTGAAGATCTTTCAAAATGTATTCAAGCACATGGTTCTCATTAAAACTGTATGACTTGCATTTAAAATTTAAAAGACTTAACATATGTATTGATATTTCTTTTTTTTTTAGGAATAAGTTAAAATGTCAATTATTTTCAAAAAGTTATAAATATATTTTAATTTGGTCAATAAAAATTATTAAAAACACTTGATTATTAATTAAATTTTCCTTGGATCGAAAAGTACTTTTGTTTATTTTTATTATTAAAAAAATAAATAAAAAATTTGTAAGTTAAAAAAAATCATCATCGTAGGATTGAAGATTTTTTAAAAATACGCTCTAAAATAAAGCAATGAAAAAATTTTGACTTTTTTTTGGGTCGCGACATGAACATATTTCTCAAATTTGGGTCGCGGCTTAAAAAGGTTAAGAACCACTGCTCTAATCAATCGGCCAGAATTCGGCACGAAGTAGGTTCGGTCCCAATTACTTCGGATAATCGAGGTTCTACTGTATAAATAATCGTAAAAAAATAGATGAAAGATAAAAACACATTTTGGCAGATAATTATAAATATATAAAAGATTAATTAGATAAGAAACAGACTATCAAATATTAAAGACAAGAGATTCAAAATTTTGCATGCATCCATAAAAGGGTTAGAATGATGTATTAAGACAATAAAAATTCAATATTTTTTTCCATATTTTAGGTACCAAGTGCCATTAAGTATAATACTCACTTTGTTTTCATAGTTGCATACTTTTTAGCATCATCAATCAGATTTCTTGCGTTGTTTAAGAGAGTAACTACAACAGAAGCTTGTGTTTGACCAGTTATATTCGTCGAAAGAGGAGAAATATATTGAGGATTGTCTGCATAAATACTGAAACACATAACACCCATTAAAGTTACCCAAAATAGCAATCTTGAATGCATGGTAGCGACTCAGGGAGCGGGAATGAAAATACAGCATGCAAGAATATGGAGTTACTTTATGAAAAAACATTTTTGTTTGCTTATATATGAAGTAAATGAAAAAATAATTAAAAGTGAATGCCACTAGTTCCGCTTCCTCATATGGGAGTTCCTAGAAATGATAAATTTACCCTTCTTTTCTTTTCCACTCATCTTCCAGATAATCTTGATTTATCCGTGGATTTTCCCACTATCAACACAAATAGAAAATGATAGAAGTCGAAATTAATAAACAAAACTTTTCCTTTTCTACCAAATCGTGACTGTGAAAACTAGAGTATATCTCTCGCTTCATCTGTCGTACATAAAAAAGAGTAAATTTATAATAATTTAAGATTTCTTAGAACTAAGACGATTTACTACTGTCAAAGTAAAGGTTACAAAATGTCATTATGAATATTCACATTTACTTTTTAGTTGTTAAAAAGAACAATAAATGTTTTCTCAAGCTTTTTATGCTCAGGCTTCATGAGAATAATGCTATTTATTGAGACCCTTTATTTTTTAATTAACGATGTTACAATGTTAAAATAACCCGTTCATAATATTTCGTTCCAAACACTTTCCATCTTAAAAAGTTTTCTTTCATTTCTAAGTTTACTTACAGAGCGCGTTTATAGCTGCCTGTCTATTACTGTTTTTTTTTTCTCCTCTCTGTTTGTAAAGGTCAATGTTTATGGCTGAAAACGATTGTTGTCATTCTTATTTAAAATGTGCCTGAAGAAGTTTTTAAAAGCTTAAGACAGCTGGACTGTTATCAATTACAAATTGCCGATAAAAAACAAAAACAAAAAACTATAACCGATGTTTCCTGTAAAATCGATTCCAGTGGTGTTTAAAGCAAAATTTCTCAGCTGAATTAAAGATATTTTAAGATAATAATGTTGTTTTCCTTTATTAGATGATTTTTAAGTGTGGATAAAATGTAAATTGAGAAAAACCAGACCTATTGTTTATATACTATTTTATAAAGAAAAAATTCTTTCCTCATTATCTATGTAATTATTTTGTTTTAAAAAAAAATAATTTCGTTTAAGAAGTTTTCTCTTTCTATTCCCTTAGAAAACTTCTTAAGTGGGTTTTACCGTATATATATTTATATTTATATATACAAATATATATATATATATATATATATATATATATATATATATATATATATATATATATATATATATATATATATATATACGCATAAATAATGCTTATTGCATGATTTCCCGTTTAAGAAGTTTTCCCGCTTAAGAAGTTTTAATGAGTTAGGCCCTTGGAAAACTTCTTAAGCGGGTTTCACTGTGAAAAAAAATGTAAATGTTTGTACATAACCCAAAATCTCTGAATATATTTCATCGATTGGCTTGAAATTTTGTCATAACGTTGCACTGTTAATTGAAAATTATAGCTTGTCAAACCCAGATAGTTAACCTTTTAACAAAATATAGACTAAATATTATTTTGAAAAATCCTATTTTTCGATTTTTTTAATAAAATATCATTTGTACTCAATAAAAAACATTTTGTATACACATAATAAATTTTTCGATTTATATTTAAAAATGTTCAATCCCACCATGTGTATAAGGATAAAACAGAAGAAGAATATGAAGAATATTTTATGTTATCCAATAGTAAAAATTTTTAATTTTATGCCATTTCTTTTAACTAAGCAACACTTTAAGTTCATATAGAAATCCAAATTTTAATGTCCATAAATTTAAAAATTTTTAAAATGTATCCTTTTTTATCTGGCACGTAACGTGTACTCATAAATTTCGACCTCATTATTTTTTTACTAAAAGGACGCATTGTACACAGGAATATACAGAATGAAATTGTGATATGTGAATAAGTACAATATCGGTCACATGCGTCATGAATCGGCGGCATGAGTTTGGCCTCATAAACAGAGCTGAAACGTGTAACTAAGAGGAATAAACATAGATGGATAGTGCATTCATTGTCAAGATAAGCACTCTTGGTTTTCTAAAAGCCAGAAAATCAATATGGCTGATTTTTGGCGGAGAGGCGGGTTTGAATTATATTTTAGACCAAATCAGTTCACCTAATAATAGTTGGGAGTAAGTCAAAAATTTGTTATTAGTGGTACATGCAATGGGAAGAGTAACCTTGGCTTCCACATCTGGAATTGCTACTTGTTATTATGTTAAATCTGGCTACAAATAAGCATATATGAATCCTTAGAGAATATTGTCCCATTCTTCACTTAAGATGTTTTTCAGTTCTTGCACGGTTCTAGAAGGATAAGTTCTTTAGGAAATATGTCTGCGAAGATCATCCCAAGGATTCTATATAGGATTTAAATCTGGAGAATAAGTAGACCCTTCTATAGTTCAATATTTTCACTTTCAAATATGTCCAATATTTTAGCAGTACTTTGTTGGAGCACATTGTCGAACATAAATAGAAAATCTGGTCATACAACACCTCTAAAACGCAAACATAATCGAGAATAATCATTCTTTGATCCGCTGTGGTTTGACGGTACCTCGCTCAAAGATGTAAACTGGTGATCTGCCATTGTACATAATGCCTGCCCGAACCATCAAGGCTTGACCATACTTATGACGTTCCTAAACATTCGTGGTACATCCCGTGTTCCTCTTTCTCCACTCTAACTGGTGGCCAGAATCACTTGTCACAGTGGAACGGATTCTTCGCAGAGCATCACTTTAGGCCACTGTTGCTGATCTCTTATACCTTATAAACTTGACGATGATATGAGAAATTTATTCATTGAACAGGCGTATATACCCCAAAAGAGTGAAATGGTTTTCATTGCAGTTTATGTCTGCAGCTATTTCAAAAAATTTATGTCCCTTTTTGCCACGATGTATTTAGATTTTTTTTTTACCTTCCACTTCAATTTTTTATTTATTTTTTAATTATCAAAATAAACAAAGACTTTTCTATCCTGGAAATTTAATTCAATAATCGAGTGTTTTTTAATTTTTATGGCACTAACACTAAAAGAATATCTTATAGACTTTTAAAATAATTGACAAACTTACAAAAAAAAAAATATCAATACATATGTTTTTTTTTTTTGCAAAACTTTAACTGCATGAACCTTATTGTTGATACATTTTGAAAGATCTTCAAACCTCGGATAATGAATGTTGCAAGGAGCAAAACCTTATATCTATTTCTATTTAACTTGTTCTAAGGTATGGCAAGATTAT
>CM063498.1:132153381-132415881 GCA_032207245.1 Pardosa pseudoannulata
GAAAGGGAGTAAATGTTACAAAAAATTGTTATACAAACAAAGTGTAAACGGTTTGATTACATGTTTATTTTGAATGTCAGATTAGGACAACTGCGTTAAGGTGTTAAAGACAACAATGTTTTACCATAGCTGTCACCAAAATTTATATTAACCAAAATATTTATAGAGTCTAAAGAAACTTTTGATCAACCAACCGAGTAACTATTGAAACTTTGATTTTATGCTTTAATTACCTTGGTTTAAGGTAGTTATTTATAAATACTATTATGCATGAGTATGGTTTCTTTCACCTGATTTTTAGCAGCGGATTCCTTTAGATAGTTCAATGGCGCAGTCAATAGTATACCCATATGGGCTGTGTACATATTTATATTGATAAAGTCATCTAAGTAATGTCATTTTTATTTTGAAACATTTCAGCTTTTAAAAGTAAATGCAAATATTATTCAATGGCACTGCTGCTGACTAAATTCATCTGAATTTTAGCAGTGCATTCCTTTAGATCATTCAATGGCGCTGTAAGTAACCATGTGTGCTGTGTACATATTATGATTGATAAAGTCACCTAATTAATGTTATTTTCATTTAGAAATATTTAATTTCAAAAAAATAAATGCAAATATTATTCAACGGCATTGCTGCTGACTAAATTCATCAGATTTTTAGCAGCACATTTCTTTAGATCATTCAGTATGAATGAATTGTATATCCATGTATGGTGTGTACATATTGTGATCGATAAAGTCACCTAAATAGTAGTATTTTTATTTCGAAATTTTTAACTTAATAAAAGAAGTATGAAAATTATTCAACGGCATTGCTGCTGACTAAATTCACCTGAATTTTAGCAGCGCGTTCCTTTAGATCATTCAATGGCGCTGTCAGTAACAATGTGTGCTGTGTACATATTATGATTGATAAAGTCACCTAATTAATGTTATTTTCATTTAGAAATATTTAATTTCAAAAAAATAAATGCAAATATTATTCAACGGCATTGCTGCTGACTAAATTCATCCAATTTTTAGCAGCGCATTTCTTTAAATCATTCAATATAAATTAATTGTATATCCATGTACGCTATGTTCATTTTGTGATCGATAAAGTCACCTACGTAGTAGTATTTTTATTTTGAAATTTTTAACTTAATAAATATGAAAATTATTCAACGGCATTGCTGTTGACTAAATTCACCTGATTCAGCAGCACATTTCTTTGTACCATTTAATGAATACATAATAGTATACTTATGCAAGCATATTTTGATTTATAAAATCATTTAAGTAATGGTATTTTTGTTTAAAAATATTTAAATTGAAAATATTTAAATAAATACAAATATTATTAATAGTATTGCTGCTGACTAAATTTAATGTTTAGTTATTGTGAAATATAATTTAATGGTTAATGATTTGTGAAAGAAATAGTTTTCTATTTGAGTATGAAATACGATACAATTAAAAAAAATAAGGATTTAAGCTTTTAAATCACATACATAATTTACATGGATTACTATTACTGTCATAATGAATAAGTGTGTACAAAAATATACAAAAACTTTTATGAGTGAAATTTCAGTTCATGTAATTCCTTCTATAAAGCGTATTACATATGCATTCAGAGTTTTTTAATACTGATATAAAACTCTTAAGAAGTCTCTATATCTAAAGTGCTTTATTGCATTTGTTTTAATACACAATAAGTCTTTAAATAATTAAATTTTAGAAAATTTAAGACCTCAACTCTTATAAAATAGTGACATTATCGTTCTTTATTGATTAATAATAAATATAAAAGTATTAATTCCGAAGAATTTTGAAGAAAAAAATGTGTTATTTTTTGTAAATGTGTAAGATAATTTAGAATATAGGTATTAGCCTGTAATTTAAAGGGATCTCAAAGCTGCATTCTATACAATGCAAAAAAAATAATGCAAAAATCTTTTTGATATGACAGTGTTGAGAACTCATGCAAATCTAGATAAAAGTAAAATTAGAACAAAAAATTATAACTAATCGGGTATCAAAAGTAATTTAAATGTTTAGTTTATCTGAACGGCATTAATACATTTACATCTATAAAATATAACACATCTACAAAGATGTTAGACTTATCTGTTGAGTATAACATTTTAAACCTAACAGATCATGACATAACATAAATTTAAATCCTTTCATTAATTGTTCTATATTTTTATATTAATCAAAATGAGGTATGATTTCATAAGAGATGAACCAAATCTAAAATATATCGCAGTTTCTGTATAACTTTATTGAGTATTTAAAAATTTATGATCAGTTAAAATACAGTTACTGGTTCACTGGGATTGCTGTGATCTGAAATTCCTAGGCTAAGCCCTGTACTTCAGGATTAGTAGTAGTTATACGCATGAAATTATTGATATGATGTTGGCATATTATAAAAAAGAGTATGTGGCGCAAAATAGGAAGGCTAAAATATTTGGGCATTGCAAAAATGAAGTAAAAAAGTAGAGACGGTATTTAAGTTAAAAGGTACACAATGCAGAATAAAACAAGTTGGGTATGATAGAAAGGGTAACTTATATAATGAAGAACTTCAGTAACTTCAGAAAATCTGTCAACAGGATTGTATGTGGCTGGCCCAGTGGTCGGCAAACTTATTAGCCAAAGAGTCCAATATGAACATTACAACAATTTTTAAAAAAATGAGAGCGAAATCTGCCTGTTTAGTAAACTTTTATTCCACTAAATTAGTAGTACACTAAATAAAACTAAATTTCATACTTAATAAATATTTATTAATGGCATTTATTAATGGTAGATAAGACAAAATTGTTCACACTGCAACTGCTGGTCTGGGAGGCCAATTTGTACCCCACACTACTTTAGAAAAGGTATGCGGGCGCATGCTTGTGGTACCTTTGTATCACACCGAAGTACGCCGAAAACATACGTACAATTTCAGCCGATAGCTTGTACATGGTTTGTGTTTACGTTTAAGAAAACTAATAAAATTAAACTCTATGTTCTTTACGTATTTTTACAACAATATAAAATTTTAATTACCTATCTATCTTTTAACTCATAAAAAAAATATACATGTTCTACGATTTATAGAAGAATTTTAATTGATCAAAATAAGATGTCATTTTTTTTCTTACTAAGTATTTTTTAAAATGAAAATATTGTGTCTTCCGTGGATATTTTTACCAGAGCCGCACTTAAGGAGTCGGAGAGTCGCATGCGGCCCTGGAGCCACACTTTGCCTATCACTGGGCTAGCCTTTCAATCCTAAGCTTCTTTCAGCGAGCATGAATAGCAGTGAACCAGAAAATAAACAATTAAATAGCAAAAAGGAAAGTTAATGCTGGATTCGTGATTTCACGACTTTAAAACTAGAAAGAAGAGAGTTTAGAGATAGAAAAACATATTTTTGCTACCGAAGATATCCGTTCCCGTCAGAGACTCGTACGAGAATGGCACACTTACTTTTCATGGCCTTCATGGTGTTGTTCAACAGGATTTTCTGAGTCTGGCCCTCTAATCCTCAGATTTCAAACAGTAGTCACTAAAATGACAACGACGGACGATGGCCGATTGGTTAGGGTGCTGGCCTTCGGTACCGGAGTTCGTGGGTTCGAATTCCACTGGGGCATGGATGTTCGTAGCCGTTCGGAATCGGCTTTAAGCTGTAGGTCTCGGTCTCATTAGCCCTCGTGTTGCAAAAAGTAGACTGTAGCACTCCAAACCAAACCAAAATGACTACGAACGAAGATATAACAACTGAAAGGTGAAAGGATAGAAGGGTGGTTTCATGATTTCAAAACACAAGGTAATTGTAGAGGAAAAAGTTTATGGATAGGAAAAATAAAAAAAAAACATTTGTGTGTCCAGACTGCCATTCAGGAGATTTTTTTTTTCAATTTCTTACATTTCTTGAAATTTTTGAGTTTAAAAAAAAAGTTAGATTTTTAGCTAAAATGGCCAAAGATCTTCTTTTATTAGCGGAATTACTGGGGTCGTAATTGACAAGATTATTACATCATTGCTTAGGTTTTTATGAAATTTAGTGGAATTGTTTTGAAGAAAATTTTAAATTCTTCATGCATTTTGTCAATTTCTAAAATACCAAGGTGCGTTAGTAACTTTTCTAAGTATAATATTCTGAGGTCGAGTTAGAATTTAATATTTGAATCTGCTGCATACGACCACAATGGTGCGGCATGAGTAATAACAGGGTGAAGAAAGGACGTGTAAACGAGCAATTTGTTTTTAATATTCATATTGTTATTGCGAGAAATTAAAGGGTATAAAGTTCCCTTAGATTTTTAAAATTTATTGTTAACAGCATTAAAATGTAGTTTCCAAGTTAAGTTTTATTTGAAGTTACTCCTAATTATTTAATAGTATCCGACAAGGGAATACGATTGTTATTGATGTATATGTTGTAGTTAACTCAGGACGTACTGTGTTTGGAAGCGAACAACATATCTTCACATTTAGTCATGTTTATCTTAATTTTCCATCTGTTAAGCTATCCATCTGTTGATCAATATTTTTCTTATGGAGGTGGCTATATCTTGACAGTCTTTTTGTTTTATCTTCAGTAAACTGCTATCGTTTTGTTAAAAATCGAATTAGTCCTTTTTACTTTATGCTTCTTGTGCAAACTTTTACTTTGTGCTTAGTGTAAATCTGAGTTGACCTTATTTTGTGTAAGAGGACAACTGAACTTAATGAATTGCTAAGACAGCTTGGACAAACCACTAACAGAAATATTTTACATTACCTTTATAACAATTTTTCTCTTTAAAAATATGTATCTTCTGTAATGTATTTACGCAACAAACATAATTTTTGTAAAAAGAAAAAAAAAAGAAAAAAAAAAGAAAAATATATTTTGGTAAGATTGCATTTCGGTTTAAAAAAATTGAGTTGTGATAGTTTTCTTCCAATGTAGCGATTTCTTTGCATTTTTTTAAAGCAAGAAACTAAAAATACAGAGAATCAGAAATAATATGTGGGATATCAGACATCAGCTTTTCATAAATACTTTCATGTGGTGGGAAATTATTTCTCAGTACTTTTATAAAAGTCAATATTCTGGATAACTGTGATTATTCGGAAATAAAAGTTCAAAAGAACTTCCCAGAACGTTTTATAGATAACTTACCGCAAGAAACAATTGCCTATCAGATAAAGCAAACAGCTGGCTTTACTGATTACATGAGAAGAAAATTCGGAAGCGATTTCAAACATAAGACAGAAATTTCTAAGTATTAAAAGTACATATAATAAATAAAATTGGAAAAAAATCATTACTTATATCTTGGAGTATTTTTCCAAGTTAATAATCGTGATTTATGCTTGTTTAGTTGAATAAATCGAAATTGAATTGTATAACAAATCTTGTAAATAACTAAGTTCATATTTCCAAAATAGTGCTCATCGTTACTTGAGAAATATATTTTTATATATAACTCTTGCCTTTTAAGCAATCGCTGATACAACGCCGTGGTATTTGTTGCCAATTTTACTATGGGATCACCAGTAGGAGGCTAACTTTACTATCTAGGACAACACAAAGTGGGTCCTCGTGTAATTTAGAAGCCGAAATCTAACAAGACTAAGCTTGGCCTGCCTTCTGCAGTGGTATATTTTGGGAACTTGGGGAATATTGTGCCCACAAACCTAGTTTTATGTGCCCCAACCACCATTAATAAACACTGCTGATCATTGGCTCGATTCTCGATCCCAAAAGCCTCCAATTATGCGATCGACGCTTTTGCCGACTGAGCTACCTCAGATCACTTAAGAAATATGTTCAAAGTAGTGTTTAAGTGTTAGTACTGATATCTATTTTTAACAATTGACAAAGAACATTACTCCAAAACTAAAGAGTAAGATATATTATATATTTATCTATTTATCTATCTATTTATCTATCTATCTATTTATCTATCTATTTATCTATCTATCTATCTATCTATATATTTATCTATCTATATATTTATCTATATATATCTGTATATATATATATATATGTATATATATGTATATATATATATATGTATATATATATATGTATATATATGTATATATATATATATACACATACATACATACATACATACATCAGTGACGTGCGGTCCATATGTGCAAGGTGTGCACTGCACACCCTGGCAAAATTATGAGGGACGATAATTTTCTGCACTTATGTCTACCTATCTCTATATGGTATATAATAAATATTATTTATAATTTATTCCAATATTACATTGATTAACTTGCTTGTATTCCCGCAGTGCGTGCGGTATTAGGTGCTGCATCACGTAGCGCGCTAACGAACATAGGAAGTTCTGATGTGTACGCACTGTGCACTAAATTGAAAATCACGCTTTATATGTATGGACTACTGGAGAAGAACAGTATACTATGGCACTGAGGCAAATGCAGCTATTTTTCCTGCACTTGGCATTCAGAATCATCCGAAGGTACTGTTTATTAAGCGTTGTATTAGAGCGGGGACTTTCGTGCTGAAGCGATTTTGGTTTTTTAACTGATTAACTGGCCATACGATTTTGCAGACGGTTAATATTTAAATTTATATATTGTAAGATTTTGTTTTCATGGGAATATAAAAGAAGTATTTCATCAATAGGAAGTGAAATGCTTTAGTGTGGTATATTAATTTCGGTGATGTATTAAATTTATTGAAATAATTAGCGGGAAAACAATGTTGTTTCATTTTAAAGAAACGAATTTTAACAGAACAAATTTTACCATTCATTGCGTCTAACAGACAGTATATAAGTTATATCTGTAACACCATATCCCTGGTTTTGTTTTTAAAAATTGTCAAGATGATTTTCGAAGAATATATGATTTCCAAATGTTAAAAAGTATTAATAAATATAATTTAATCCACTGACCGAACAAGAAACAGTTCGCTGTATTGTGCCAACGTGCAGTGAAATCCTCTGCACGTGGAATAGACGTTCGGTTTGTTGGCACCAATGAGCATCCGGGTGAGGCACCGCAGCGGCGGGTGCCATGTAGTGCTACATAAGTTTTTTGAGGAAGCCCGAAGTGTTGTTTTTTCAGCGCCGATATGACACCATACAACAAAAGACATAATTTTTGCTTCAGTGCTAGTAAATTCTTGTAAGTTTAGCTGTTTTTATAGTTATAACTCGACTACTCGTAGGTAAATATTTTATTTATTGTATTCTTTAAATTTATATTCGTAATAAATAACGCGTTTCAGAATGGAGAACTCAGATGTCTCAATAATTAAAGATTTATTGGAAAATCCATCTTCTCTGCAACCCCTGCATGAAAACCTACTGCACGCCACTGATATACATATACTTGACTGAAACTCTCAACCTCGATTATGGCGGCGTTACAAATATACACGCAAATACTCGTGTGTTTGTTCATGTGTGTATGCATACATATGCATGCAATTTAAATGTTTTTAATGAAAATAAAGTTATACACTTACATTCATATATGTATAGTTAAGTCAAATTTGTATACTAGGCCTTTTTTGTATTTTTTTAAGGCCTAGTATACGAAAAAGGCAGCAAGCGAATGAGTGAGAATGTACTGGAGAGACAGAAAAAGTGAGGTTTGGTTTGGTTTGGAGTGCTACGGTCTACTTTTTGCAACACGAGGGCTAATGAGACCGGGACCTACAGCTTAAAGCCGATTCCGAACGGCTATGAACATCCATGCCATTGTGGGATTCGAACCCACGAACTCCGGTACCGAAGGCCAGCACGCTAACCAATAGGCCATCGTTAGGCCAGAAAGAGTGAGTGAAAGAAAGAAAAAAATAACTGAATTTTCGGTAATTTTTTTTGATAACAAAGAAAGCTAGCATATACTATATCACATATGTTTTCACTGTATGTAATACATTCAGAATGACTTCACGCCGAATGATAGCCGAATGGTAGAGCGCTGCTCTTCGGAACCGGAGTTCGTGGGTTCGAATCCCGCTGCTGGCATGGATGTTTGTATCCGTTCGGAATAAGCTTTAAACTGTAGGTCCCGGTCTCATTAGCCCTCGTGTGCAAAACAGCAGACCGTAGCGCTCCAAACCAAACCAAACCAAACCAAACCAGAATGACTTCACAATTCCTTAAAGGAGAAACTAACAATTTTGTACTTCTGTAACACATAAAAAAATAAAAATACCTACATCACTTTTCCAGATTTAACATCCGTCATGACTTTATCGTAGTCAGATTTTCTATGTACTTACTAAATTTCATATATATTATCTCGTTGTAGCTAATGAATTTGTTCTATAATTCTCATATTCGTTTAATCGTTTCGTTCTTTATAGACTTTTTAGTTTTGGGATTATTGAAATCTATTCCGATAAATATATAATTTTCTGATACTTCTTTTTCATAGTTCTAATATATTATCTTTTTAACCCTACTTTTTTGCTAGAACTATGATATTTTGGAATATATTTTCAACTTTTCTTTATCCCTATGCCGGAGGGCGGGTTGTCCTCGTTCCTATCCCGTTTAGTGAGCATTTTGTGCACAGTGTGACGCTCCTGCGACTGATGCGCCAGCCTTTGCCAAACCCTAGTTCCATCCCTGCTCCCGTATCCAATCAGAATCATTTTTGAGCAGGAGGTTCTGATCTCTTAAACCCTCGTATAGCAAAAAGTAAATCGTAGCACTCCAGACCAATCCAAACTCTATTGAAGTTATAGCCGAACGATGGCTGATTGGTTAGGGTGCTGGCCTACGGTACCGGAGTTCGTGGGTTTGAATCCCACAGTGGCATGGATGTTCGTAGCCGTTCGGAATCGGCTTTAAACTTCAGGTCCCGGTCTCATTGGCCCTCGTGTTGCAAAAATTAGACCGTAGCACTCCAAACCAAACCTAACCTAACCTGTTGCAGTTATAACCCTGTAATCTCAGCCAGTGATAAGTCAGCCTTCCCCGTCCTCATTAGGCCTCAAGTAACAAAAGGTAGACCATGAAATTGCCAAACAATCAACCAAATTCTTTTACTTTCGTCACTTTATGCATAAAGTAGTTATTTGTAAGATATCTTTTTACGAGTCAAAAGAAAGCTGTAAGTAAATAAAATGACAAATTATGCATTAAAAATTGTGGTACATTTTTTAAATTTCATTTTATCTTTTCAGCAAGATGGCCGCAGATTTGAAAATGAACGCACCATTAAGATGAAAACTCAAATACCATATAAATTCGTTTTAACTTTTCGACCTCCTCAGAAAATCAAGTAAGTATAGTAATTTCTAATTAATATTTCATGAAATATAATTTAATAATATAATTTATCTGTTAAAGGGCAGATATATTTTTGCCTTTTTTTCATCTTTTTATATTGGTGTATTCGTGTGGATATTTGAATGACGTTGTAAATGTTTAAAATTACCCTGATCAGTGCCAAATGATTTCAATTTGTACATTAAATTTTTTTTCTTTTGAAAAGATTTCGAAGTTAACATCTGGTATAAGGAAAAAATTTTCTCCGTTTTACTAATTTGTGTAGAGTAGGTCATAAATGATTGCGTATACATATTTATATCGTATTTATAAGCAGTTCCAAAGATAAGGGTTAACCTAAAGTCACGAAGGCTCATAAAGATTTAACAGCTGTTAATAAATTCCAAAATATTATCATTCGCAGATCAGAAATTTAAACTACAATTAAAATATCTGTAAGACATTTACTTGGTGGGAAGATTTGAACAGTGTGAAAAAAGTTAAGTTTAAGGTACTCTTTTGTATTAGCGTTTTGTTGATGATGACAATACCACTTGGTTGAGCCAAGTAGAACAGGGGTTGACGAGCACCTCTAGGGTGAAAGAAAGTCTTAGCTCCTCTAATTTAGAAGCAGGGACCAAGGAGAAGACCCTCAGATTTTGGCACCCCCAGAAGTATTGTTAACAGGATAGCCGAGAGGCTGCGATTTTCTAATTCGTTTGACTTGTCAATTTCCCTAGTAATTTTGGGTATGACGTAGCATGGGTTCAGAGAAATTTGGCAGTCTTGATGATGCAAGAATTAGACTCCGTAAATGTTTTAAGTATTTAAAAACAAAGTTGATTTATTTACATAAAAGCATTAGTTAACGTTGCTGGTGGATGTTGCTTTCATCCGATACAGAAAAAAAAATCAAAACAAACCGGAGAAGTCGGGTATATGTCCCCAAGAGAGAAACTACTTATCCGTCTCAAGAGTTCAGACGGGAGTGCCTCCTGCTTCTTCCTTCTCCACCAGGTTTTAGGGGAGATCACCCCCCCCCCTTTGACATTCGTCCTTGGGGTAGCCGAAATGCCCTTGGCGCCTGGCAGACTCAGTCACACAAAGCATCTTTCCTTTCTTTGTCGGTGCATTCACAAACGCCTCGATTGACACTTCCAACAGTCCGGGCGTTACTGGCACAATACTGTCGTTTCCAATTGTTTGCAGTGTTCGGCGTTTCACAATGAACAACAGTTCTCTTCTACAAACGCTCGTCTTAAACAACGACATAAACGCACACGGCGCTTACAGGTATCGTCTAAGAACTTGGAGGACATTGTGACCACGAACATGTTTAACGTGCTCCATTCACCATTAACGAACACTGTGGATCTTAGGCCGGCTAGGGCCCCAAACCCACAAGTCTCTAATTACGAGCCATTGTCATTGTCGACTGAGCTACAGAGGTTTATATTAGGCTTGTATCCGACATAATATTGTTCACTTGTTACAAAGATGATGTCCAGCTCTTGATACGGATATTTTAGATCTGATTACATAAAGGAATACGCATGATTAATGGCGAATTTTACTATTCAAGGACTTTTTATTGCAGAAAAATGTTAATAATCCTCCCTAAAGTTTTATTAATGCTTTGTTAACGCCAGAACGACCGGAACTTTTCTACTTGCTCTGCTAATAAAGTCCCTCGGTGTATAAATATATATACATATACACACTGTCTTCACTGATGGCAATACATGTAAACTGACATATTTTAATATCTGGACGATTAACTTAAAGGAAGTCGATAAAATAAGAAGTTGGTCTTTCTACAAAAGAATGACCCGAAAACCGAATCAAACCTTCTCAAAGGTGAAGCGCCACGCAAAATAGCAAATTTATATAATACACGTGCAAGAAAGTCATGTGGTATTTACATCAGGTATTTTAATAGTTATACTGGTTTCGACTGCTATTTTTTTGGCTCATTTTTATTACGGGGAATATATATTATCCATTTTTTTCAAAAGGTACACAGGATTTTTCTAATTATGTTCAAGAAATTAAATCGGTCCCTCTAAAAGCATTATCTACATAGATAAAATTGTAGATATGCAATTACAAATGATTTTCCCAATCTCGATCACTCAGAAATGTTGTGTTTTTGGCTTCCTTCTGAAATGTTATTTCATTCATTAATTTGTAACAGGAAGTAATAATCCGCTTTAAAAAGACCTTACATGTATAACTATTTTACATAATTACCTTTTGGCGATTTTGAAACCTTGGAAGCATAAAATTTTACCGTAAGATAATTAGTATATTCTGAGATGTTCTGTTTCTTTTTTCTATATTGTTTCTAGTTGAACATTTTTCGCATCATCTTAGAATACAATGATGTTTTGAAAATAATAAAGTATCTCTCATCTGTCACTGCAGCTCTGTGTGCCTACGTGGAGAACATTTAGAAGTAGAGCGAGTTGATTCCAACGAAGATTTGTCAAAATACACTCTCAACTGGGATAGCAGTGATGTTGGCATCACAAAGAAAAATAAACGAGAAAGATTTCCACTAATTTTGGATGTGAGTAAATTTGCTTTGTAATTACGATTTATTTTTGTAATATAATTTTTGAATACTTTGCATTTCTAGTTTTCAGATTCTAAGATTTTCACATATGATCGATTTTTCGCAATACATTATACACCCGTTTCATGCATTCGTGTAAATTTCATAATAAGTTAGGATATGTGGGAATTACCAAATTTTAATCCTTTTTGGTAAATCATTTAAGCATATGTTCATAAATATAAAAATAAATCGATTTTAAAATATTTTTTTCGTTATTAAATTATCAAACTGAACTTTAACTTAATTCTTCGTACTTTCCCAAGAACATGGGTAAAGCTAACAAGGGTATTTTGGTTTTGATTTCAAAATTATAACTGCCACTTGACTTATTTACTGTCTCAGAACTTTATTTTTTATAAGAATTAATTACAGTTTCAAATCTTACCTCCAATTTTTCCAGGCGATCTTCCAGTTGGTTAAGCTTTTCATCGATGCTGTTTAACCCCTTAGACATACAATGTCCCCTTAGACATACAACGTTTGGGAGACTAACGTCTCCCAGACGTCATGTGCCAAAGTAAACTTTGCCGTATTCGAGATGTCAATAGCTGTCTCCAGCACATATCGTGTAGCATAATATTAAATTATTTAACTCGTGCTTCTATTCTGTTTCTATTAGACTGTTCAAGATTCACGTGTCCTTAAAAATAATGTATGAAGCTGATCAACTTAGAAGTGTAAAAAATTTCATTTCTTCTCCCTACCCGAAAATGATTTTAAAAGTATATAAATATTAATTTTATACTATTGTTCAATTGTTGATTAACATCATATATAAACCTCATTAAAAGTTACATACGATGCAAATTTTAAAATAAAATGTTCATTTTCTCATCTTGCATAGAATTGTTCATTTATTTGGCCAGAATTAAATAGTATTTTTCGGACACATCATTTTCCTTTTTATATGTATGTCAAGGGGTTAAACCCATTTTCTTAACGTTGGGAATCGAGTAAGAGTTACCATGCTATTCATCTATATTCTTTTGAAGGACACCAAATCAGTTTCATTATTCTTAGTTTTTATGCAAGTTTTAAGTCTCATTATCTTTTTGTTATCTACATCATTGCTTGAAAGGTGTTTCAAATTCTGAGAGTATTATTAGTGTTTATTAGCCTTAAGATTTTTTTGTCATCGGTTTAAGCTTTTTAAAAACTTCAAATTATTATTTAACCTTTTTAATAAGTAAACTGTCTGACAAGATTTAATAGATAAATCCTGGGGAATTTACAGACTTCCATTTAAAGGTAATTCGGTAAATGAAAATTTTAGTACAGGATTTTGGATTTTTCCCGAAAAATAGCATAAAAAGTAGGTATTTACTAAATACGTAATATATTCGGTTTATGAGTATTATTTATATACTGAAATATTAAATATGTCATTTAAAGTGCAATAAAATTTCGACAAAATATTCGATAAGGAAAATTTATTTATTGAAGTTTTTAATAAATTCTCGCTTTACTTTTTAGTGAAAATTAATGGTTTTATTTTAAAATTCTGTGACTGGATATATTGTCCATAGCTAGCCTCTACTTTTCCCCATCTGCCTAGCAGCAGTTTAATACCCTGTTGGAAAAATTACATGTTTTGAAGCTATCCAAAAGTATAACCCTCTTAATGAAGGTAGGGGGATTTTTATAAAAATAGTATTTCCTCTCAATCAAGCTATGGACCATCGATCGGAATAATTGATAATTGAAAGAAACAATGACTGGTGAATACAGCAGATAAGGAAAGACTACCTATTTAAACTTTTCCAAATAGGCTTTCACTGGTTTTGCAACATATAGCCAAGCATTGTCATGCTGTAAAACCACTTTGTCTAATCTCCGGTGCTTTAGTGGTCATTTTTCCTTCAATGTTCCACTCAAATACTCCATATGTAATCGATAGCCATATCCCGTCGTCGTTTCGTTTGGTTTGAGAGAATTATAATTAAACTACACTTAGCCGATCCCCACCAAATTCAGAGAAGCGGCTTGAAACCATAGATATTCGGCTGAGCCAATGATGTTAATCCATGGTTGGACTTACCCCACTATTTTCTAAGCTTATGGTTTTCGTATTGTATCCGTTTCTCACTGGTACCAAAGATACGATGAAAAGGCTTTCCCCTTTTCTGCCTTTTGAAACAACAGTTCACACCTAAAGAGACTTTTTTCAGATTCACCCAGTGATATTGCTTTCAAACCCCATTGAGATTTTAATAGATTCAAACATTGCGAAACAATTGTGTGTTCAACTTTTAATTATTTTACAAGTTCGGTTATCACCTAACATTAGCCTCCGTGAAGTAATGTTTCCAAATCATCGGCGTAAAGAAGTAGCCTTCTTACCATTAACTATCGTGCACCAGAAAACAGACCTAGAGCTCCTAAATGACAAACTATCTCAGCTGTGTATTGATTATAGCTGATTGACTAAGACGCTCGTTTTCTAAACGATGGTCTGTAGGTTTTAACAAGTGTTCACATTCTTTGGTTTGAATTTCCTGTAATAGTTTATAACCGTTCTCTGTTTTATAATGATATGTGTAGTTAATATATAGTTTATTATAATGTATAATTTCTATTTAATAATTACTTTCCTTCACATAGGTCCATAATGTTGGTACGCTAGAGTTAGCCCTGCAATTCAAGTTTTATGATGCAAATGATACAGAGCACTCAGCATGGGGGAAATGCTTGCATCAAATAGATTATAACTGCTCTCACAAACCAGGAAGTTCGTTCATTGAAATTACAAGTGAAATCTATAGATGATATTTTTTTAATGTTTTATAGTTTTATGAACAATTTTGAAAATGTTGTATACTTAAATGTTTTTCCTAATACGTATTTCAAAATAAAAATGGTTTTTTTATTATGAAGTTGCTTTAAATGTTTAGTAATCAGTTATTTCGAAAAAATGTAACTACTCTTATGCAACACTCTAACGTAAACAATATAAACTCACTGGACAACATATAAATCACCTTTCGAAAAATTTGGTTAAATATTGTGTAACTGTCTCTGGCCATGCTGATCACCTGGATTTGGCTGTGTAAGAACAGAGTCCAGAAAGTTTGCCGCATTCAGTTTAAGCCAATCACTAACGTCAATATGCATGTGCACCTAATTACAAAGATGCTGATTTCGGCGTTTCATCAGCTATTCAAACAGGTCCCAAATTTTCAATGAGGGTAGGGTCGGGTGAATTTGAGAGTCAATCGAAGTGGTACAAGGCAGGTGACCCTTCATCACACTAGTCATATATTCATCTAGCCCTGGGAATTTTGCTGTTGTGTTATTTTGGGTATATCATCAGAATACCTTTTAGAAAAATGTGGACTAAAGGACAACACCTGATCATTCAGAATAATAAAATAAACAGTCAATGTTAGTGGTCACCTCAATGAGTGGTCCCAATCCATATCATTAAATGCATTTCCAATGTACCATGGATCCACCATCTGTTTAAGCCTGACTTTCCATATTTCAATGGGGAAGTGTTTCATTTGGCCATCGGTGTACTCGGCACCATGTATTGTTTGAATAAAAACGTGATTCGTGTTATTACGTTTCTCGCAAACATAAATTTCTGTACCCTTTGAAGACTTATAACTTAATGTGCTGTTGCTCAATATTAATGCTGTTGAGCACATAATTTGACCACTCCACCCTCTGTACCTTCTTAGATGCTAAGGTGACTGCTTTTCCATTATAAGCTAACTGTCTGACTTCTAGTGTTACACTGCTTCATGTAAATAAAGGAGGAAACGAGAAACTGATGAAATAACATTAATATCAGGCAGAGGCTGAAAAAAAATCTCAATCCACATCTTGTAAATTGTTGGTCGACAAACTATTCTCAATGAATTTTTTTTAGGGGTGGGCTGTAAGAATATTGATTTATTTTTTACTGAATATTTGTTTATAAATAATAGAGCAAATGTAAAAAGAGGGAATGAGGAGTAAATATTTTTAAATATATCGGTAATTATTAAATTGTATTATATATTCAAAAAGGCAGCGTGGGCCTTACAAAATAACTTAGTGAGGCGAGGGTGACCGTGAGGCGATCATCCGTGGTTTGGCCATCTTTGTCTTAAACTAAGGTGAACCAACAGCACAGATAGATCTACAAAAAGAATAAAACACTTGTACTATTTAAGCTGGCCAGATCCCTTGAAGGAGCGAATGGTGAACATTCTTCAAGACACAGAGTCAGCATAATATCAATTACAAAAATATCTGGCAGCATCTGAAGAAATTTAACACATATCATCAGGAAACTTAAATAACTTCAAAATGTGATTAGTATGTGTAATGAATTTTGAATCGAACTTATATGAATCACTTGGTTTTCTGGAAAACAGCATAGCTGTTACACTGTCTATACTAGTCGTTTCATGGATTCTTTACTTCAAAGAAAACAGTGCAAAAGACGAACAGCTGTGTTTTACTGTCCAAGAATACCAAAGTCGAACAAGCAGTCACGAATTCCTAGAAAAAATATTGTCACTTGACAATGTTTCACTGTGTCCTTTATGAGATATTCCAATAGACAGTTTTGGTTGGGATAGCTTTTACGGGGCATTATGCAGCACACAAAACAGTGCATATCAGCTTATTAGCATTACTCGCTGATCAAACAAATTAATTTCAGCAACGATTCTGGGCATTAACTAATCTCGCCTAAAGTTTGAAACACTCAATCACACTTACAAGTATGAAAGGGTGATTTAAATCGTGCAGGAGTAGTAGTAGGTTCCATCGGAGCACCTGGCCCAAGGCCGAATCTCCAGTCTTCAATGTTTAAAAGTCGTTGAGGGTGTGCTTTATAAACTGGTGTTCCATTAGTTGAGAGATTAATTTAAAGGTTAACAATTTACATAAAAATTAAGAGAAAATTTAAGCCCTTGATAGCAAATAAAATAAGATTAGGAAAAAATTTAATGATAGTAAAGAAAAAAAGGGGAGAAAGGATAGAGAATATTTTTGCAGATGAAACATCCATTTTCAAATTTTAATAATTATTTGGTTGATTTTGTTTTTTTAATTTTTTTTTCTTTTTAGATTTAAAAAAAGAGAGGGAAAATTGTAGGTGAAAGGGGAAATACTAAGGATAGGAAAGGAAAGTTTAAATTAGGTTGCTAACTTGAATTGAGGAGTAGCAAGAGTCATCGTGGCGCCATCTTGTAAAATTATCTTAACCTGTCTCGTGGAATACTTTTTCTGGGAGTTTTCTGTAAATACGACGAATTAACTGTTCTTAAGTACTTTTATACTTGTTTAAATTCTACTTTCCAGCATCCAATTCCCTTTACATCTTACATTCTTATTCATTTATAATGTCAGTACAACTGTAGATTATCAGCATAAATATTGAACTTAAGATGCTCGACAGTGATTGAATTCACAGCACGTGTTTGTTACAGCTCATAGTGCATGAAAGAATTCATTTAAGAATGAATTATCAGATAAAAATGCACTTTGCATAAGTAAGATTAAAAAACACTGGATTATTATATTGGGTATGAAATACAGGATGTTTTTAATTCAATTTATTCTATTCAGGGCTATCTTGATCTGTCAGGTAAAATGCCGTCAAATGTGATAGGACTAAATGACAAAAAAATTCTGTGGAAAAAAAAGGTTCAGAAAATCGTCATTGCTAGAAAACTTGGCACTCTTGTAGTCTACACAGATAAAAATCTACATAAAACGTAGGTAAATTTTGGAAAGTGAAATACATGATTACAAAAAACACCGAAGAAAGTATAATAGATGCGTTCGTCGTGCTTCTCACTTTTTCTAAACGAGTGGTGCATATGAAGTTTTTCCTTTTTCATCAATCGAATGCAGCCGCTACTCTAAAATAGCATTTCTGTAACACATCAGTGTAGTTCAGTTGATGCATCAAATGGTAGTGCCTCTTAGACAAAAACGCCATATTCTCCTCTAGTGATAACCTTTAGAACTAGTTATTTTTTCGTAGTCATTTTTTTTTCATGTGGTTATTAGTCTACCTATGAAATTTGGTGCTATTTAAGCCGATAGAATGATACAGATGACTGAGTAATGTCAATTTAAAAACATCCTGTATATTAATTTGTGCTAATTAAGATTTTAGTGAGAGATAATGGACGAAGCCTCCGTTCCTCAGTTTTATCCGATTGTGGTTTTAATAAATGGTATATCATTGTCTGTGACTGGCTGCAACGTATCTACTTTAATTACCTTTATGGTCTGTAAAATGGTGTTTTTGAGTTAGACTGTTTAAACATTCCCACTATCACTCTCAAAATATACTCGGCGGCCACACCTTTCATGACACTTTGTACTATATGTCTTCTTTGTAGAGAATAACCATACAGTTTGTGAACAACAAATGACCTTTAAAACCATCCGTTTATTCGAGTGGTTAAACAACTTTCAATTTTCAAGGAAAGGAAATTGTTCCTTTCTCATGAGTTTATGGTGTCTCTATCCTGACATCATTCAAACTCCTCAAACAAATTCCAATTCAACAAACTCAAGACTGAGGTACTGAATGTCCTTTCACAATGAGAAACTTTTTTGGTGCTACAGTTGTTGATTCAACCGTTTGCGTAAAAGAATTTGAACAAAACGCTTGATCAAATAACGATAGAAGTCTTCCGAAGTAGAAAGAAGAATCTATGCACATTCAAGTATTTTACTGAAACTTGTTTTGCATAAATCTTTTTCATACACTTCCTGTCAACGCCATCTATCTGTAGCTTTTGAAACAGCTTTTTTATAAACAATCAATTGATCTCTCTCTGATCCTGTTAGCAAACACTGCATTTTTTAACAAAGATTATTGTTCGTTTTAAGGATTCTATAATATTTTATCACTTTTGTTATATAGGTTTAAAAAACTATGCATTAAATGCAGAAGTAAATTTTTAATTTTCTTTGATTCTGAAATTTAAAAGCTATCGCAAAAAAAAAGAAAACTATAAACATCTAGGCTAAAACTTTGGAATGAATAATAATTTTTTATAAATGATTAATGGCCGGTCCCACCAAAATCGTTTAATGCTAACCGCGATTAATCTCTGTTTAAACGGTGAATTGCGTTCTACCATTGGTTGGCGACATGGGTTAATCTCGATTAGCAGTTAAACGACTTTGGTGAGACCAGGCCCTACCTCTGATAAATCTACTTAATACAGATACATAAACAGCATAACACGGATACATAAATAGCATAATACGGATACATAAACACCATAAAACAGATACAATTTAAGATGAGATTTGGTAGAAAATTGCATTTAATCACTGCATGTAAAGTAGCCAATTGTCCGTTTAATTTTGGTTGCAGAAATGATAGTATGATTAAAATTGGTTTTAAAATTATCAAATAGTAGAGAACAGAGAAAATAAATGAACGTTTATAATTAAAGTGTATTAATAATTGAAAAATCAACTAAAACAGGAATACAACATGAAGCCCAAAACAGTATGAAGTGTGACCCATTCTTCAAATATTTAAGGTTTAAGAGAAATCACCTTTAAAATATTTTAAACTAATGCTTAATATAAACCTTTATCTTAATTTCTGACTCTTCCATGAAATGGAGCACCCCTAGACCAATACTTGTTTCTATGGATCCTTTTGTTGTCTGAGTTTATATGACACGACTATTTTGCAGAACGAAAAGCGAATAACTACTTTATTTTGAAGACAAGTTTTCAATCATATTTATTCATATTAGCATAATTGTTTTTGATGTTTCATACACTTAATAATACATTTTTTTTATAAATTAGTAAAATTAAGCCTAAAACTAGTACGCTTTTAGCAATAAAAAGTTTTCTTGAAATGCTGCGCAAAGGGGCGGATAGAACGTACCTCATTTTCCCATGAACCATATTTTCCATATCCATCTATACTTTATGGATCGGAAGCTTTGTTTTTACAAGTAACTGACTATTCTATCATTGATAAAATGGACGTTATTACAAAGTTGCCACCTCCGGAAAGGATTAGTGGAATTATAGTCGAGCACAGGAAGATTTTTCGTTTAATGTGAACTTATTAAAGTATAATGTTAGATAAAATAAATGTTAACAATAATAAATAAAACTTATATATATGAATGGCACGCAGTCTTCGTCATTTTTCACAATATTTTGAAAATTATGTATGAGTTTTAACTTTTGAAAATATGCCCCATCTCTCCCTCATATAAGGGAGGGATGGGACATTTTTATTACTATTGTAATTGTTTTTTTAACTTACATTTTTATAACTACAATCAAGTTCATATTTTTTGAACGTGTTAATATGTTTCAGCTTGTTACTCTAAAACTTGCAAAGTTGTACAATTAGAAAATAATATGTATGAAATATTTTTGTTAAAACTGTCCCATTCTTCCTTACTATCCCTACTCTCCTCAAGCCTAGGCCCCACTGTTCTACTGAAAGAGCTTAGCTACGACAACTCCAAGCGGCTGTCTAACTGTTTTCAAGTTAAATATTTATGCAATTCATTGGTGTCAAAAATAGAGTACAGAAGAAAACTACATACAGTTCACTTACAGCACTAATTCCTTGGCTTGTAACGCTTTGGAACTCTCTGGAATAGTTAATTTTGCGGTACCTAGGGCAGAACGCCCCAAAGGTAAGATTTAAATATGTGAGACAAATTCATTTTATCAACTGAATCTCAAGGTATTGAGTTGGAACACAAAAAGAGGAAAAAGAGTAGAGGGACAAAATGCACAATACAATTATATATTACAAAAATAAGATATAACTTCATTTCGCCCATTAAATATTTATGTATATACTATGATAGTAGACTTATTTGCAGCAACAAAAGAAAGAATTACAATAATATAGGGACAAATTTCAGTAGCATAAAATTCAATAACAAAATTTAGAGAGCTAATAATATTATTATTATTATTATTATCATTTTATTTTTATTTTTATATTTTATTTTATTTATTTATTTATTTAATTCAATGACAAGAAGTTATTCACAAGTATATAATTTAAGAATCCAACCTTATGCCTGTAGAAAGCGCAGTAGTTGCCCTAAAGAGTCTGCGGTGCTCCAGAGGGTCGCATTGAGAATTTCTGTATTATTAATGTAATATAATTTTTGGTAGAAATTTTGTGCTGTTTCTACTATAAATGATCTAATTGTTTCAACATTCAGATCTTTATGGATAATACCATTGCACAGGTAGCTATGGGCTTTAATTAATTATCTTAAATCTTTGCTTTGGATAGTTTGAAGCCTCTGGTTAGTATTAAAATCCAATCCGAGAAGCGTAGAGAAGAATGGGTCTTAAACGGTTTTGTACAAGAGTACTTTATTACCCATTCCCATTTGATCACGGTACAGGAGGTGTTGACAGGAGGTCAATTGATTTCTTAGCCTTATAAAATTTTCCAATGTTATAACTAATATTTTGTTCCATGTAAGCCGACTGTCTATGAAAATCCCGAGATGTTTAAACTCCCTCTCGAAGTAAACTAGCTGACCTAGCACGATGACCGGGGGAAGGAGGAATCTCTTGATATAACTAAAAAATATAACTTTAATTTTAGTAGGGTTTATTTTAATTCTCCACCTCTTACACCAACAATCAAGAATGTTGATGTGACTTTGTAGGTATTTGTGCATGTGTCTAGTATTATTTTTAGCAAGGATTACCGTGTCGTCCGCGAACATGACTAGTGTAGTGCTGAGACGTTGTGAGATATCACTTATGTAAATATTAAAAAGAATTGATCCAAGCTGGGAGCCCTGAGGGACTTCTGCATCAATCAGTCTGTGTATGGAGTAGCATTATGTGTGATGGACTGAAAATAATCTATCAAGAAGTTGAGAATGAAGGAAGTGTATTGTGGTAGCTGGCAATTTGTATTTAATAGGGCACGAGCACTCAGCTGATCGCTGAGATCGCCGAGCCCTAACAACCATTCTGGTAGGCACGCTAACTTGTTGCTATGGACGTTTACATGTAAACAGTCTTATTTTAATGTCGTGGTATTTTTTTCAGTTACAAATTTTGAGAATTATTTTTTTGTTATTATAATCATCACATATTGAAAAGAAACTGAATAGGAGGAATTCATCGAAAGATTATTTATAACTGTAAACCGAAGGTTTTTTTTCCGACCGGCACGTTAACATGTTTCTTTGCTTATTGATAGTAAGTAACATAAAAAGATTGTGCTTTTTTTATGTCGCCATAGCAAATTGCTGGTAATTTGTCAATATCCGTTTCCCAGTCTTTTATAATATATGGATCTATATTACTTATTACAGATATTTTATCCAAATACCGCTTCTTTGACAGTTGATCTAAATTCTTCAAGTAATCATTCATTTTCAGTTATAAACACTAAGTTATACTAAACACTAAGTTACTCAGTTATAACTCTTCAGCACACAAGTGAACAACGTGCGAACCACAACGTACCACCAACGTGCGAAGTTCAAGCTGTGATCCACGTGTTTTTCAATTAGCTTGACCCCCAGCATTGTTGCTATGATGGTTGCCAAGTGACGTAGGTACACGTGACGTCAGGAGCCCGTGCCCTATTAGTTTGGAGATAAGGCCACTGTGCCAGACTTTGTCAAAAACTTTCTTTATATCAAAAGAGACAGCCCCATTGTACATACGGTTCTCGGACCATCATGGATGAACTCGGAGACTCGGAGTAACTCATGTGTAGTAAAGTATTGTGCTCTAAAACCAAATTGGGTATTGTTTATGATATTATGTGTGTTGAGGAATGAGATCAACCGTGTGCATAATATATGCTCAGTCAGAGAAGAATGCAGACTGATCGGTCTATAATTTGTTGGGGAGTGAAGATTGTTGTCTGGCTTTATGATTGAAGCAACTATTTTAGGAAAATATTTAATTTCAAATATTTTATTGATAATATTACCTAAAATGTGATAATAGTTGAAAGGAAGATTTTTGACTGCTGAATTGCTAATGTGGTCTAACCCAGGTGATTTTTTATTAAGCAGATTGTTTAAGTAGATTAATTATTTTTTGGCATTGGTTGTGGGAATGTGGTCGTTATTTAAAATATTAAGTTGGTTATTCAAGTCAAATACTTTATTTATGGTGCTGGGGCAGAAAATGTTTAAGTTGGGTTTAAATTGATATTCATAGCAGTCGGCAATAGCATTAAATTTGTCTTGTTCATCTATAAAAGGGAATCGGGGGGAGATTGTAGGTGCAGGATTTGTAAAATGGTTTGTGTGTGTGTGTGTGTGTGTGTGTGTGTATATATATATATATATATATATATATATATATATATATATATATAATTCCAAATCTTGTTATCAATTGGAGTTAATGATTCAATGAAAAGTCATCTATCTACACTACGTGTATGATGGAGAATTTTTCTTTTGAATATGGCATTTAGTCTACTTAATTTTATTTTGATTGAAGGATTCCTGGTCCTTTGACATAGTTTTCTAACATTATTGCGTAGTCATTTTTATACATAAGAATAGTTTGAAATAATTAATTGAATTGGAAATCTTGGAAGAAGTAAGGGCGTTGGAGATAACACTCGTTACAGCACAGCACAACTTGTAACTTAAGCACAGAACAATTTGCAATTTGCGATGAAGTTGCAATTAGCGATTTAGTATATTTTATTTCTGATCACAGAGTTACACATACATATATCCTGTCACTGTTGAAGTAGCTGTACTCCGAAGTACATCACCAAATCAAGAAAATTTTGCCGCATGAGTTTGTTTTTAAACACTTGTGGCTATAGCAAATATATCACAAATAGCTCTTATAATAATAAACTCTTGTATATTGAAAAATTGATTTATATAAAAAGATATATTTTCATCTGCTAGATTTTATAATTGACAAGTAAAATTCAGAGGAATGACATCTAAACCTTCTCATTGTTGTCTTTACTCTCAAGTAAGACTGAATATTTAAGCATTAAAAAGTAATTTCATATAAATCTTATCTTTTAAATATGCTCCAACCGAAAAAAAAAGTGAACAGGAAATTGAAATGTTATGGAAATAGACATAGCGGAAATAGAACAAGAATATTGTATAGCTCTCTATGGTCTTTTTCTTCTCTAACAATTCATACAACACACATATTAATATCTGTCAAAATGTGACAGCAAGTGGTTTATTTAAATAGAAATTTACAAAATTAATAACAAAAATTAAATGGGCAGATACGGTGTAACTTAAAAGGTAAAATGTATTTGTGTTTTCTTGAGTTACAGTAAAACAACGAAACTTAAAAAGCAAATAACTTATCATCGAGTGAAAAAAATGTAATGTCTTATATCTTACTACGGAAAACAAAATATGCAATAAAACCATAATATTGCTTATATTAAATATTGATTATAAGAATAAGTACAAATTTTGTAAAATTAAATCCAATTTCTTAAAAAAAAATGTCTTTGTTAAATTTTGTATGTCGTCATCTTTTTTTTTCCTTCTTCAGTTGAGGATATGGTTTGAGCCATATCCTCAACTGAAGAAGAATCCTCAACTTACTTTGTTCTTGCTGATAGTGTTTCTTAAAAATACCTTAACTTATTTTAGAATTGATAAGCAATTTCTTAGCTACAGTATGGTTATTTGAATAGTAACAATAATTAGAAATAGTTGTAGTCCTTCAAAAACATAGTCTGTAAGTTGTCTAATAGTTTAAGGAAAATTAATGGCACCAGTCATGTTTCTGAAATTATTTCAATTTTTCTTCACAGAGAAAATTTTGAAAAATATAGTTAATTTAGTATGAAACACTAATGTTATTAATTGCCATTTTAACTGTTAACACCACTTTATAAATATGTATTAAAAAATAATATTGGAAGAAAATGGAAAAATAAACTAATTAACCAAATAAAACAAACCAATAAAAATTTTCAGCAAGACAGTTGCATGCATTATGAGCTGTTACAGATTTGAAAATGATATGAGCAACGTTTTTTCCATCACACTTCAATCTGCATAAATTGGTTTTTATGTTGTTCTTTCTTTTGTTTCTTTCATCACATGTGTGATTGAAAAAAGCATTAAGGGCTGTTTGATATAGTAACTTCTATCACAGTACGCCAGTTGTGTATTTAAAAAGGCAGTAGAAGAGAAATTCATACTGAAAAATAATTATAAAAACATTGCTATTGTCAAATAGTATGCATGTAATTCAGGAAAGTTTTGTAAATGAAACTATAACTTCTACTTTCTCTGCTTAATTATAATTTTAATCTATTCACTATATGTTTCTTATTGCATGTTATTTGCATTAGACAAAATTCAGAAAAAAATCTACACTTATTTTAGCAATGTGTCTGTTATTTTGTGGTATATTGGAAATTTAGAGAAATAATCTATAACATCTACAAATCTGAGCTATTTAACCTTATGCCTCGCTTTCAAATGAGGTTTTTTGTACTTTTCATTAATTGTTTTTAAATGCTTTAAAACTATATATCTTAATGTTTTTTTATTAGAAACTTCAATCATTTTATTCATAATGTTGGAACTATTTAAATTTATTATAAATTAATATTTAAGGAGAAATTCTTCAAAAGAGAAAGTTTTAAATTTAAAAAAAAAAAACTTTGCATGATTAAGCGTATTATTTTAATAGAAAATTTTAAATAACTTTAATACAAACCTACCTATATTGATTACAAAGATCTAAAAATAGCTTTTATTTGTAAATAACATTACTTAGTTTGCTTTGGTATAGCACATTTTATAGCATGAATTTGTACAAATAGTAACATTGCAAGGTTCCTCTTTCCTTCCAGTTTCTGCCTTTTATTTCTGTATTATGTTTCTTCTATCTTATTTTAGAGTTTTATTATTTTTTAAATAGAAGGTTCATAGATAATGGTATAGACCATGAATGTATGTAAACAGGAGCTTATATACATTCAGAACAGGTAGCTCAGAGATAAAAATTTACCCTGTGAGAGAGGCTTAGATTCCTTTGATAAGTTACATTTAGCTACTTGAATGATACTTGGACTTAAACCATAAATTTTTAATATATAGTATTGCTTCATGTTTAACCTTATTTTGTTAACTTTCATACACTTTTACACAGTCTAATCACATTAATGTGACCACCTGTCAAAATCCAGAACAACTATCTTTTGCAGAAGAGACCAAAGCGAGACATGCAGTTTTGTGGGTACATGGTGCAAATAACCCAATTGAGTTGGTCCCAGATTCTCAAATGGGCTCAAGTTCAAGGAATTTGCTGTCCAAGGGAGTACGGTAAACTCATCCTGGTACTTTTCAAGCCATGCAGCTGTACTGCAAGCTTTATAACATGTAGCATTGTCCTACTGATTATCCTGGGGAAAAATAATTTGCATGTAGGAGTGAACATGATCTGCAAGAATAGATGCATACTTGTGGTAATCCATCAAACCTTCCAAAATGATATGTGAACCCAGAGAATACCATGAAAACATTCCTCAGACCACAGTTCTGTACTCCAGCTTGGACCCTTCTGGCAATTGTTGCAAGGTGTTTGCTCTCAGATGTTTCATGTTGTATACGCCAACATGCATCTGTATGCTGCAGTATGATTCATTGGGAAAAGCCACCTTTCTCCTCAAGGGAAATCCAGTTGCTGTACTATTGTGCAAATTCCAGCTTTCGTCTTTGATGAACAGCAGTTAGCGTAGGTGTATTAATTAGACATCTGCTATAGATGCCCCTACTCAGCAACATTCACAGACCCATCATTGTGGAGACACTATTAATAGAACTCTGGACAGTCAAATGCTCTACAGTCTATTTGCCTGAATACATTTCTGTAGCTGCCATTCACCTCTGCCATTTATGGCCCTTGGCACACCACATTAGCCATGTCACTGATTTTGGATAGTGCCATTTTGCTATGCACTGTATATTTTTACCAGTTTACAAAATTAGTAGTTTTGGAAATGCTTCCATCCTTGACCCAAAAGCCAATGATCATGCCCTTTTGAACATCAAATAAATCGCTTCCTTTCTGCATGACTTCAAGAACTGAAATGTTTTCCAAATGCCTATAACACACTTTATATACCACCGAATTTGCTGATGGCACATGCCTTCTGTAATTGGTTATTTAACATTGACTTCAAAAGTAGGCAGGGGTCACATTAATATGACTGGACTGTATATAAGATTTTGAAGTTTTTATGTGGACCTTCATGTTAAGTTCTAAGGGAAGTATTTCTTCCATATTTGCTAATTAACTTACATTTTTAATATACTCAGTCAAATCATTATGACCCTCCTATACTGTGTGCTACATGTTTACAAAATTTATTGGCTGTTGCTTCTGTTTAGAGTATATAGTTTTATAAACTTTTAACTCCTAAACATAATTATTGATTATTTTAATACATGAATAAAGTAAAGAAAATTAATGTGGACAATATATTAATGCAAAACTACAAAAGAGAGCAAGCAAACCAATTGTTTTAGGTTTTACACCATTATTATTCGTGATTTCATTGGATAAACATTACAAACTACTTAATGATGGAAAAATACTTCTGCTAAAGTATGGTTCAGAACACGTTTCAGAAGTAAGAATATATAATATTTTCTGGAGAACAGTTATCTAACTGAATAAATGCTGGCTATTTGTAGCTTTATTTAATTTTAGGAAATATTCAGATTATTATGTCAATACCCAGTTATTAATGAAAGGAGTATAGCACCATGAACATTATAAATATTGTTATTATATCATGGGTGATAAGTTAAATTGATTCAAAGCATCAATCTTTTTTAATGGGAATATGATCTTACAGCAAAATAGTTCATTGTGAGACAAAGGTCAGGAACATACTACAGTAATTTGAATAGAAGGAGGAATAAGTCTGATCTATTATTTTTTCAAATTTGAATCCTGTTTATCACAATTGAATGTAATAAAGTTTCAGCTAATAAATCAACTTTAATGTTATGTTCAAATTGACTTGCTGTTGGTGTAATTTATTTTTTCCCACTTATTAAGGACATATATTAAGATTATTTTTAGCTGCTTATATGCCAGATATATACCAAATACTCATTAAAAGAGCTCATGTGAGACAACATGGTCAGGATCATCACTTACAGAACTCTACTCCAATGAAAAATCTCGTCTCAATACTACCTGGAAAATTCCACCTACCCACCAGTGGTATACTGGAACAACACCTGGTGCCCTCCTGGAAATTAATTGTGATCGAAAATCCCATACTGCCTTAGCCAGACTCTCAACAGGCCACCTGAAATCTTTAACTTTCGAACACGGCACAAAAATTTTCCCGACCTGTACAAAATGTAACCATCCTCACCAAAACATATTCTCGACTGTGTCGGACTAACCAGGGCAGATTTATTATCAGATCCCCTTATCTGCATTGACTTTCTGACTGTCAACAACCTTTTGGAGTTGATCTGACTATTGTCAGATCATGAGGATAAGCCACACACACACATGGGTTTAGGTTGTATATATGGATTCTAAAGCTAGCCCATCCATTAACTTTTACACAGTGATGTATATATATATATATATATATATATATATATATATATTGTTTAGTATAGAAAATTAGTTAACTTTTTTTCCAGTCAAAACTTTTATTGCTTACTACTGAAGACTATTTAATGTGTGTGTACATTTTTTTGTTTAGATATTGTTAAAAATTGATTTATATTTTTCCAGATATAAAAAGGGAAAATGTTTGAAAACAATAAAGATACTCAGCTTCTTCACGGTGCATTAATATCAGCTGCAGGGGCTGTGAGTATATATATGCTATTACATATCAACATTTTATTCTTTAAATTTAAGTTACTCTAGCAAGAATATTGTATAATTGTTTATTGACATTTTGACAGAAATATCAAGTTTAATATTTATTTAATGGGACAAAAGCTATTTTTATTTGAGAAAGCTTATTTAATTTTTTTCAATGGTATCAAAATCAATGTTGTTAGATATTTATCTTATTTTTTCTCTCTCTCTGCCTAGAATTCTGGAAGTCTCTTAGATTGTAGGAATTTGGAAAATATTTTAAATATTGTATTTAATTCTGTAAATAAAATTATCAGTCATAATTTAAATGGCATCAAAGAAGAAAAGACAAATATTAAAAGTCAACTCAATATTCATGAACGACTACATGCTGCAGTATTTTTCACAACACTTAGGTAATTATATTTAATGTCTTATGTTCCTTTATTATATAAATCCATGTCTATGTGTGTATGTATATAAAAATTAAAGAAAATATTTACTAAGAAAATTTGTTAAAATATTTATTAACTTTTTATAAACAGGTATTTTGGTAGATATTTGTTTGTTTTCTTTTTAAAATGTTTATAGATAGCATTCAATATTTATAGATAAATAGATGTGTTTTATTTGTTGAGTCATTGTATTAGGTTTGCATGTTGTGGTTTATCGTATATTACAATTTTATTGCCAATTAATTCAAATGACTGCCTTCTCACGCATTTGGTTTTACAGTTTTTATTTTTTAATAATTATTGCTCCTGTTCAATTATATACTCTTTATAAGTATCTGAAATTACTAAAACAATCCTTGCTGATATACAAATAAAATACACCCTCTGCTAAAAATAATCTAAAAAATCAAATGTGTATGATATATAATTATAAAAGATAGCAAACAAATACTTCAACCATTCAAGGAACTTCATTTTCAGCTCTAAAAGGAGAATGTCTCTTAATGACAGTCCTCTGCTCTTCAGTACTGTTAAAGAAGCACACATTTAGAAACACTTCAAAACGATGAATAGAAAGCATCTTTAAAAGCCCTTTAGGAGCTTAATGTTTTATTAAATAGCCAAACTATATCAAGTTGGTTCAGTATTATGAATACCTAATAAGTGGAATCTTTTACAGTTAGATTCTGTTAATTCAACAATTATTCACTTTAGGTGACATATTTTTTCATAGCTGAGTTCAGCAAGTGGGCCAAAATTTCCTCTTGTCATCTAGTCCTGATATCAAACAAGATTTATCTGAATTAAGTAACCACTGTATCTTAAATGTTGAAAAAAGGGTTTGAATAATGATGATGATGATGTATAAAATTAAGTCCCCATTACCTAGAAGTGGTTTATTTTTCTTATATATTTTGGGGGTATTGCATTCTCGCTTTAATAAGATCCTTTTATACCTTTTCAAAGTAACTTAGATATAAAGCCTTATTTATCTACAGTAATGTCTATTGATCCCATGCCAGTACTCAAAAAAGCTTCACTGACCTTTTTCTTTATATATTAGAAAGACCGTATTTTATATATTTTTATATATTACCCAGAACTCTTTCCATTTAACACACCCTGAGAATGCACCATATTATAAATTAATAATTAAAAAATTATTATACAATATACTGGATTTTCTATTTTGAAAGGAAAGAAAATGTAAATTTAATATCTATAAATATGAATGCCATAATAAAAAGTTTTTGACTCTGATTTTATTCAAAATTATATAGTTTTATATAGTTTCTTACACACTAACTTTATATTCGAAAAATGTATGGTCTTTCTTTTATAGGAAATATTAATTTTTTTATTCATATAGCATTTTAAAATATAGTATTAATAACAATTTTAAAACTTGTGGTAAATTTTTTTTAAATATCTTAAGATCATATGTACACCTGTAAATAAAATGTATCCATCTGAAGCATATATTTCTCTTTTCTAAAAATAATTAAAGTTAAATTTTGAAGTATATTAGTGTGCATTTATCACTTCATAGCAATATTTTCTTTTTATCTTTATTGTTATGAAAATAATAGGTTTTTTTTTCAATAAAATTACATTGTTTTCAGTATATTTAGCTTTTTTTCTACTTTAGGTCTCATGGTATGACATTTAATACATTAGATACTTTCTATGATTCAATTGCTGATATGTGGCCTGCAATAGATTTCAAATTTTATGTAGAGTTAAATTTTAGATGTGACTGGAGTGAATTCTTTATCAGAGTAAGCTTTTAATACATTTTCTATTTATAAAAGTATTCTCACTACCACTTTCTCTCAAACAGTCTAAATTATTATAATCAGGATTTAAAATGCATCATTATTTTTTTGTCCTTTTTTTCATTTCTATTTTTTTCCTTTTCTAATATTTGAACCTTAACCCATTACACTCTGTTGTCATAACTATTGCAATAATGAAACTAGAGTGCAAATGGTTAAAAATAAAAAGTTAGTTATACAATTTTTAGACTTAAATTCATATATGGATTTTTGTTTTTGTAATATGTCATGTCTGAATAAACATAAATTTGCCTTTGTTATGTACTCTATAATCTTTACCATTTTTACCATTTCCATGTTTACATTTAGACTTCAAAAACTTGCTAATTTTTTAAAGTAATCTAAAGCCCCAATTATAAACTTTTCCCATTACAAATGATTCACATAACAAGCAAAAAATATTGTTAAAAAATAACTTTTAGCAAGTGATAAGGAGACATCATGCCATCACATTCAATATCTTGCTTGCATCTTGGTTAGATCTGATATAAATTTCAGGTGTAGGTTTGGTTTGGAGCTCTACTGTCTACTTTTTGCAACACGAGGGTTAATGAGACCGGGACCTACTGCTTAAAGCCGATTCCGAATGGCTGCGAACATCCATGCCATAGTGGGATTCGAACCCACGAACTCTGGATCCGAAGGCCAGCACCCTAACCAATCGGCCATCGCTCGGCATATATATAAATTTCAGCTGTTTGACAGTATTGTCATATACAGCCTTGAGGGGTTTGAACAAGTGTCTGTGAAGCCTGTAATTGAAGAAATTACATCTCTGGCCAAGAAGATAAAGCTGAGGTAGATAGTCACAAGATGGATGAGCTAGTAAAAGTTTCACTAGAGAAACCATTAGATCAGATAACTAAACTGAATTATACTATAGCTTTCACTGTTATTTTCGAAATATGAAAATTAATAAAGTGTATTGTTATTTCTGAGATGGAATAATGGATAGATTGTATGTTTGGATTTGTTTCACTTTAAACCTTTGGATTAAAATGAATTTTAAATTCTTGTAATATAAGGTTTTTAAATAACATGGCTAACTTCTTATTTTAAAAATATGAAACAAACCCACATTTATTAATTTTAAAATGCTGGCCTACCCTACCATCCAGGAAGAACGATGTAATCATGACTCGGCTCCAAATTGGACATACTCGCTTTACCCATGGGCACCTTCTTCTAGGTGAACCTATTTCCCCATCCCCATCTGTAACAGCTGTAATGTTGCTATGTCCGTGCAGCCCATCTTAGTTGAGTGTCCAAATCTTAAAGTTTACAGACGTCGTCCTTTTTATACTCATGATATTCATTTAAAAGATATCCTTGGCATTATTCCTCATCCTAATGTTTTCTCCTTTTTGAGAGACATCGGGTTTTATCATCATGTCTGATTTTTATTTCTACCCTCTGTGTTTTTGTCGTTTTCACTAATTTTACCTCTTGTTCACTTGTTTCTGACAGTTTTATAGTGTTCCAATTTTACCATTTTATCCTGTATATTTTTACTTTTCTACAATCTATGGTTTTACATTATCTTTCTATGGCACTCTTCGTTTTGGCACAATATATTCCATTTGGGATTCAGTGCCAATAAATCCAAATCATCCATCCATCCATCTATCCATCCATCCATTAAGTTTAAAAAAAATTTTTTTGCCCTCAAGAACTGAAAACATACAAAATTATATTAAAAATCATTAAAATCATATAAAATTTTTCAGTTTAGCAGCAAACTGTTATGAAGAGATTAAAAATGTGAAATGCTGAAAAATAAATATAGATTTGACTGTATTTTAATTTTTGAATGTATTTTTCTCCCATAGTGTACATCTCAACTGCCATCTGATATATTTGTTCAAGTGATTAAAACAATCCTGGATCTATCCTTTTCAGATCATGTACAAATATATGTGTGGCATTTAATTTTACAAACTCTTACTTTTAAACTACTTGAAGTACCTCATGACGGAGATATAGAATCATCTTTCAGAGCTCACTCAAAAGAAGAAGATTCACAAAATGGAAATACTGAAATCACAGGAGAAGGTGAAGATGTGGGAAATGCTGATTTGCTTAGTAAAAAGTCACAAGAGGAAAAAGTTCCATTAAAAGAAATGTATAACAACTTGTGTAATCTTATATTTGAGGAAATTAAAAAGTCAAAAAATGTTGATGTGATGAAAATTCTTTTTCATGAAGTGAAAACCTTGTTAAAAATTTTACTATCAGAAAGAGAAAGAAATTTTAAAAATATATCCAGTTTTATTGATTTTATGAACATATATAATGTTCTAAATGACAACCTTAAATCAGATGATTTCCAAGAAAATTTAAAAGTAGCTTTAAATAATCCTGTCAACAATCCCCTAAAATGCTCATATGTTACTACATCATGGAGTATTTCTGAAAATTACTTGTGTTTCCTTTTGTCATATTACTGGAATAAAATGTATTCTGATTTTTGTTTCAAAATTGAGTTATCAATTAGAAACTCTCTTATTTATTCTGAGATGATAATGAATTCTTTTTTGTATGAAACTTTGAACACTCTAAATCCTCTTTTTGTGAAATCGTCTGAGTTGGATCATGAACATCAAAATTTTCTGTGTAAAGTTCTTCATTTGGACTTAGAAGGAGCTTCTTGTAAGTCTCTTTGCTTTTAAATCTTATTTATTAAAAGTCAGGGCTTAAAAAAAACCTGGGTTAAAAAAAAACAGCCCAGGTTGTGTTTGAATGTTTAAATAGTTTTTAAAAAATTACTAATCTAGTTTTTACTATTAAATCTATAATTAAAAACTTTGTTAATACAGTAGCCCTTTGTTATTTGTGCATTTAGATATAGCCCATGTTTTCTTTTCTGTTTAATAAAAACTGCTAATATAATATTTATTTGTATATAAAACTATAATAAGGTAAGTGAAAATTTGCTGTCTTATACTTAAGCGATTCTTCTTTATTACTGTACTTTAAAAAGTAAAGTTAGTTTTAAAGTTTAAAGAAAGTTCTGCATAGATAAATATAATTTTTTAACGTAAAATTTTTTAAATAAACATGAATAAAAAGTTACCCTTATGATTTACAAGGATTAAAAAATAGGTTTTTTTTTTAAATAGCATTATTTTCTAACCTTTTTATTCTATTTGCTTTGGTATGGTACATTTTAAAATTTGAATTTACACGAAAAGCAACACTGCACAGTTCTTTGGTCTTCTTGTAGTTTTTAATTTCATTTGCTACTTGCAAAGGGGTTTTCTAAGTCTTGCTATTAAGATATAATTTTATTAATTCCATGCTATTGAAAGCTTTAATAATTTAGAGGATTTAGTGTTTTGACTACTCCTGTTTTCTTTGTTGTAAATTATCAAAATAGACAATATATATGATGGTTGTTAGCTCTTCTATTTTTTTCATAAATCTAATAAACTTCTCTACAACTTCTAATTGGGTAATTTTTTAAGTAGTTGTTATAATGCATTAATGTTTTAAAGAACTCTATAAGCATTATTTGTTTAGTTCTGGAATAAATTCTTATCATTTTGTAAATAATTTGTGTTGTTATTTTTTTAAGATGTTGCTGAGATGCTATTATCAAATCCTGTGTTACTGGAAACTAATAAGTAAGTTAATTTAACTATAAATCACTTAAATTAGTAGACTTTGATTTTGAACAGCAATTTATATCTATTTTGTTAAAAAAGTAGGGTAGAGACAATTTATATAATGAATTTTATATCTTTATTAATACTCTATTTTAAAAATAAATCTAATTGTGAATATAGCCATGATTCACAATTCTTTAACATCACAGAAATGTTATTATGCTAAAAATCTAATCATTAGTCAAAATTTAAATCCTGCAAAATAATTTTGAGTATAGCTTAATTTCAATGTTTTCTCTTTTTTTAAAAAAAATATATATATATAATGATATGTTAGTCAGAGAACAAAATTTATATAAACTTCTTTTATAATTTTGGAATACATAAAATATTTCAGACCAATATTAAAAACAGAAAAACAAACAAAAAGTAACAATTTGACCCATGCGCATACTTAACAATTTTTATAGATTTTCTGTGAAATTTACAGTTTAGGTCTAATTTTAAGTATTGACAAATATAGATCTAGATTTTTTTTTTTTTTTTGAGATGTTATTTAAATGAACACAACTTTAGAAAGCTTACTCATTTTAAAGGCAAGAGATTCTGAATTCTGTTATAAACGAAAATTTTAACCTGAAATTCCAATTAAAACAAAGAAATTACCACAGTTTCTTTGAGTTCAACTTTTACTTCCTCACATTCTGCTGATATTTTTTTTTTAAAATTAATTAGTATCCATTATCTTTCAAAAATTCCAATTGTATTTTTTGAAATAGATTATTATTATGTTTAAAGACAGTAAATTTGTATATGAACTTGTTAAAAATAAATAAGGATATCTGATCCTTGGTAGCTCAGTTGGCAAAGGCAACAATCTCATAACCAGAGGATAGCAGCATTGAGACTCAAGCCAGCCAAAGATCTGTCTAGTTCATTAAGGGCGTCTGTGTCGTGTAAAATAGGTTTATGGTCACAAGTTCCCAAACGATACCTTTGTAGGTTTGCAAAATAATCTTGGATTACTTTCGTAAAAAAAATATAAATAAGTCTCTCAACGAATATTTTTATTTGTACTTTTTAGAATCCGTGATTTCTTATGGGATAATGTTCCAGACCTGAAGAGCTTTATGTGATTAAAAATTAACAATTTATAATATTTATTTATATATCTATATATAACCGGAAGTAAAGGGAGAATAACGAGGGTTGGTTTTCCATATTCCATTCTATTCGAGAAAGGGTGGAGGTAAAATTCATAGAACTCTTTGGTCACTGACATCAGCGTATTTTGAAGAATTTTTTTCTAGATGTGTTCCACTCGGAGGGTTAATTACTTTTGGAATAAAATAAATAATTATCATTGAAATAGTGTTATAATTATATAGCTGAACAATTTGTTGTATTTTGAAAGTTCTTTTATTTAGAGTCATAAGTATGAAAAATCAAATTCTATTTAAAGCAAGTTTAAAGATTTATATTTCAAAGAAAAAATTAACTGTTGTGCTACCATCTATTGCTAGTTTAAAATGTTAAAAAAGAACATAGAAAAATTTTTTAATTTCATATATCTTTAAAAAATTATAAATTAATGTGTGATTTCATGGCAGAACTACCACTTATACAAAGGTTAAAGCACTAAAGGCTAATCATTATACAACAACAATACTTTAAAGTTTTTTTGTTTTGTTTCGTCATTTTAAATTAAGTTTTATTTATGTTTATAATATTTCTTATTTAAGTTTACGGCTTATTTAGATTTTAAGGGCTTTAGGTATAATTAATTATAATTAACCTTTCTCCTGCTTTATTGACATCTTTTATATCTATGAAGATTCTATTTTCTGACTTAAAGCTGCTTTGCTCTTAGTTGAATCTGCCAAGGCTCTTTAACAATTTACATGCTGAAGTACTATGAACAAACAGATAATAGCAATTGTGTAAATTTTTTTTAATTAAGATACTTTATAGCTCTATATATAGTAAAATTTTAAATTTTAAAAAATTTAAGGGTGAAAAAATCTAAATTTTTGTGAACTTTAAATTGAAATATTGGTCAATTTATGTCACAAACAAAAGTAATTTTTTTGTTACAGTTCTTATGATGAATTTAAATTTTTTTCTAGATATAATTATAAAGATCAGAAAAATGTATAAAAATTTAAATTTTGTAATTTTTACAAAACTAAATTCAAAGTACTACAAAATGTTCATCTTATATGAAACATTTTATTTTTAATTATATAAGTAATCTGTCTACAGCCAACAGTTGTAGAGAAAAAGGCTGCTTTAGAACTTTTAAATTACTCGGTAAAGTTTTAATCATATAGTATCATATCACATTATTTTTCATTTAGCTTTATTACTCTTGTTATTGATATGTCTTAATTAAGCTTGTTATGGTCATTTGAATTGCATTTTATTTAGGTAATCATTATATTTTATTTTAATGTTTTTCATGAAAAATTGTTTTTACTTCTTTTAGTTTAGTTCAGATTTTAGAAAAAAATAGTTGTGCTATAGATTTTTTGAAACAGTATCCCTGTATTCTTCAGTGTATAAAGGCAGTCAAATCTCAGGATTTCAAATTTAGGTTGCTGAAAGTATGTAATTTAATTTTTATATAACATTTTATATTAATAACATTTTATGACTTTAAAATGTATTATTCATATATATATATATATATATATATATATATATATATATACACAATTATTTCTCTCTACAGATTTTTTACAAACTGCTACCCAAGGATGATATGAAGATTTATAATGATGTGATAATAACTATTCTTACTGAACATGGATTCACTGAAGAGTTTCAGCTGCCAGATTTTTCTGAACAACTTAAAGGAGTTTTTATAGGCAATCTAACTATAACAGAGGTGTGTAATTTTATTTGCTTTTAAGATGAAATAATTTTGTATAATTGTATGTTCTAAATATTCAAACTATTAAAGTATATTTCTTTTATGTTGCCATAAACATTGTTCTATGATTGAAGTATATAGTCTCAGACAGTGGCGTGCGGTCCTTATGTGCAGGGTGTGCAGTGCACACCCTAGCAAAATTATGAGAGACAATAAATTTCTGCACCTATGTCTACCTATCTTTATATGGTATATAATAAATACTATTTATAATATATTCAAATATTATGTTGATTTGCTTCCTTGTATTTTTGAAGTGCGTGCGGTACTAGGTGCTGCACCATGTAGTGCCACCACATAGCGTGTTCAAAAGCAAACAAACATAAGAAATTTTTATGTGTACGCACTGTACACTAATAAAAAATCACGCTTTATACGTATGGGCTACTAGATAAGCACAGCATACTATAGCACTGACGCAAGTGCAGCTATTTTTCCTGCACTTGACATTCAGAATCATCTGAAGGTACAATTTATTGAGCATTGTATTACAGCAAGGACTTATGTGCTGAAGCGCTTTTGGTTTTTTAGCTGATTAACTGGCCATACGAATTTTGCAGACGGTTAATGTTTAAATTTATATATTGTAAGATTTTGTTTTCATGGAAATATAAAAGAAGTATTTCATCAATATAAAGGGAAATGTTTTAGTGTGGTAAAGTAATTTCGGTGATGCATTATATTTATTGAAATAATTTGCTGAAAAACAATTTTGTTTCGTTAGACAAAAAAGAAACAAATTCTAACAGAATAATCCAAATTTTATCATTCATTGTGTTTTACAGACAGTATATAAGTTATATCTGTAACACCATATACCTGGTTTTGTTTTTAAAAATTGTGAAGATATTTTTCCCAGAATATATGATTTCCAAATGTTAAAAACAAGTAATAAGTATAATTTAATCCACTGACCGAACGAGAAACAGTTCGTTCTCTTGCGCCAGCGTGCAGTGAAATCCTCTGCACATGGACTAGACTTTCGATTTGTCGGCACCAATAAGCATCCTGATGAGGCACCGCAGCGGTGGGAGCCGTGTAGTGCTACATTTGCTGAAAATATAAGTTTTTAGTAGAAATATAAGCTTTTCGTTATTTTATTAGTAATACAAATAGACGTATGGATTTTATGTGCAAATGAATAATAATAAACGTTAAGGAAGTGTTTAATGTACATTTTTATGGTTCTATTGTTATTGTTGTTGTTGCTCTCTGCACACCCTGCATGAACACCTACTACATGCCACTGGTCTCAGAGTTAAAATCAAGTGTATATTTTTAAAATGAGGAAAAGTCTAACTCTTTTGGCTGAACGATGGCTGAATGGTAGAACGCTGCTCTTTGGAACCAGAGTTCGTGGGTTCGAATCCCACTGCTGGAATCGGCTTTAAACTGTAGGTCCCGGCCTCATTAGCCCTTGTGTGCAAAACTGCAGACTGTAGCACTCCAAACCAAACCTAACTCTTTTGCACTTACATATTAATTACATAATGTACAATTCATTCACATTTGAGGAAAATCTCTGACTCTGTTTCACTGATAAATAGCTAAAGTATTTTACAACCTCAAATTCAGAAACCATTAATATGAACTTAGTTGTTATCATAAACATTAAAAGGAAATATTAAAAATATACATATAACAGTCAAAATGTCCATAGTTGTTCTTTTGATAACAGAATCTTCCAGTTATGCATTTCAAGAGATATTCTATCTTTTACTTTACTTATTACTATTCATTTTACACCCAGCCTTCAGTCTCGATAATTTGTAATGAAGGTTATATTTATTTACACGTTTATATCAGATTTTAGATTTTATTGCTTTTACTTATACTGACTTAGCATAAAATAGAGGAAAGGCTAATTCAAAATTGAAGATATTGTTTTGAATTAAAGCAAGGGTCACTCTTCTCAGGGTATTCAATGGCAATAGATTTTAAAATAGGTTGATTTCATCAGTATTATAAATATCTCTTAAATTGTAATGTTTCACAAAACATTGCCTTTCCATTGCTAAACAGGGGCTATATCAATGCTTGTTAACTTACTTGATTCATTAACTATTACATTTCTACTGCACCTGCTTCTATTACTCTTTTCCAAACCAAATGCTGGATAAATAACTGCTATATGCCGCCTTTCTAACCCTTTTGCTAAACCAGATATAAATTCTCCCAAGAAGAACAGAATACCTTTGCAAATTGACTTTCAGTAGTGTGCATATTTGCCACAATGTTTTTAAAGCCCTAGCAAAATTGCTGTTTTAGACTCTTCCAGGAGAAGAGAAGACATGTAATTAATCACTCTTCAGGGACAACATTCTAACAGCAATAAAAATGCACAGCAACTCTGGAATTTGTTGGACATATTTAGTATCACTCTAAGTACAGGATGAAAAAAGTAAAGAAATTTATTTTTTTTTACCTAAACTTGAGTTCTATATGCATTCTTTTCTTGGCATGACTGCATAAAATTTGAATATTGCCAGGTTTTGTAATTAAAAAATGTGAGTTACATTCTCCAGTAGAGAAACCTTTTTGTCAGGAAATATAATAATAATATGATATTAAGGAAACATAATATTAAGGAAAAAACCTTTTGATCATATAATTTTTATAAAAGTTATCTTGAAATATATTTATGTTGCTAAGAATTCGTTATAAATTCCTTAGCCTTTTCACCTCAGGATTTAATATGTTATACTGTAACAGCCACACCTGCTATGAAACTCTCAACTTTAACTAAGAAGAAATTTTTTTTGTGTATGCATATAATTCAGATTATGATAGATTGGATTAAGATAAATTTGTATTTTATCATCACTTTAATTTCTTTGCTCTTAGATTTTATTATCATTTCATTTGATTTTTGTAAGTTAGTCAAGGTTTTTGTCCTTTATGTATATGTTATCATTGTTTGAGAAAGTAATTGTTATATTAATCTTTACAGGCAGAAGAAATCCTCCCTGCTCTATTTATCCAGAATCCATTGAAGTTATTAAAGAGAGTTATTGAACAGACTCTAGAATGTGGCTCAGAAGGAAGACCATACATTGAAGTAAAGTGGTTTTACATATTATAAAGCTAAATATACTTTTCAAATACAGCTATACCCTAATATAGCGTCACTATCAATTCTAATAGCAGTTTGGCAGTTTATTGAAATATACATCTATTTTTATTGTTAAAATTGATGGAAGTCATAGTTACCTCTTTATATTGCAGACACTGAAAAATTAGGTATTTACAAGCATTACAGAAATATATATGCCAGAACTTTAATATTAATCTTCATTTAATTATTTATCAGGACAGAAATATTTGAGATATATTTTTTATGACTTTTCTCTTCAATAGCTACTACAGTGTCTTATTATATCCCTATAAATATATTTGTCATTCTTTCTTCTTATTTTCCTCAATTTCCTTCAAATTTCCTCACATTTTAAATGTTTTATCTTCAGATAAATCAGATTTTTTTTCCGTCTTTCATAATTAATTTGATAATATCTTCATTTATCACCTCCTTAATAATCAAAATATGTCTTTTCATGTGCTTGGTTGCTGTGGTGAATGGTGGATATTGCAAATGCACTGGTCTTCTAAAGCTTATTTAAATATGTTAGTTAAAACCATGATAAGATTTTTCAGTTATTGAATGGCTGGTTATTTTGTTGTTTTAAATTTTTCTAATTGGTATTAGGTTATACTAAGAAAGGTGTTTGTATCATGAGTTTGTCCTCATCTCATACATTAGTGACTAAAATTATTTTTTATTATACAAGAATGTGTATTTCAATCAAAATGCATGAAGAAATTAGAGAAGTCATAAAAAAGGGTTTTAAATACTAATGTACTTTGAATATTCTGAATGATTTGTGAAAAAAAAATATATTAAATGTTTCAAAATCACATTCTGAGAAAAATAAATCAAAACATTTTTTATATTAAAATTTCCCATATTTAATAATCATGGCATGTTATACAACATTGAATACAATAAATATAAATTGCATTAAATATATTTATGTTTACTTGATTTAAGATTTAATCATTTACTAAATATTATCAAAAGTATTAATCCATCAACCAGAATCTCTAATATTTTATTCCTTTTATAAACCTTTTATTTTAGTAACTTTTAGATAAAAAATGAGTCTCATTATGTTTTAGGTTGCTTCCATTAACTCCATATCAATATATTTGTTACATAGAGTTAGAGTTAGGAATTTATTTAACATGTTTAATTTAGTTCTTGTATTACAGCTAAATAACTTACAGTAATATAAACCCTGCATTAAAAAATTAATGAAATAAAACTTACCATCAAATAAGGCATTGCCTTTTGGTTCATGGCTTCAAAGCCCACTTCTGTCATGGCTGTTTGTAGTTATTCAGTAATTATCATGTAACATTTGTATTAATTATTCAGTAACTGTATGGGTGTATGGGTGTTTTGTAGCTATTCAATAAGTTTGTAGTTCATTCTTCTTTAAAGAGGTAGGTCCCTTACTAATTGGCCCTTTTGTTACCAAAAAGTTTTACTCCAAACCAAAGCAAACCTTACTAACATTTTTTGTATACTCAAATATGTAATTTGTAATTTTTTTTAATATAGTTAAGTTTTTAGTATCTGTTGAAGCTATTTAAATTAATACTTATTGTCATAAGCATGAAGTATATTATGTTATTTTTCTTTTAAATTTTATTTCTAGCCTCTGAAATATGTTCAGTTTGCTTGTACATATCAGGAGAATAAAGATGATCTGCCTGCTCTTATTGGAATACTAAATGATTATTTTGAAAGAGAAAAATTAAAGCCTTGGGAGCTGAAAAATATGGCTACACTGTACAAATATTTGATAAAGGTAAAAATAAAAATTCACTAAATTTAGATGTATCATGTACAACATACCATTCATTGTGTGTGTGTGTGTGTGTGTGTGTAATGCTTAAAAATGAAAAACAAAATATTAAATTTGAAAGTCATTTCTCTGTTAAATTAGGAGCAAAATTTATTCACAAGTATAATAGCTTTTAGATAACTTCAGTTGGCTCTTTTGGACCTTTCCTTGTAATAATCAGGCAGTTAAAGGCTCTTTAGCCAGATGGCCTTATCCTTAGTCCAAAGGGTAAAAAATAAATAAGGTGAAATCTTTGAATAAATTTTGACAAGGAGTAATTTTTAAGATGCTGGTCATAAAAAGTACATAAAATGTCAGAAATGTTTAAGGGCTAGTCAAAGTTCTTGTAATCTAAATATATGCAAAAAATTTATTAATACCCTGAAAAGGACAAAAATTGTATGTAGACACGATGCATTACACTATCTTTTTGGTACTTAAACACATAGGGTAAAAACATGTTAATTATTATTATTTCACAATCATAACATAGAAACATTTTTTTCGTATAGAAGTAATAGGAGGTTAAAGGGAAATGGAAGGGTAGGGCTATTATTGTTAACTAAGCAGAGCAGCCCACAATTGCCTAGAATTAGATGGGTTATTGTAATCATCATCTGGGAGTTCAAGTATTAATTCATATGGATGTTTTAGGCAATTATAAATTTTTTGGAAAACTTTGATGCATGATTCTTTGAAGATTAACAAATTACAATATAGTCTTATTACTTCACTGGACAGATATTGATCCCTTAATATGCCTCATGATTTTATTTTTATTTAATGATTTTAACATTAGATTTCACAGCAAATGACCAGACAGAAGCTGCATAAAGTGCAGTAGGAAGAATGATAGATTTGTATAGTAGAATTTTATTTTTCCTACTTAAGTGTTTGCTCAGCTATTTTGACCTTGGCATGACGAGATTTTACTTACAATGAGACTTACCAGTCTTTATCTCATATCATCCCATTTAGTCTGTATGTCTCCACTGTGCAAAACCTCACTCTTACATATTTGTCTGGCAATATCTTAACTTCACTCTGGTGTAAAACAAAATGGTATAGATGCTATATTTTTGGGATGTTAGAATTTTAAGCTAAATAAATGATTTATTTTTACCATGTATTGGGCACAACTACTAGATTTTCATTTTAGTGAAATGTAGAATTTCTTCACTTCTGCATGCATATATGCAGTGAACTCATTTATACAAAATAATCAATTTACAAGGTACTTCTTGTTCCAAAAATTTAAAGCAGGATGTATGTGGTGAATCAACAAGTGTTCATGTGACCTCTGTTGAACATAAGAAAGGAAATGTTCTACCAAGCATAATTAAATGTTATCAACTAAGAGACATTTATAATACCAATGAAACTGGCCTGTTTATCACCTTACAATCATGTTTGAAAACCTTTACTTAAAAAATTGATCCCTGCTTTGCTTCATGCATAATAATTTAAATTTAAGTTTAATTGCCCAATGTTTGCTACTAAATGAATTGTTACATTAATGGAATATAATCAGGCATGAAAGTTTTCCGCTTTTAAGCTGAAATCCGCTTTTTTGATAGCCTTTAGGACTGTTTCTGAGATCGATGCAAATCCATCGAGAAATCGTGATTGGAAAATGGGGGGGGGGGTTGCAATCCTGGTCGAAATCAATATCTTTTACCACATGTTTTCTCTGAGATGTACACTGGCGGAGATATGACTATGCATACTGATTCACTTCCATTCCAATTGGCTCAACGTACTATAGCAATTACGTACTATATATTGCATGTACCAAACCAAAAAACCATATCAGCAATTATTGAATATTTGGCTGCTCCAAATGCTACAAACCAATCATTCTAAATTATTAGGCAGACTCCTCAAATACTACGATTTATCCTTTAAATTGTTAGTTTAACTGCTACAAAAACATATCCTGCTCCAAATCTGTATTTTGGCTGCTACGAAAATTCGTTCTCCAACTACAAATTTTGTTTTGCTGCTCCGAAAATTGCTCCAAAATGCTTGAAGGAGCACAACATACCTGTATGTAGTACTGAATCATATTGTGAAAAAGAGTTATGTAAGAGAAAATGTAATCATCACCCGGGAAAGTTCAGCTTTTTTTGTTATTGTCTACTTTCATGCCTGTATAATATAAAACTAATTATAAACTTTTAAATAAATATAACTTCATCTGAAAACTTTAATTACTCACGTCATAGACCAGATGTACAGCAGATATTAGCAAATAAAGTAAAAACTAGTTTAAAATAATATTTTTAGAAATGTATAATCAGTCTATTATGTTCTCAAATGAATGGCTATTAAATGATCCTGCCAAAATACTAAAAAATCATATTCTAAGAAAAATGGCTTTTTCATATTTCACATTTTAATAATTTGTCACATAAGGCAAAATAAAATTCAATAAAATTATAAACTTCAATATAAATGTATACTTTCATCATTTGAGACTAAATATTTATTGGTTATTACTAAAATTACTTATCAGCAAAAATTCTCAAGATTTCTTTTATTTAACTTTAAGCTTGTTTGCAGAAAAAACTCAAAAATGTATTAAATTATATAACCAAACTTAAACAGCTTGGCCAGTTTGATTCATACAGCTGCAGATATAAATTGACAGATACATCCTCTTCCTCTCATGTCAAAAATATCTCCCTCCTGTTTTCCTGAGGTGGATAAAAGTACACATGTTCTTGACTCAATAACAAAGGCTTAATTTCCCACTGTTTTATCATCTACCATAAAATTAAAATTCAGTTTAAATTGCTGTGATCTTACCAATCAAACTACTGGTAAATTTCTAGTCTAAAATCATCAAATTGTTTTATATATTTGAAGGATTTCCTTTTGGGGTAGATTTTCTGTTTGATGAGTTATGAATAATTTTTATTGTAATAAATACTGAAAAAAGTTTTTTTTTTTTTTTCTTAGCTTCAATCTACAAGGACTCACATTATGGTTCTTGACGTGTTTCTCAACAGATGTATTATTCCCAAATTGCATTATGATATGGACAAAATTGAACTGATCTTGGAATGTCTACATGTAAGTTCAATTTCTAGTATTGACTAGTTTTCTTTATGTTATATATCTAATTTCAAATCACATATGTAAATTATTGCTTTCCTTATGCTTCAGGGAAATTTAATATTTTCTAACAACAATTTTGTAATCTCATTCATATCTATATGTAGATTTACATGGTATTTAACTATATAATAGCTTCAATTTAGTAGAAAAAGATAGGTGATACAATTACCTGGTTAGTTATTTCATAATTTATTAATTGGTTCATAGGTACTTATGCTGTCAGTAATTTCTAGAGCTTTTTGAGAATTACATGTAAATTTCACTAGAATTTAGAAAAATTTTCTTGCCTATATGTAATAAAATCATGAGCTCCCTGATTATGTATTTTAAATTCAGAGCACATTGTTTAGAATAAAAATTATTATGAAAAATTCAAGTTGTATTGAAAGCACATTAATTTAATAATTAGTATTCCCTATGTACTTGATAAATTAAGTGCACAAATAATTTATGAATGCATAAAATATGTAGAACAATTATATAATTTTTTAATATGTAACAAAATAAATTAATTTACATTGAAAGTTTAATTTTTTTTATCTGAAATTTACCATTAATAAAGTAATTATGTAAAAAAATATTCATAGCTTTAAACTAATGTTTTCCTTGGTGTAATATCTGTTTTTTATTTTTTACTTCCAAGAAAAATACTTGAAAGAAAACTTATATACAAAAATAGGTTTTTACCTTCTTCAAATACTAAGAAACAAGTTACTGTGCCTTTTAATGCTGCTAGTAGTACCCTCTTTGCATAAAATAATTCATGCCTTTTTCAAATGCTAAGGTACAAGTTACTGTACCTTTTAATGTGTCTAGTAATTCCCTCTATCCATGCTGTTTTTAAAAAATCATGCTTAAAAAATCCACAGTGTAAAAAAAGTATTCTTGATTTAAATCAATGATTTTTTTTAGTTCAAGTAATTTAAATCATAATTTATATCTACTTGATATTAATCTGCCTAACCTGACACAAAACATCAAGATTTTGGCATATAGATGTTTTCTTTAGGTGCTTTTTATATTCTGCATTAAGCTTGTTAAGATTTCATTTTTACTGCCAAATAAATTAAAAACTGTATCAAAATAGTAATGTCTGTGTTGGTAACTTCTGTCACCAGCACAAATGTAATTTTATTGTAAATTCATTTATTAATTTTTAAGATTTTTAGATTTTTGTATATATTTCTTTGTAGCAATCGATTAGTACTTTGATAAAGAGTAAAACTTTTTTTATTGCAACTGACACTTTGATTTCACTTATCATATCTTTGGGAAAACTTGTAAATGATTGCATTTTGGCCCAAAATGGCAAATTAAAAGCTTCAGTCCTGCCTTTGATACAAGCATTAGAGGATCATCAACTTACAACAGGTGATATTAAAGGTAAGTTTAGTGTTTATGAATGTCTGTTTATAAAAATTTCTGTTTTTAACACTTTGGATTTTATTTAACAAGCTTCTAAAATAACCTACATTTGGTCACTTATGCTGGCCTTTAACCCTAGGACTGCCCAATTTGTAAACCGAGATCTCTTTAAAAATTGCGTATTATTTTTGCTGCATAGTTTAAGTATATATATAAATTGGAGAATTGACATGCTAATTTTTTTTTCTAGAAAAGATTTTTTATATTGACTTTTATCATGAGAAACTAAGCTTTCAGAAAATCTAATTTCAGATGTTATCACATAAAAAATTTATTTTTTAATAAATTTCAATTGAAACACAGTTAATTTCTATTTATAACATACTATCTATAATTCTATTATAGATAGTATGTTATAAATAGAAAGATTCTATATAACTATAGTCCCAGTCATATAATTCTATTTATTACCTAATTAAATTTCTAATACTGTATATAATTTATTCCTCTGGTTAAACAGTGAAAAGGCTGAATGTGCTTCTTCATAAAGGAAGAAAAACACGTCTTCGAAAATTGTGGAATGAGCAAATTTTGCTACGTTTGAATTGCCCATGGAAATCGCGGGATGAGCAGTCAGAGGGTTAATAACCTGTTAGCACTTACCATCTTTATATGAAGGCATTTAAAAAATGGTCCATAGAATTTGAAGAAAATTCTTTTGGGTGTGAAATGGGTATTTACTTTTTCAGCAGGTTCAGAACCTGAAAAAATGGTAAATTGCAACTTTACTTTACAGTATTCTGTTTACATTGTTAGCAAATTAATCTCTTATCACAAACTTTCTCTTTTTTATAAATGTCATCCTATGATGATTTAAATAATAATTCATCAATAGGACCTATCAAACCAAACCCCTGTAGGGCAGCAAATTTTAGGAGGGGGTCATTTTGTCTTGGATATATAAAATGCTTTCTTTATTAAGAAAAAAAAAATGTATAATAATATTTTACAAAATTTAAATGTTTATTGCCTGGAAACCTGAAACATTATTTATTTTATTAGATTTAATTACAATGCTAACCAGTGCAAGTAAAATGTATAAGATAGGTGGAAAAAAAAATTTTTAGGGAAGAGTGCACTGTATAGCAATTTGCTGCAACAAGTATATTATGATACATAGGTAGATATGTTAGTTTTGACAGGATTTTTCTTGGCCTATCATAAAAAGAAAAACAGAAATTCTTTTGTTTATGTTAATTTATTAAGGGTGGCAATTGCATACAAAACTGAATGTTTCATGTGAGAGAAGATAGTAAAAAGAATAAGTAAGCAGTGCCGTGAAATTTTTGAGATGAGAAAAATAAATATCTGTTTGATGCTTATACCCTGTTTAAATAAGTGGTTTTATTGTTTTATTTGTGTTATTACTATGTTAAACCTTTAAAGTTCATTAAGTATTTTTGTTTAAAAACCCCTAAACAGACAGTAGAATTACAAGGTTTTTCTTTAACAAATATTTATAATTTTAAAATAAACTGTACTCAAAATTGAGGTTACAATATCATTTTGTTCCTATGGAGAAATTATTTCTGTCAGTCTTATTTATAAGGACATAAATCTAATGATAAAATATTAAATACTAATTATTACATTTCTTTATCTGAGATACCTTTAACTTTATTCTTTAGATGGAGACAAGGTGAAAATATATTCTAGTTTTCAGTCATTTCATGAAGGTGTATTTGTTTATATGAAGGAATTTATACCTGCAAACATAGGTATGGTATGCTTAATATTTGTCTATAAACCTGTAATATGTAGCATATATTAATTTAGTCTAGTGTTAAAAGATTGTACTTTTTATTATTGTTCTTGTTTGTTTTTTTGTTTTTGTTTTTTAAATATATTTTAATATAGTTTTACATTATTACAACTCTTATCGTGTTGCATGCTTCATTTATTACTGTCTTGTAATTTCTCAATCCTTGATATCAGAGATATACTTTAAAAACAGAGTTTCCACTTCAAATAAAAAGATTAACTTTGAAAATATTGAAATGTAGAAAAGAAAAAATTATATTTAAAGTAGTATAATAACTTGTATTACTTATTATATTATGCATTTTATATGTGAGTTTAATTACTGCTTTTTTAACCATATAAAATCTCTTAGTGTCCAAGAGAAAGTTATTTAATTTAATCATAAGGTATTTGTATTCATTTGCTTAATCTTAAAATAATTATTGCACTGAAATATTTTGCATTGCTAAATGTTATTTAAGAATTAATGTAAATAACTGAGGAAAATATTTCACATGCTCTATTTTCATTTTATGTTTTAATTTTTTACCATGTATGTAATACATTTTTATGAATCAAGAATAAAATGTATCCCAAATATAGACTAGCTTTAATCAATTTTTTTCAACTAAAACATAAATTATTTTAACTGCTTCACTTGAAGCATGTATAATAATATGTATTTACTACTGTATTTTGTTATCATACATAGTATATTTTTATAGATTTCAGTAGTAGACCATACCTGTGGATTCTTTACTGCAATAGTAAATGTTTCTCCCAATTTGAAGAACAGTTTTCTACTGAAGCACTACCTCATTCCATGTTACTGCAGACATTAGTTGAAGTATGATTAATTCTATAGTTAAAAAGCTAAGACCTATCGTATTCATGGTTTTTTCATTCAATTTTTGTATTTTACTTCTAGGTTTTACCTTCTTTCACAAAAGAAGAATGGCTACTATCTGTTAATTTAATTAAAATCTACTGTAAAAAGGACGCTGTGGGGAAAGACATTTGGCATGGATTAAACAAACTTTTTCCTTTGTCTGAATGTAAGTGCCTATATTTATTCAAATAGTAAAAGCTTTCAACATGAGGAGTAGGAATGGGTTGACTTTTATACATGATTTTTATTTTCTAAATATTAAGTACAAGGATATATAGAATTTTTTTTCAGTTCTTAAAATATGATACTGATTATATTAACTTTAAAAACTGGATAATATTTATATTAATCTTAGTAAAGACTCCTTCACAATCCAAATTTTAATTAACTTTATTTATCTATTTTTTAATTAAGAAACTGTTTTAGTTCTAGTATTTCCTAATCAAAAAATTTAACTTTCTAATATTCAGAATACTGTAAAAGATGTGAGGGTCAGCCAAAAAGTTTCATTGTAGACAAAAACAAAACAGGATTGAAATTTTACAATAATTGTGTCCTAAAGCTCTTTACTATATTGCTTTTTGACATAACCACTTCCATTATTTAAAAAAAAAAAAATTGATAAGGTGTGGTACATGGTGTTCAAAGCCTTCTGCAAAGAAATCCTATCCTACATCAAATAACCATTCTTGGATTACAGTTTTCACTTCATGAGTGATATTTTCATTTTGAAAGTATTTCTTTTATGAAACTAAAAGCATAGAATTCACAAAAGATCTGGGTTATAAGGAGAGTTCCATACAAAATTTAAGTGTAATTACCTCTGTTATTTAAACATCATACATGCCAACTATTGTGGATTCTCCAGAGTTGCACTGGAGAAATACAGAGTCAATCAAATACAGAGTCTTGCCAAAAATAATGTTGAATATATTACTGTCTCCACATAACAATATTGCAATCAAAACTGTCTACAGTACTGTGTGGAAAAATTAAACTGAATTTAGGTCAAATTTGAGTAGACAAACTCTAGAATACCTGATGATAGAAAAATGCAAATATTTTAACCAGGCTCAATGTTGTTACCAGAAAACATTTTTGAAAATTAAATTGTTAAAGCTAAAAAGTTTATACATTGTTAAAGGAATAAATTTTAATTTACCCTTTATATATTACTATTGTGTGTTTATTTTTAATTTAACACTAGAACTGTAGAATGGGTCATTTTGAGCACATGTTCAGCAGATATTTTTAATCTTTTAGTAAAGGATATTAAAGTTTCCAATGTAAAATCTGTAATTGTTGATGTTATAAAATATTTTCGAAATAATCATTTTGCTTCAGCAAAGCTTTGGGAAATAGGTGCTAAAAACCTTGAGTTACCATCTAGATTGAATTCTGTAGTAGACATAATGGAATCTTATCTAAGCAATTGGCCACTAATTTTGAAAGTTTGTGAAGATAATTGTGAAAAAATTTATTCAGACATTTGCAAAAAAGTCATAGACTTACAATTTAAAAGAAATAAAGATTATTTACAAAGACTCAAACCAATTTCAATTGCTTGTGATAAATGTCAAAGGAATAATTGCACAATCAGCGATGTAGTTGAGATTTTAGAAGGATTTAAAAAAAGAAATATTGGAAATATGTGAAGGTCTTACCATGGATACCAGAAGAAATATTGAAAAAGCCATAGAGGCTCAATATGAAATGTTTATGACAGCTGCCCATTTTTTGAGAAATATCTGGTGATCTATGGTTTAAAGGAGACTCATTAATAACTGGGGAGAAAGAGCAGGCCATGAACTTTACAGTAGATATATGTCGTGGACTTATTCCTATAATTATAAATTATAAGTCTAAATCACCTCCCTTTTTCCAACTATATGTTTGATGTGATGCAAACAGGAGAAAATATTTTGTCAGTACCAAATAGTGATAGCTCTGTACAAGAATTAAAAAAGAAACTATATGTAGATATAACACCCTTATCTTGGTTCACAAGTCTTTTAAAACATATAGATAAAAACGTGATGCAGTTCATTTTCAAATTACATACAGCTATTTGTTCAACTGCTGGTTTAGAAAAAATCTTTCCAACTTCTGGCTTTGTACAAAGCAAAGCAAGAAACCAGTTGGGTGTAAATCAATTTAATTCATAAAGCTTCCAAACTTGTTATTATTTTTAAAGCTTTTAATAATAAATTCTTTGTATACAATAAATAATTAGTTTTTGCTATTTATTATTTAATTTCTATTTTCTTCATTTTCCTTGTTTGTTTAATTGGTTGATTTGTTTGTTTTTGCCCAAATTGTGCTGTGTAGAGGGAAAAAAATGTTTAAAATAAGTTATTTTTCCAACCCTGAAAAATATCATCTCCAGCCTCTGTATAACATCCATTCCAGCACATTTGCATAGAAATAAAATTTGATGATTCCATATGGCATGATACTTTGAGTTGACACTGTATAGTACAGTATGAAGTAAACCTAAATAAATCCTGTAATAGAGGCACATAAAAAGAGTTTAGTTAAAAAATATTTTTGAACTGGTAACTGGAAAAATAAAATTCTAAAAAAATATATTTATACACGAGGATTTTAAACAGTTTTTTTTTTTTTTCACTTTTATGATTAAAATTTTCCCTTTTTTTTTTTTTTCATATACAAGTTTGTTCATTTACAGGTGAATTGGAAACATATGCTGTTGTATCTTGTTTAATTAACTCTTTCCATTTGATTGTTCAAGAAAAAAAAGATGATGCATACCTCATCAACTGTTTTACAAACACTGTAATGGTAAGTTTTGTGCATTCAGATCCTGTTATATTTTTCAATAATGTAATTCTATCAGTACCCATTAATCTGACCTAACTGATGGTTTAGACTTTATCAGTATTTGTAAACTTTTAATTAGTACTGTCATTTGGTTTCAAAGTATTAATTACTTATCTTGTGTAGGTGATTATTGAAAATTAACAACCTTAATAAGTTTCCTTAGTGAGCTGCTATCTAATTTTAGATCAGTGTTTATTATGTACCCCTAGGGGTACTTCTGGGTTCCATAGTAAATTAAAAATTGATTTAGGAGAGGTACACAAAAGTATTAATGCAAAGTAAAAAAGGTGTGCCCTATTTTTATCTTTATGAAACTCAAAATAAATAGCAATAAATTAGTTGCTATGGATACATCAGGTTTACTCCTCTGATTAGTAGCATTCAAAAATAACATTGTTATAATTTAAAATACAAGGTTTAATTTCAATAGATAGAACTTTAAATATCAAAACTTTTATTTATATTTATTTTTCTGTTACTTTTAAAAACATCAAAGCTAAAACTATAATGTTATTATGCAGTTGTGTAGAGTTATTTTCTTGGGGGTTCATGATAAAGCAGTTGCTATGAGAAGACGTTCGTGGGTATAAAAATTAACGGAATCTGGTTTGGTTGTACTAAAATTTGAGATGAATTGGTTTTTGTAAAATTTTGCTTCTCAAATGTAAAGGGAAGTTTAGAAATGTGTTATTTAGTGGTATTTGTTTAAATTTCAAGTAACATCCTCTCCCATCCCTCTTTTTTTTTTCCCTAATTATTGTTAGAGTTTATTAGAATATCAGAACTTCTAATTTATTTGATGAATTCAATTAACTTTTATTGTTATTCTATGGAAAATTATTTGTGCTCTGGGGAAATCTGGAATTCTGAAGATTTTGCACTATTTCCAGTTTTTCAAAGAAATAAAGCTATGAATTATTTCCCCTTATTTTCTTCTGTTTACTTTGAAAGCAAATTAAAAAATACATCACACTCTCTATGACTCTCAAATAATTCCGTAATTGCTCTCACTCAGTGTACTGTAGTATAAACTTTAAAATAACAGTTTAAAACCTGGTAAGCTACTTTGGCAGCACTCTGCTAAAAGGTTATCTAATTACTAACATATAGACCGTCATATGATGGGTTCATTAAAATTTTTAATTTTTTTAATTAAGTACCCTATGAGGCAGGTAAGAAAAGTGAGGTTTTTTACAAATAACTCTTTACAGTACTTAATTGAAGTAAAACCACTCACAATAATTTCATCTTAAAACATGAACTGTGTAAACTTGATTAACCGGTGAAAATAGGGCTGGAAATAATGGCATTAAATGATCCAAAAATGGGAGAAGGGGTGGATTTCAAACATTTTTGAACTTGCTTTGAATTTTGCTAACCCTAACTCATGAAGGATCTAATATGGTGTCTATCCCTTCCAGGCCCAACCGCTTCAAAAATCCGAGGACAGACGGACAGATAACTTAGGCTATTATTATATAGGGGATGTTTAAAACTAAGTTGTTTAATGATTTTGTAACAATAATATAAACTGAGATAGGCTACAATCTGACCACTTTTGATACTTGATCATGAAAATGAATTTAAAAATTGTTAACATTCATGGAATTTATTTACAGCATAAACAACTTTTCATATTTCTATGCTTTATTTATTTATTTATATATTTGTTTTTTATGTTGCTCTATAACATATCTTGAAACTTAGTTTGGTATATTTTTCCCTCTTTCATTTTAGACCATTTTGAGTCAAGATAAGGAAGAAAATATATTTCTGCTCATGACTATATTATTTGATTGCTGTTATTTAGCTGAATGTGTCTCACCAGAAGTAAGCAAATTAATAACTTTAATGTTAGTAGATTTGAAGAAAAGCATAATAGCTTTATGCTCTGGAAAAACTTTTGCAAACGATTGTATAAAACTACTATCATGTGCATTTAAATGCCTTCCTGATTCTTGTGGTAACATATATTAACTTCATAATAAATATATTCTGCTGTATGCATTTGTTATTAAAATGCTTTGTACATTTATGAAATAAAAAGTTCCACCAAAGAAGACTTTTTCTTATGTGTATGTAGATTAACATATTTACGTAAATGCTTACATATCTTTGTTATACTAAGAGTTAAAAAATAGAATAATATGACTTTCACTATTTCATTTTGGCCATACATTGTGCAGATATTAATTGCATTGTTAGATTGTACATTTGTGAGCTAAGATTATATAATTTTGAACTATTTAAAATAGGCAGATATATATATTGTGCCATGAGAGAAACTGCCTTCACACATCATAGGGAAAATACAAAATTTATGTGTTTACTAGTTTGACCAGAGCACAGCTGTAATGTTTGCATTGCAATTTTGAGAAGAGAGATTAAAGGAGGCACCAACCCTGTCCTTAAATAAGGAGATACATGTGTGTGGCAAAAACATGCCACACAGACTACATTCATCGTTGTTGACTGAAGAAAAATCATTCCAATCATTCCATTGATGTCTGGTGCATGACTTAAGAGAGGGTTGCTTGTGCTGTCTGGAGGTCTGCAGAATTCTAAAAGTGTTCTGTAAATAATTTCTCCCATCTAACTGGATTAATAAAAAAGAAGTTAATATGCCCCTCAACAAATCAATTTCAACTCTTTCTGGGGGGGGCTCTTTATATATATATATATATATATATATATATATATATATATATATATATATATATATATATATATATATATATATATTGGTGAAGAAACTGTGAATGAGAGAAATGGAATAAATGTGTCTGAGGAGTAATATTCCTTTCTCCACTCTGCCCCTCCTTAGAGGGAGAGAGCCAAGAGATATAATTCTTTTCGTGTGTCTGTGTGTGGTGTTTTGCTAGAGTCAAAATCTTCCTACTTTGAGTGTGAGTTCCTGGCAGCCAAATAAGTGTCCATGATAAGATCAACCTGCTGAATTTTGTGCCTACATAAGTCAGATAAATAATTAACCTTCCTTCAGCAAATTCTATACTTTATAAATTATGAAAATATCCAATTTTAAAGGAAAAAATACTGTAGACTAGTGTTTATATTTTTTTAGTTAAAAAGATTGGCTTTGCCCCTTATTACAATATTTGAATATATTTTTATGTATATTTATATATATATGTATATATATATTTGATTTTTTGTATGTACCCATTAGGGCCTATATCTTTGTTCCTGTATTTTTGTTCAGGATAAATGTTTATCTTTTTCAAACGGTAAATAAATATGGTAAATAATTTCCCAAATTAGATATTATTATATGTCGTGTTCTCATCACTGAATTTAGCATCACAATGGAAATTGGTTTATATTTTATTCAAATTAATAATAATTTAAAACTCATTGTGTGTTTCAGGTACTGTAAATCTAATACTCTTAAATATTACTAAACATTCCTAGTAAGCATTAGCTTAAGCATAATTGCCGATTTTGACCACTATATGATAATAATATTAGAATGATAATTCGATATAAGTTTAGTAGACTTTGCTTTTGTGGTATTGGTAACGTAAAATTTGATACCATTGTCAATTTTACATATGTTTTGAATTTTACCTTTCACTTTAATTTTACTTATAAATGTCCTAAAATTTACAATATATATATATATGTAATATATCAAAAATTATTGTCCCTAAATTATCCCCATCCATTTTCTAGTTTTCTTAATCTTAACTCTACCAGCCACCCAAGATAAGGATATATATGCTGATCATTGTACTTCTACTGGCAATACAAGCACACATCATGGGAGAAGGGGACTGTTAGCATTTTTTCTCCTTTCCAGCCCCCTTCCAATCCTTTGCTTCTCCACAGCAGTCAGTAGAGAAAAAGAATAGCTGAGTGAGCATCCTTGGAATAAAAATGCAAGGTTTTTTTTCCCCCTACTGAAATTTTTGTGGCTATTTACAACACTTGCAAGGTAACTTAGACACAGAAAAGTAATTGGTTTAGCAGACAACTCCTTATATTGGGTGTTTTCAAGAAATTTCTTGAAAGATGTAGATTCATTCAGACTCAACTGTATAAAAGAACATTAGCCCCAATTAGTGATTTTCGTTTTGAGAAAGAGAGTCCTGTTATTTTTTCAACCTGTGTGTTAAAATCAAGGCACTGCCTGCCTTGTGATTCATCCTTACTTGATTTTTGGAGAGCCGTATTGCTCTTGCAGTTATTTAGAACTCCGGTTTTTGTTAGAATGGTTGAACTCTAACAAAAGTCAACCTTATCCCAAATTATATTTAAAACTTAAGGCTTTTTCTTTTTTAGTTTTTTATGCCCATATTCTTCATTCAACCCTGTTTAGGCTAATGTCCGTTTGAGCTTGGCTTCAGAAGGCAACCATTTTTAGAAATATTTAATTTTTTATTTGCAGTGAAGGGCACCCCATGCCAGCCTGTGGTTTGATGATTCCTTCTAAGTTGTCCTACCAAATTGATTGTGGCTAAAGACGATAGATAGATTTAGCCTTTAAATTACATGTGGTGGGTACGCTGTCATTGTATATTATGTTCTATCACATTACATGCCAGAACGGGCGATTACCCACTTGGCCTGTCAACTGTTATCTGCGGGAGCGAGTAATCTCCCTTTTGCACAGAGTGTGTGTTTTTGGCGGGAAAAGGAGATCACCACTATTTTTTCTTGGTATTCCCTCGCTGTGCGCATATTACAACATTATTTATATCCCTAAACTCTCTACTCTCTAGTTTTTGCGCTATGAACTCACAAATCTACCCTTCTATCTCTTTGCTCTTTTATGTGTTTATTTTTTGCTCATTGTCATTTTTGTGCTTACTGACAGAAGCCTCTGGATTGACAGGCTCGGCCCATATGGTCCAGTTGCATCACCACCTTTGATGTATTACCGCATTCGCAAAACCCACATATAATGTAGTATTATCCTTTGAGAACAGATTTATAGAAGTAACTCTACATATTAAATTTTAGGTATCTAATTATAGAATTTTTGAATTGATTTTTCATTGGATTTGAGCTTAAATATTAAATATTGAAAGGAATATCGATAATTAACACATTGTTGACTGGTCTTAAGTTAACTCGTGTTTTTATGGCTGAACACTGCTGACTGGCCACAAGTAAACTCATAATGTTTTTTTTTTTCCGCATTGCTGTTGTTTTTTTCTGTTGCCAACCACACAGTGCAAGTGTTGGTCAGTATAACATAAGCTGTTTCTCTTGCTTATAAGACCCACCAAATCTTTTGTTGTAAAAAATATTTAATAATTAAAAAATTTTTAAAAATGATGACGGAACATAATGAAAATCTTTCAATTAATTATATGCGGATGCTTTATCTGATTGTCCGAGTGATTAAGAATCAAATTGTGCTAATAGCTGGTGGTATGAGATAAATTTTCAGTAAAATTGCCAGTCGATAATGTGTTAATATGATTTTCATCTTTATGTGATTGTATTTTAACATATAAGAACTTTTGTTTATAATAAACAAAATTCTATAAAATACAAATAAATAATTCCATGTGAAATTGTTAATTTGGTATGGAGTTATTTGAAGTTTTTCCATTGAATTCATTGTCAAACTAACAATTTCTGAAAAAATGTTTATATTCATTATTTCTCTTAAATACTTTTTGTAGTAAGTAAAAGTTTAAATATTGTATACATACTCTTTTATTTTTGTTATTAACAAATATTTTATTGTATATGAACCCAAATTATTAATTTCAAAGCTTAAATTTGCAATTTTTATGATTTTAGAAATATATATCTCCAAGTTAACAAGAAAATTAAAAGTATAAAGTAACAATTTTAAAATTTTAGTAAACAGATTTTTAAAATGTTGGGGATACTCTTTATTTATTTATTTCCCTCCCAACAACTCAGTGTAAAATTAGGTTTATTAAATGTTTTAAGAGTTTTAGAATGAGAACAATCTGCATTAGTGTTTAACGTTTCAGTAATAAATATGTAAATATAATTAACTGGGGCCATATTTTGTTTAAAATGCTTCATAATTTTTCTTATGTGGGCCTTGTTTTATATTATGTTTTTAAAAGTGAAAAACAAATTAATTTTGTTATAAAAAAAATTAATCTTGACTATTATCTGAAATGGAAATGAGAAAAATACATTTCTTAAGTTTTCCTGTTAAAAATTGTTTATATTTTTGTTCTATATAGATATTTTCTGTTATATTCCACCCCTCCCCTTTTTATTTATAAGTTAAAAATAACTTTTAATTTGTTTGTATTGTTTCATCTTAATTCATTTCATAGAAAACATTTATTTCAAATTAGAAATTACATTTTGTATTTTCTTCATATATCTGGAATACATTTCTGCATGATACATATTTATGAAATACTGATGAAATTATTCTAAATAAGTAACATGGAATTCACACCTCCACTACTCTCCCCATAAACAGGATTAAATTGTTTCTTGCATCACAAATAACAAAAAAGAATGGCCTATCAACTAGAAAATCTCTAATAATTGGTAAAGAACGTTTCTGGATGCGTATTGCTGTTGCAGCTGCTGCCTCACAACCTTCTTCATCAACAATTAATACTGCTTTTTGATGTACTTCAGATACTCGTATTTTTTCACTATCAGTGATACCTGACAGGTCAGAACTCCATTCAAATATGCGTTGAATACCTATATTCTGGAGATGTGCTTTGAAGTTTGCAGAAAACTCAAGTCGAAACTTTGGCAAAGATACTTGTACTTTTCTTTTTCTCCATGCTTTGTTTAAATCTTGAATAAAAGTTGAAGTCAATTGGTTTTCTATCATCTGAAGACCATTCAGGGAACGAGGCAAAAATATGATCATTGTAACTTCATCTCCATCATATGCTAATTTTAAAGCTTGAAAATTTTCTTCCTCTACTATTGCAAAATCTTCTTTAATATGCATCATACTTACTAATTTCGGACTGTCTTCACAACCATGGCAGTAAAAATTCTTTTGAATGGTCTTCTCTTTATCAAATTTATGTTTCCAAGCTCCTTTAAAATAGACAGCATTAAGCAGTATGAGTATAGTGTCATTGTCTATTGATTCCATTAAACTTTGAATGGCACCATTTGTTTTTTCTCGGGCCCATTCGTTAATTTCTCGCACAGCACGCTCATTTTCCATTTGGAAATCAGCAAGCTTAACTTGAGCGCTAAAATTCTTCGCCAGTTCATCGATGTATTCTTGCTTTACAGGAAACCTCTTCTGGGCGAACAATGCATTAGCAATTGTACAGTCTCTGGGAGGATGACAAAGAAGTTGTCCCATATCACTTCCATCATTTCCTGTAATTTCGCGCAATTCTTCGGCAGCTTTTCCAATGGTGCCTCGCTGAAGCATAGCCAAAGCAGCACTCAGACTGAATGGAGACACGAACACGTTTTTTCCACTGGCAGCTAAAGCACGATGAAGTTTTAATGCTATGTCGTTCATATTTAGAATAACCTCCATCTGCAAATAATCATATTTCGATTAATTAAAGGAATTTCTAATTTTTTATACATAATTTCTAATTTTTTATACATAAAATGCAATCAAGTCCTTGAATTTATATAATTATATTTCAGTTAAATAAATTGACACTGTATAAGGGAATTCGTAAACATGAAGTTATGACTAAAAATAGTGTTATAAATACGGTCGCTTCGTGAAAACTTAATGCTGAACAGTCTTATAAACATTGTCATCCATGATAAAACCAACCTATCTAATCCACGATGAAGTTGCTAAAGCTAAAGCACGATGAAGTTTTAATGCTATGTCGTTCATATTTAGAATAACCTCCATCTGCAAATAATCATATTTCGATTAATTAAAGGAATTTCTAATTTTTTATACATGAAAAATGCAATCAAGTCCTTGAATTTATTTAATTATATTGCAGTTAAATAAATTGACACTGTATACGGGAATTCATAAACATGAAGTTATGACTAAAAATAGTGTTATAAATACGGTCGCTTCATGAAAACTTAATGCTGAACAGTGTTATAAACATTAAGTCATCCATCATAAAACCAACCTATCTAATCCCGTTGGTAACATGATTGTTTGAAGTTCTTGGGAATCTGCTTAAGCAGCAAGTTTCGATATCATTAGCCTCCTTGCAGGCCGGAAATAAAAAGGTAGAATACTAAACTACAGTACTAGTGAAAGTTTTGATTAAAATTTACATATGAAAAATAGTTTAGCAAAAAGTTCAGATTAACTTCTTGAGTAGTATAGCCGCTAATACCACAGAAATTTTTTATTTCTCCTATATAAGTGCTATTTATAAATGGTATGAGGCAAACGACATTAATTTTCCTCAATAAGATGAAGGCTGGGAGACTTGAGTAACTTCGATTTTAAGTCAATTCAGCTTAAAGCAAGGAGGATGTACAAGTTTTCTGTAGCATTATTCCAATATATTGCATTTTCTAAAAGAAAAAAAAATTCCACTGTATTTTTTCCGTTTTCTTCTAGATTAAATAAAAATCAATGAAAGGCTTAATGTCAAGAGATTTCTTTTGATTTTTAACCTTGTGTCAAACATAAAGATAAATAAATTTTTTCATATCAAATCATTTCACAGCCAATAATCCGGACAATAACCAGAGTGGGCACTGCCTTTCACTACTTGTAGGTCATTGCCTCAAACCACACTGCTGAGACGGTTATTCATGTCCGATCGTAATCGACTTTTAAGTAGTAGGCTATTGCCCAGTTGAGCCATTTAGTAGCAAAGAGGGTACTGTTGCGCTTTCAGCCAATCGCAGAAAAATATAATTTTTAATTAAGCTATCAATATTCCAATATAGAAATAACGAGAAGGAAATGTAATTTTATTGTTACACTCACTTCCAAAAGTTAAACACGCAGCGATAAATGCTTAAAAATCGATAAGTACTGGTTTGTCGCGAAATGCGGTAAAAAAGTTGCTAATATGCTTACGCATGAAACAAATTAGTACTTGTATTAATGAAAACAATGTTGTATTTTCATTATTTATAGGATTAAGTCACATTGGAATCATTAACAAGAATATGTTTAAAGTGTATACGACCAAACAAAACCGAGATTAAATAATATATTTGAACATCCCTAATCTGCATACAGTATTTACAACGTGTGATCATGTTTTTCGTGAGGTGACCAACCACCACAAAGTCAAGTAATCGCCATTCCTTCTGTTCAACAGTTGTTCCCTCTGTAAGAGTGGCTGGAAATGAGAAACATGTACACGCTCGTCACAACAGAGGACATCCCAATGATTTCTAATGGGATAATGGTCGGACAAGCTTGCTGGCTACTCCATACGCTCAATTCCCTCATCGTCACATATTTGTTGACGATAACAACTATACGGGGACGCGTTTTATCATCCATTAAACCGAAAGCAGGACAAACGACTGCCGCGTAATCTGATTTAAATCTCGGGATCTAGGATTTTACCTTGATATCGGACAGCCGTCGCAAAATCCCGCCTAAAGGTGTGCAGGTCGGGGAAATATCCCAATGAACTTCCTGTCCACATTATAAGCTCCTACCTCAAAATGCATGATATTCTAGAGCCGATTGAGTGTGCTTGCTTCTCTCCGCACCCTTAGATTCTTGTTATCTGGTTGCAGGGTAAATCTCGATTGGGCACATAACAGTGCTTCAATCAGACTTGGTCCAACTGGAATGTTAGCGACACCACTTTAATCGTACTCCTCTTTATTGGACGGATAGAAGAATACAAACTCAAGATACCTGGGTGTGTAGTCCATTCATGTATAACCTTCGGTAGACAATAGTGGCATATATTGTCTTACCTATTGGGGCAGCTACCATAGATGTCACAAGTATGATACTCGCTGTTCGATGCTGCTTAGGTACTACAGCAATATATCAGTCTTCTGTGGAGGGTTTCAACATTTGGATGACCGGTTGCAGGTTTTCGAGTATGTTTGGCTGGTAAAGAATTATTTCTATGATTCGGAAATTCCGACATCTTGCCAGCTCTCAGAATCGTTCATTCATCTTTCGGAGCCATAAAAACATATCTGATTTGAAAACAAAACGTGCGAAAAGTTTTGAATGCTTTTTACCAACACTTACATACTCCTGAAACCTTTCACTGGATTCTTATAATACTGCATTTTATGCGTAATTATTGACTCGGAACTGTACTTGGCTCTTACCTAACATATTTGCTTACTTCATTCTAATTCCTCTGCAAATTTCAACGTCTCGTATTCTGATTGACTTCTGAAATTTATCATTTTCCTTTGCTTCCCAAACTTTTGACAGTGGTTGTGTTATAGTGATTTTGGACCGTCATAACCGTTTAGGTTACACTATTGTTACTAAGATACAATGGATGTTGTTAACTAACATGTAGATTTTCTTCTTTCTATAAAAGTTGTTTATTAAAAATGAATGAATAAAATAACAAAATATCAAGCGAAGACTAGACATTTATGATAGGTTTAGGCTTTAGGGATACCAGAGTATTTTATGTTATTCAAACATGAATTCTTTCATTTTAAAATGCTTATATGAATAAACTGTATCATAATGGATGATACTGAACTGCTTTTTAAAGCATACAGGCAACCTTTAATAGCTGCACCTCACTTTTCGCCTCAATTTGTTTTCTTTCCCTTAAAATCTTCTAGTCCAGATCAAATGAGAAAAGTAATTATCGTGTGTATCTTTTTATGATGGTGACGAGAAAATCTAAGCAAACCATGAATTACTTTTTCATTATTGGCAAAATCAATTGCTTATTTCTTTCGATTTTCAAAAATGAAGATGTTGAAAAAAGTTATCACTTTTTAATACATCTACATATAGCGTAGTTTAACCTCCAAACTGTGACATTTATTTAAGAAAAATGCATCAAAAATGGAAATTTTTTAGTAGAACATTTTTCAGTAGAAAGATTTTAAAATGTTTATTTTGGTAGATATCAAAATTTTAAATGGATGGAATAGTTTGTATATTTAATATTTTGACATTCAAGTAAAAGATTGATGGATTTTTCTTTTGATGAACTGAGTTTGGCCTTTACGGAATAGAAATTTAATTTTTTCTTCTGTTCATACATTACAAATTTTGATTAATTTGAGTTGTCCGAACTGAGTTTCAGCGTTACAGACAAGGGATTAAAGGCCGTATACATTATTTGTTAATTTTAATAAATGTCTTTTATTGTTAAGTTTAAATATTTTTCATATATTCTAATAAAATTGGAATTGGCCTGTAAATTCCGACTACTCTTTTTTAAATGAAAGGTAAGCAAATGAAGGTACTCTTTAGAATAAAGTGAAATAGTTTTAGTTCATGACTCACATAAAATATGTAGGAATTAGAATACTGAATTCAGTTATTCCTATATTGCTTAAACAACTATCATTTAGCTTTAAATTTTACAGAATTTATTGTTTCGTTTGCATATGTTGCTTATTACCAAATTTTTAAATTAATAAATTTATCCGTTACTATTCGTTTGGTTGGAGCTATTACGGTCATTTTTTTTTCTATACAAGAGCTAATTAAACTAGAATGATTCCAAACAACCATGAACATCCATCCCAGCAATGGTATTCTAACCTAAGAACTCCGGTAGCAAAAGGCCTGTTCAGTCACCTTAGCAGTGAAATAATCTAATTCGTAAACATTTTCAGTGTTTTTTCTGTCTAACAAAACAAAAACTGCATGAAATCAACTGACAGAACACATTCAAAGATTTATTCTCAAAGTGGGATTCGAACCCACTAACTCCGATACCGAAAGATGCTTCCTCCTCCATCTGACATTAATTCATATTTAATTTAAGAAGTTTGAAAAAATGATATACCAAAATATAAATACATTTTATGCATTTTTTTTATTTGCTTCTAGGATACAAAATTAAAATTCAGTCATTCGGATAGAGGCAGGAATTTTATATCTCTTCCTTTTCACCCCGAACTGTCTTCCCTTCTCTTTGTAACATACTTATTCTGTTTTAAACACAAAATAACAATGTTAACATTGTTTAAAATATGTTCATTGTAAATCTCAAACCTAGATATTAAAAATTGTCTGTCATTGTTAAATCATTATTCTATGTTGTCTCGAGCCGAATACTTTATTTAAATCAAAAGATATACTGCCATATTATTAATTTAATTAGTCATCTCTGCAGTTATTTCTCCTGTAGATAGATTACAAATTCGAAAAATCTGTGATGTGTTTTTCACAAATTCTACTAATCTGATTGATTTAAAAGAAAGTGTAAGTAAACCGATAAAGTTCTTACATATTCAATGACTTTTTTGTAATGTAATAATAAATCTGAATGACATGGATTTCACAGAGAAAAAATTAACTGATGCATTCTTATTTTTTAAAGCAATACAATAATTTAAAATCTTCGCCGTGAGCAGTGAATAATATAAAACATCATATATTTGCAAGCACAACAATATTTGACGATTTAGTAAATATGACTTCCTAAACTTTTCTTGTTCTTTACAACCTCTCATGTTACATAAAATCTTAAACACGTAATTAGAGAATGGGCGAATCTTTTCCTAAACGTTTAGCCAGAGTAAAAGTATTTCAAAAGGCTACATTGTCAGAGGCGTTTGTGATACAGATCGAGAATGACAGATTACTCAGCTGGAAAATAAAAAGCCGCAAATTGATAATAACATAGTTTCTCTTGCTTATAAAATTTGGTTATGCGCTTAAAAACTTTCAACAATTTTACAATTGCTGTAACGATGATGTTTTCATAAAGCTATGAGTAAAGCTTAACTCACGTTTTCCACTCTTCCGGCGACTGACACTTCTGCAGTTTGGTGAATAGCTCTTTTTACACTCCCATCGGCAGACGAAGTACGTCATCTAACGGCCAAGGACGTTTCTGTAGTTACTTCAAGGTCGTTATTCAAACGGAATCATTTTATCTTTTCGCCCCGCCGTAGATTTTTCTGATTTTCTCCTGTATAACTGAGTGCGAAGAGGTAGACAGAAAAGCGTTACATTTCTAAATCACTGCATGCGGAGAAAATATGCATCCATTTTCTGAATAAATAAGACATGTGAAGCATATTTTTTAAATTGTTAGAGTCTTTAGACACAATAGTAAAAAATAAGTATAATTTGCAAATAAAACTAATAAAGTGCATTTTTTAAATACAGAAGGTCTTGTCATTAAACAATGGGCTCATGCCCACTCTAATCTATCATATAAGTTGTAAGAGGTTTTCTTAGTCTACCTCGTTTAACAAACATTTAGTTTACATTTGTGTTTTCGTTACATTTGCTTCTTCATTGCAGTTCTTACTGCATTGAAGAAGAAATTCTTCATTGCAGTTCTTCCCTTGTAAGATGGGTGTAATATGAACCCACACTTTCGTATTGCCCGGAAAATCATCGAGCGCGTCAGAATCCTGATCCAAGTTTTCGGAGAATAAAAAGATTTTGTAATTTATAACCAAATTTCTTCAAAATATTCCTTACACTGCTTTTCACAAAATTCCATTTTATAAAACCAACTATCAGAACTTCTTTTAAAGATGTCGTAGTAATTCGTACGTCAGAAAAAAGGAAACCACATATCGATAAATGTGCTGATTAAGATAACTATACCGAGGTACATTCCCACGATGATCTGCACGTGCATGCACAGCCGTGGGAGAAATTTCCTACAGGAATTTAGGACTCATTGTATACGTCTAGTTTAGGGACCCCTGCAGAGAAGGTACAGATCACGGAATGGCAGCGTAACGGTCAAGCTCGTACAGAGATGTAACCGTGAGTTATGGGAGCAGTGGCTAAAAATGTCATCTTGCACAAAAGGGGCTACTTTAATGAGCCCACCTGCACTCCCGAAGGGGGTGCAGATGTGGGAAAAATTCCCAAAACAAGCTATTGGAAAGGAAGAAAAAGGAGCATTAAAACTGCTGTGAGGAGTTTGGAAACGAAGTTAAGGAGAGGAGTTGAAGTCGGAATTCGAGAGAAGTGGGACAAGAATCCTAAGCCCCTCTCACCAGCACCGACTCGTCCCGTGCGCCTGAACACCCGGACCGACTCACCGCATGAGGAAAACCTCTACCTAACCCTCTGTACCAACTGAAGGACCGACGCACAGTGTGAGGAAAGCCCCTGCCTGCTCCTATGTGCCTTTAATGGAGGTAAAGATACAATAATATTTACAGTCACTTAAGCCTCTATTAATAATTTAACCTTGTAATTGAGTAATTACACATCATAAAGAGAATTGGAATAATTATGGTGTAAATATAATACATTAATAATTGATGATTATGATATATGATAACCAAGAATCAACTTGTAAATGAATGTACAGAATAAATGTCTGAATCTCAATATAAAGTATTATATTCTTACTGTGTTTCCCCTTTGTAACCGAACACTGGTATTAATGTTGAAAGTACATTACAACAATAACACAGTGCATATACGAACCCTTTCTCCCGTTTTGAAGAGAGGTATGTAAACGTTTAAGATATACTAACGTTATGTTTTTTTTATTAATAAAATTCTTTGGTTGATTTGGCACACTACTGTCTACTTTTTTGCTACACGAGGACTAATGGACCTAGTACTTAAGGCCGATTCCGAACGGCTACAAACGTCCATGCCAGTAGTGGGAAAATGAACTCCGGTACCGAGGAGTAAGGCCCTACCCATTCTGCCATCTTAAGTGTTAAAGTCTGTTAATTTTAAAGAGTTGTCTGTATCCGTTAGTTTCATTTTAAGCCTTAATCTGCTCATATGTCGAGACTCGCTCTTCTTTCACGAAATGTAAATCACTATGATATGGTTGATTCTTTCTTAAAATGCATTTAATATGCCTTAATCGCTGGCACCTTATTTTCATTTCAACTGTATTTTTTATTTTGAAAGTAGAAATGTCATAACTTAAATCCGATAGGTATGGAAGATGATTAAATAGCCTGTAACTTCTTGGTTAAAAAAAAAGTAGCTCTAATGAGTGAATGACCTGTAGTAGTATCATGATGCAACTTTTTTATAATGTAACGAAATGCTTTGCCCTTCGGCATTCATTCTTCACTGCACGTTGGTCGACCATTTTTTGGAAGCAGCGCATAGACAATTAAGCACCAATCCAGGCTCACATAACCACGAAGCCCCCCAGGCTTCTCCCGGTAGTGGTGGGTAGATCACAAGTATTGGGCCACTCCACGCAGCTGCTCATTCTTGAAGTGCTTGGAGCTAACCCATCGCGCCGCATGCGCCATCTGCGAGCGATTGCAGCAGAATTGCACTCGTGAGAGGAACTTTAAATTCTACTAGAGGCTCTAGCGGACCTTAGTAAGGGTTGTGCGAACCAGGCGGATGAAATTGGGCTTAGAAAGCACAAAGAATTTAACTCGCTGAGTTTGAAGACGGGAACTGGAGGGCCAAAAAAGAAGAAAAGAAAACTTTGAGAGGTGACAGTCTCAATTCTGGGCCTTAGAACCATCACTCGAGAGTCATTGCGGCAAAACCTTGGAAACGGAACTTTTTGGTCCACCTTTTGGAACTCCCGTGACTCGGCTTGCTCGAAAAATACCCAACTGAAACTTCAAATTAGTTTCAGGGGTGAAAAAAATGAGAAAAGCTGAAACCTAGACCATAAAAGATTAAATTATGGTGTAAAAAATTTAATGGGAGAGGTACTGAAGGCAGCATCAAGAAGAGTCGAGCTGTGGCCTTTTCAGGGAATATGATTTCTTTTGATTGGCTGCAGAGATTAGTCCCGGGGTCATAACTTTTAGCTTATGCTGACCACGTTGTCGAGTCAACTCGACCATCTTCCCCCGGCCTTAACCTGTGGTTTTCCTGTTGGGAGACCTGCTGTCTGGCTCTGAGGTTAGGGATTCCTAACGGCCGAAGGGAGGACTTCCTGGGAATCCGAGGGTGAATTTGGACAAGCTCGAACTGCGTGGGGAATGGGAGCGGCGACTGAAACTAGCAGTCATGAGACGAACATATGAGAGTGAGTGATATCTAACCTGTAAAGTAAACATTAAGTTGAAATATTTCTTGGAAAATTATCATTCAATTATAAAATGATCTCAATGAAATGGAACCACATAGGAAATACACCACTCTTGGGCTTGAATGAAGCGCCTTCGGTGATAGACGAGCCAAGTTAATTGGCGCTAGACAGTAGTCTGGTCTGGGATCTTTGCAAAGGACTGATAGTCTTCTGAATGGTATTGCACCTCTTTGGTTGATAAATGATTGATATGAATTGGCGTTAACTAGCCGTAAACATCATTCAATTTGAATTTTCTTTCTTTTTTAAAATAATTCTTTTGTTTTGAAGTACTTAATAAGGAATGTAGCTAAATTTTATTTTACAGTAATAATTATTTACTTCTTTTTTCTAAAAAAACTATAAAGAATGGTGACAAAAGTAGCATCTCATATTACGAGATCTTCAGAAATACAAGTCAGAAAAGTTCCGAAGACAGTGAAAAGTTAAAGAACCCTGCTGCACAAGCTTGATGTTATTGTTTATGCTACTAAGCTCCATAATGAGTGAACCCATGGTCACATAGCTCCATGAAACATGGCTACAGGATAAATATGGCTTTAGTTTTACCTCCTTTTTCTTTTTCCCCCTAAGTATCCTTGGCATTCCAAGTTTGAAGTCCAATTTGGCCTCGAAGCATCCTCACAATTTCAGTGACCTTAGGAAGGAATTTTCTCGCACGAATTCGTGTAAGTTTCCCACATAACTTCCTTTCAGTGGCAGGTCTTTTGTGCCCACAAATTTATGTTGTACTCTCGATGTAAGGGAATAAGTTTCTAGCCAGGCTTACAGTTGACACCTAAGAATTATATCCATACACGCTAACAACTAAGTGCTGTGGGACAACTCTTTGGGGGGAAACACCATAATCGGGAAATGAATCCATTCTCTTACTAAGCATTTTTTATGGATTAAGGGAAGAAAAATTACTTAATCACTCTAGAATTTTACTGTTGTGGTCATTGAGAAACTTTGTCAACATCTTAAACCATGTGCGCTTGGATCTTATCCTGCATAAAATAATCGCACTGGTGGGTGACCCAAAAAATTAAGCAAATGTTTTTTGCAAAATATTTAAATAATTTCTTGCTTTTATAATTACATTCTTAAAAAGAAAGCACAAATCTCCCCTGACCTTGCTTCCACTAAATGAACCCCAAACTATCACACTATCAGGGTGTTTTAACCGTAAATTTTGAACCGTATCGTGAGACATCACGTGGATGATGCACAATCATTGACCCTTCCTGACCAGTCTGAAACTGTTCTCGTTACTAAGCATAGCTTTTTTTCACTTTTCAGATGCCCAATCTTTATATTTCTTGCAGAAGTAAATCTCTTTCACCTGCATTGCTGCTGCTAACATAGGCTTTTTTGATACATGGCGACAGAGTAAACCTAGGTCTTTATGCAGCCAGTTATCAATAGAGCAATTTCGCGCAGCGTCATGAACTACTATAATGCCCTTCCCATTCATTTTCCTGTTTACAACAGCCAATACGCAGACAATAAACTGCCCTTCCATTTGAAACTAAAGCCAGAATTGTCATAAACTGAGATGTTCCCTGCTTCGTGAAATCGCCTTATTGTTCTAGTTCAGAAATCTTCCAGAGTTCTTGAAGTATTTAGAGTATTTGATTTTAAATTCAACGGAAGTTATAGAAGTATTCGACATTTCATCATGCTTTAAAAGCTAATCAGCCCTTCGTGTGGAAAAGGGAAAAACGAACTATGATCTATGGTTTTTCTTTTTGTATTTTTTGCAAAGTTTTTCCCTTGCCGAATGGTAACGAAAAAGGAAGAACGTATTTTGTTTTTGGTTTTTCATTACGGTTTTGTGTTGTTCTTTGAAGTCTGAATAATGTTCGTTTTTTTAGTTTTTCATCTGAACGTGTTAAATAAATGTTTAATTCGTAATGGAAGGCTTCTTCTTTAAATTGTGTTCTGAAAAATATATTTTTCCAGTGCGTCCCACTGAAACCGAGGGGGGGGAGGGTAAGAGCCTTTTAATATTATTTTTTCGATAATGCTCTTCCCTAAGTTCGGAATTTAATATGGCATCCCTGCCGGGACGTGCTGGTTTAGAATATATGATTTGAGAAGAAGCTTTTGATTAGAATGCAAGAATTTTGATACGAATACATTTTTGAACATTTATGAATAAAACTGGGATTACATTTATCTTTTGAATATACGATAGAATATTATTTATGATTTGTTAGCATGGCAGAAGAAACACTAAATCTTTTGAAAAATAGGAGGAAAATATTACGAACAGCAGTCACTAAACACCTCACAAAATTAGAGAACCTTTTATCAGCAGATGAATTACGGTCGAAGAACTTGAGGAAACTGTAGAAACTGATAGGTTTAAATTTTTGAAAGATACTTACAATGAGATTGAATTATTATTGAAACCAGATGAACTAGAACGAGAACTTGCAGCCGCTGAAAAGTATGCCGATAATATAGTACTGTGTAAATCTCGAGCTTATAAAAAGATACGAGATTTGAATAAAGAATTATATAATATGACATCCAAAAACGAAAGTAGTTCCAGAAAAAAAATCTGACGAAATTAATACCAAACCGAAACACCATATGCATGTTAAATTCCCACAACTAAACATAGTTAAATTTTACGGAAATATCAATAATTGGTTATCATTTTCGAACACATTTGAATCGGCTATCCACAATAACACTGCACTTACAAAAATGGATAAATTCAATTACTTGAAAGCACATTTGTGTGACACAACGTAAATACGATAGAAGGTTTGCTGATTTCAGACGTTGCTTATGATTCCACAGTAGATTTGCTTAAAGAAAGATTCGGAAATAGAAATATTTTGATTCATAACCATGAAAAATTCTAACGATGTAAATGATTTTATAAAATTCTATAACAAAATTTCGACCGAGCTTCGTAGACTTTAGAACTTAGGTACTGAAATTGAAAATATTTCGTGTTTTGTGTACTACGTTATTGAAAGTCATACCACATGATCTGTTAATAGAATTAGATAAAACAGAAAATGAAAAAGATTATTATGAAATAAAAAAAGCTTACGGATTTTCTCTCTGTGCTTATAAAAAAGCAAGAGAAAAAGCCATCGCCGTATCAAATTATCAGTGATAGTGGTTTTCGAAAAAATTCATACGGCTCAACTTCAAACTCAAACATTTATAAATTTTCAAATGATAAAACGAAAAATTCGTGAATATCAAATGCCTGTTTTGTGATTCATCACTACATGCAGGTTCAGAATATACTGAAGTACATTATTTGGCGCTTCAATCACGCAAAGATTTACTTCTATTAAAGGGGGTTTCATAGGTTTAGAAATGAAAAAACATACTTCAAAATTTTGTAAAAGGAATATGTAAAAATTGTTGGGGAAAACATGCAATTTTAATGTGTTTCATATCTGAACAAGACCATGACAAATCACCTAAAACAGAAACTACTGAAAATACACTCATATCTAATCATTGTTTACAGAATGAGGTGTATTTACAAACTCCAATAGCCCGCAGTTAGAAATTTAAGTTAAAAGAATTTGGAAGAACTTTGAAAACAGAAAATGATTTACAGGAGCATAGCGCACGCGGCCGCATGCGGTTTCTCGCATCCCTAAAATCATAATCAGGGAGTTCAACAATTTCATTATTAATGCGATTTATATTATTATAAAATTTAATAAAGTGTTTAATACATAAATATTTAAATGTTAATATATTAAGATCTCTTCTGATGATATCATTACGAAGCTATCGCGGAGCTCTTGCTATACCCCTAAGAATTTGATTATGAGCACGATTAAGTGAATTTAAATATCCAGGGAACGAAAAAGATCAGAAATATGCATAAATGGCAGCATGCAGTATTACTGTTTTGTACAGTATTACTTTGTGATGAACAGATAAATGTGGGCCAAAAAGAAGAAATCGAAGTTTGACTTTCATTGCAATCATTATATTTTTAACACTGATAGTATGTTTTTTCCAAGTTAGGCGCCTATCGATGGTAACTCCTAAGTACTCAACTGAGTTCTCCCGTTCGATTACCTCAACGTATAATTGCAACCGTGGAGGAAGCTTAAAGGGGCGACTAAAATAAATTGCCTGGCATTTGCCAGGATTTATTTTAATCCTCCATTTTGTGAACCAAATTTCCAGAGCAGATATATGGTGTTGTATATAAGCAGTTACACTATTAATATGATGAGCAGAAGTATAGATTGCCGTATCATCAGCGTAAAGGGCTATTGAAGTTAAATCAGATCTAGGTATGTCATTAATAAATATATTAAACAGTGTTGGTCCTAATATAAAGCCTTGTTGGACTCCAGCAGTGATGGGTTTGCAATAAGAATAGGTGTAATTGATACGGACTTTGAAAAAACGATTGCGAAGGTAGTGTACTAATAATTGTATAAGTGCATCCGGCACATGAAGCTGAATTAGCTTGTAAATAAGTCCTTCGTGTGTGATGCGGTCAAATGTCTTTGCAATGTCAAGAAAGAGGGCAGCAGTTGGCTCCTTGTTTTGTAGTCCCTCGCTAGCGAGCTCTACAACTCGAAGCAACTGATGTGTTGTGCTATGGCTACGTCTAAAGCCAAATTGCTCTGGAATGATGCTGTCATTTAAATCTAGGTGTGTCTGTAGTCGGCTGAGAATTATACGCTCGGTAACCTTACTGAGAGTACTCGGCAGACTAATGGGGCGATAATTTTCAGGTTTAGCTAAGTTACTATTTGGTTTAGGGATTGGACACATTATAGCAATTTTCTAGGAGAATATGGCTAATTAATTCAGTAAATTACATTAAAATATTCGGAGGAAAGTTTTTCAGAGCACGATTCGGAATATTATCACTACCAGATGATTTCGAGGATTTAAGCCCTTGAATGATATTTTTTACTTCTACCACAGTAGCCTTAGGAATGATATATTGCACAGGAGAGCAAGGAAATTACTAACTTCACTAACGTGAAAGTCGTGATCTTCTTCCATAAGATTCACATTGGGAGTGAATTGATTTTGATAGGTAGCAGCAATCGTCTCGGCTTTGCCGAAAAGATCGAAGTGCGTCATTGTGACATCATCTATTGGGGGATAGCGATAACTGAACCTGCCATTTTGATCACGATGGCGCCGACCTGCCGCGGAGTCGCTTCTGGAATTTTCAGAGAGAATTATCCCTGACAGCAAGTCCCGAAATAAAATCAGCCCACTTCTCGTTACGATGCTCACGAATCTCAATCTTAACAGCAGCACTGAGGGCAAAATACTCTTGCCGTGAATCAGGGGTGAAGGTGTTGATATAACTTTCATTTGATATAATATAGCTGTGTTGCTTTTTTTAATAAGTTCACGAATTTCCCTAGAGAGTTTATGAACTTTGGGTCGAGTAGATTCCTTCGACGAATTTGAATAGATGAATTTACCTCATTAGTCAGCTTCAACAGTTTTTCTATTCTACGAATGTTGAAAATAATTTGACTCTAAGCTTCAACGATTCAATTTGAATTATTTGATGTACAGCTTCCTTCGTAAAGTAAAATTGAGTCGTCGAAGCTCAATAATTATTATAGTAGAGCATTATTATAGATCCATAGATTTTGAATTTAGAGAAATACTGAGAGTAAATAAAATTAAGTATTGATCTATTTATGAAGCAATTTGATGGTGTAATCAGAAAGAATGGAAGGAAAAAGAAGAAGGGGTGGGTGAATTTGACTATGATGAATATTATTTGATCAGATGAAATAGAAAATCGATAGATTTTCGAGAGATTTAATATAGTGACAAGTTGTATGAAATAAAGAAGTCGGGAGGGAATCTATAAGATGAATGTATAGAATGAGTAGGAAAAAGTAAGCAAGTAAAAATTTTATGATCGTTTGATGCATATGAGAAATCGATGAAATGAAGGTAAGGAGACCTTAATTTCGGAGTGAGACATTATAGAAATCGATTAACACTGTCAATTCAGAGTACCCGGTATTAATGCGACAGGAATATGTAACGCGACAAAAGAAGGAATTGGAAGGATTTTGATAAAAGGATTTGCTGATAAAAAAATTCTAAATATCATTTATTTTGGTTTTAAATTTTGTTTTTAAAGAAAAAAATAACATTAAGTATTGTAGAATGTATTTTAATATATTTCTTTTTTTAAAAATTATTTCAGAAAAACAAAAAAAATTTTCCAAATTTTTTGGTTTGGAAATTGATTTCTTTTGGACTTATAATGGAATTCTTATGGTTATATATAGAAAAGGAGTCTAAAACTTTTTTAAAATGAAAAGGAGGTAATATTACTCATCCAGACAAGCTATAATTATTATGGAACATAAAATCGTATTCCATATATTAGCAAGCTGAATAGAACAAACTTTGAATTCTAACCTGAACTTACTACAATGTGGGGAAAGAGAATGAAAGATACCAAAGTCCCAAAATCTGATTTATTGTTCGGAGAAGCCCGAGCTGTTGCACAGTTTATACTGGAGAATGAATGAATGACATCTCTCTCCCAAAATCATGAGGTTGTGTTAATTACGATATCTATTACAAACCTATGTGAGCATTAATAAATATTAAAATTACAAACTAAATCTAATTTCGATTTCGTTTGCAAAAATATTTTTTACATGTTTTCAGTGTGGGGTAGTTAAGTTAATTTATTAACTTATATATAATCTGAATTTTAGATTAACAGAATGGCATCTTTCATCAGAGCTTGAAGTTTAATAACAAAGTTGGGTTTGAATTGATGGAAAGTGATTCTGCCGCTTTTTTCTGTTATTGTGAACTGAAAAATTGTAAATAAATTACAAACGTTTGACTAAATATGCTTTTAATGTGTATTCAATGACGTATTTTCTCATAGTCTTAATTCCACACTTGTGTTAGAAGTAGAACTACGATATGTTTGCCGGATCACTTACTAATGATAGTTAAGGATAGAATTTGTCTCGAAATGATACTAATGAGATAAAGATACATCCTTTCAAGTAATTTTTTCTAACTTTACATCTGATTCATGCAAAGGAATTTCAGTCACATTCTGTTGGGTTGCGATAGTTAGTCAGTATTTCTTTAAAAGATTAATCTAAAATATGTCATAAGTCAGAATTTTACATAAGGTGAGAAGCATAATATGTAATCACGCTCATGGAAGAGGTTTTTGATGTAATTACCATCAATTATAGCTAATGAAAATTGGCATTTCATCATATTTGGAGCGTAAACTCCTCTTTCCCTTTTTCATATATAGTTTGTATGCTAGGGGAACAGTACAGTTAATTTTTAACTATTTGTTTTCTGGACAGTTTTATTTTTAAATTAAGTTAGCAAAATAAGAAAAAACAGAATTGGTTCATTGCAAAATAGCCTAGCATCAGAGTAATAAAGTGATGGACTTAAACCTACAGAAGATTTATTTAAGAGATGTTCAACTACTTATTTTAATTATATTTCTAGAATGCAACTTTTGGATGTGCTTACCAAATTGGTTTGATGTTATGTTTTATTATGATATGTTTTCTTTTTTTTTTTTCATGAATTACAAATTATATTGTTGAGAAAAGGTTGAGAGGAGAAATGTGCATACTATCTCTTCAAAAATTTGCAAAATAATAATAATAATAGTTATAAAAGAAAAACATTTGTTTTAACTTCATTATTTTTTGATTCATGGTTAAATAAACTGAAATATTCTTTTAAATATTTTATCCAGCCTACAATTGTTAGACACTTTTGTAAGTAATATAAATGCCAGTATTCCAAACTTTACTCATAAGTTTAAGATTAAATTTAAGTTGCTCATAGTTATAAGATTTTATAAAAAATTGTTACATATAAAGGCTCTCTGAAACTTTGACATAAGCAGCATAAGCTTTCAGATAGCAGGAAAAATATCTATTGAAATATATTGATGCAAATTTAGGACTTTGAAAAACTATGAAATGAACAAAGTTGAACCATTAAGTATTTGTAAAACTTTTGCTATAGTCTAATGCAAATAATGACATTTTACCAACATACTTTTTTTTTTCTAAGGATTTTGTTTCGAGAAGTCTTAAATGTAAGCTATGTAGAAGTAGAACAATTTTCCTAATAGTTTAATATGGAGTTAAAGAAATTCAACATGGCTTGTACCTAACCACCTTAAGATTTATATTGATTTGTTTATGCAATACTGTTATTATTATTATATTAATAAAATTTTAAGTAGTGTGAATGATTAAGATGAAACTGGTGACACTTCACTTTGGGAAAATATGTCACTTGTGCATGTTTTTCTTTGCTCTCAGTTGCTCATGTAGTCTAAATTTTAAATGAAATCAATGCCTATCATTGTATAACTTATTTCCTGTTGTTATGCATAATTAATTATATTTATTACAGTTATTCCTAATTTAGTTTTTATGAAATAAATTAACTAATAGTTATAATGTTTCTGATCACAGATAAGAATAAATTTGAAAAATAATTTACCAGATATTTGTTTTAGTTTTAGCTAAATTAAAACAGTTGTTTTTTTCCAAACAAGAAATTTATTTTTTGTTTAAGTATTTCTTTAACAGTAAAAATTCCTGCTTCTCTGAAAGCTATAAACCAGTTTTCAAAGATTTCAATTTCTTATTGAAACAGTGTTTTGTTACAGATAGCAGAGGAGTGCAATATAAAGCACAGGTTAGGTAATTAACTATTAATTATTAATAACTATTGATTATTGAACTATTGTGTAATTTAAACTATTGTGTATATAGTGTTAAATCTTTGTTCATTAGACTGGTCTTTAAATTTCTTGAAAGTGTATTTTGTACAATCTTTTAATATTTTATAATAATCTTCTGTTTTGTGATAATGTTTTATCTTTGCTTTAATAAACATTACAGTTTTAAGTATGTATTTTATTTAATTTTTCAAGAAAAGAATAGTTGTTTACTTTTTCATGCTAAAACTCTTATTTTATGATTTTTATGGTGAAATTCTGATACATCATGAACACTGAAAATAAAATATTAATAATTTTGTTGCTATTCATCAATTAAATATTTTAACCCTCTTATTGTTGAACCCATAAGTGTATGGTTTCTTTTGCTGTCACTCCTGTGGATAAAAGTATGATGTACAACTTATAAATTGTTTGCCTCAATTATAACAAACATATATTTTTGCCTTTAAGTCTTCTTTATTCTATACTAAAATTGTCACAGGAAAGAAGTCAGTATGTATGGTAACTTGTCTCTGACCTCAGTCAAAACATAATTGTATAATGAGTTATGTACATCTTGCATTAATTAGAGAAAAATTCTTTATGTAAGTTACCATCATATTATTTTATTAGAATTTTATTGTAACATTTCAGCTGTTTGATGTATTCAAAAAGTTAAAGAAAAAGTTATTTGTGAATTAGTGGGTGAATAAATATACATTCATATGATTTTTTTAATACAGAATTATGCATTTTTCCAGGTACTGTGAAAGTTATAAGGCCTTCTGATGCTAAGACTCCAGTGGTTCATTTGTGTCCCATGTGTTCCTATTCATCCCCTTTTTTGAGTAACCTAAAACGTCATATTCGGGCTCACAGTGGAAATCGTTTATACAAATGTGATATTTGTGGTCATAAATTTGGAAGAAAAGACAATCTTAAAGCTCACCTAAGGCTACATGCTATAAAAGGAAATTTGGGTTCTCAACATGTATTATATTGAGTAGTAATGGAAAAAAATTGTATATATTTTCAATTGTGAAAAGAATGTTAATAAAAAAAATTCTCATTTTTGAAATGTCTGCTAGTTTTATTAAGTTTATGAAAAATGATTAATTGTAGAGGAGAATATTCTTTATTGGCTTTTATGCATTTTGAGTAATCTCTAGATGTAAATAGTTTTTACTTTGTCATGAAATGTTTTTCAAAATAAGACAAATTGTGTGGTGCACTGACATTGTACCGTATTTAATTTTTTATAATTATTTCGTTTTTTTTTTTTTTTTTTTTAAATCATTTCTTTTTAAATTAGAAATTTATTTGCAAGTGTTATTATTCATCTTAAGTTTCAGAAGAAGCATTAAAAAGTTTATTGTATTTAAGAATTTAACAATGATTTCAATTTCTGATTATACCAGTTTATTGTTATTATTCTGTCAGATGTTAAATCAAGTTTTCATGATCTGTCTTGATGTGAATTTGGTTTTGTTATGTAACATGATCTGTGATAAATCAGATACTTAAATTTAAATATGGAGAAAGATAAGTCATGAATAAATAACCCAGCAGGTATATTACTTTAATATCTAGTTGTATACTGCTGAATCAGTTTAAGTAGGTTTACTTCCAAAAATAAATGTTCTGTTTCCAGAATTAATTTTTTTAAATTTTAAATGAAAGGATACTTCAACTATTAATATTTCATTAATATTTATTAGTGGAGAAATTCTGAAGCAGTATAATAAAATTTTATCTTTTATTGTGTGTTAATATATTCTTCTAATTCTAATAAATTGGAATTTTTATATATATATATATATATAACTGCTGCATTATATATATGTATAGATGTATATATATTTTTGGTGGGATGTTCAGTTATAAATTAATGTTTAGCTAACTATGTGTTAATGTGAGACCAAAGTGAACCAAGTCCATTTGGAATAATGTGGCAAAATTGAACCCTAAAGTTTATGTATCATAACTGATTCCTAGAAATCTTGAATTATTTTAGAAAATATTTAAAAGATAGGCTATTCACAACAGGTAATTAAACCTAAGTAAAAACTTTCATTTTCTAAAGGAAAAATTAGACTTGGTTAACTCTGGTTGTGAATCCTTACTTAATATGTAATGAGAGTTTATTAGCATTATGCAATTTTGTTTTAAAAGAGAGAAGAGGAAGAGGAGGGGTTAATGTTTAATTTGAAGTCAAAGAAGTTTAGAACTATATTTTTCTGTAGATAGACAGTATTGATTTCTTTAGTATTTATTAGTGGAAAATATGTTCTCTAGCAGTATGATAATAATAAAGAAATTTAATGTATTTAATATATTTTCCTAATTTAAAAAAAATGATGTAAGCATATATATATACACAAATATATAAATGTCTTGGAGATGAATACACACTTCAGTCCCTCATAAGCTTGCATGTTTGTAGGGCATATAGCCATGTAGGGGAAGAATGTCTAGTATTCTTAAACAAACATTTAATATATGATAGATTTATATGGAAAGCAGTCACATATAAATACATTTAAATTTATTGGCTACTAGCTTTTTCGGAATGACACTCCAAGTGCTGTGATTAATAATCCAAACCAGTGGTCCTACAGTTGACCTACTCATTATACCCGGCAACCAAATCTCCCTCTCTGGTCTTTTGCTCATCACCTTGCTTCCATAAGCACCTGCAGTATCTATTGTTGCATCAGCTCATTTGATTTTTACACATTGTGCAAACATTATATATATATATATATATATATTTGAGGGGATATCAATAAGTAGTGCACATAATTTTGAACCCAATTATAAAGAATGTAATTAATGACAAAATAAAGCAAAATTTTGAAGTATTACGAATTTATTTCAATGATTTATCCCAGCTCTTTTATAAATTTGAAAATGCTGGTCTCATGAAGCTCAGTCAGTCATTAGTAAAGTTGCTGTTGCATGATTTGTTTGAGATCAGCCTACCTTTAAAATGTTTACATTATATTCTCATTCATATGGTCTACATTATATTCTCATTAATACAGTCAGTTCCATAAAGATCCACTATTTCTGAATGAAGAAACTTTCTTTTGCTAGAAGAAATTGTATCAGTGGATGATGGAATTTCAAATGCTATTTTAACAGTGACTAACACACACTACCAGTAAATAGAGATCTCATTGATTCTATGTACTGGTAGTGTGTTAGTCGCTGTTAAAATAGAGGAGTAGTGATACAAGATCTCTGTAGAATTAGATACAAGCAGTTACATCTTGTATTTTGACAATAATAAAAGTATTTTGAATTTAACCAAATTATTTTCTTGCCCCAACGAAAATTTACATGTGTGTTACTACTTATTTATATTTTGTATGTATACATATGTGGGAAAAGGGCTATGTATTAATAGTCATTTGAATATGTGCTAGTCTGAGACTAATATATATATATATATATTATCATTATTTAAATTTTGTTTTAAAAAAGAGAATGAAAGGAATGTAGTTTTGTGATAAAAGCATTTCTTTAGATTTTTATACAAAAAGTTTATACAAAGCTTCATTTATGATTTAGCTAGACAATATGCATAGCAGTATTTTAACTATATTTTATCTTTAAACAGTGCTGTTTTAGGGAAAAGAAAGAAAATAGGTAGGATATAAAGATTTGAAGGATATGTTTGTGGAACAGGCATGGAATTTCCATTTTACCTATTAGAGTAAAATCAGGTTTACTTTCTTTTGTGGACAGAAACTTTATAGGAATGTTGAGATAACAATAATCTAGAGAAAATTCTAAACTCAAAAATTTTCTACAGTTTTAGTCATAATGAACAGTTAGTTTTTAAATAAAATGTGACCATGTAAGTTCCATTATTTTCTTTTTTATCATTGTCATTAATATTTACTATGCCTTCATCAGTGTTTCATTAATGAAAATTTTTTATGAGATAAATTTATTGGGCATTGTTTTAGTAAGAGACCAAAAACTTGAATGTTGAAGGATTTGTGAATCTCCTTTATATGAATATTGAAAATATTATGTTAAATTGTCTTTATTTATTTGATGTTGATTTATAAAAGATCCAATGTCCGCATGAAAGGAATTTCATTTAGTTTTTAAATTGAACATAGTGTAAAAAGTAGTTCTTTGACTGTGTTTAAAAATATGCATAAAGATTTCTAAATTTTTTTTTCAGGTATTTCTAAGCAGCTAAATTTACTATAAAGAATTCTTTCTGTGTTGTTATTTTAATAGTTTAAAATACTTTAGAATTCAAAAATTTAGTTATTTTGCAAATTCTGCATATTAAAAATTTTTACTTAGCTTGAATATTTATGACAAGTGGAATGCTGCAATTTCCAGGTTTCTTATTAATTCTTCGGTTTAAGTTATTTATTGTATGAAAATATTTATTAAATTTAACTCTACTTTTGTTGTTAATTCTCTAGATGAAGTTTTAAGTTATTGTCACATTTCTTATTTTGGTCATGTTTGTGTTTATGATTTAACTGAATAATTTTCTTTTTGTGAATGTTATTTGAATGCTGGTATGACTAAGAATAGAAATTTTAATTTTTTCTGTCTTTTTTCCAGATTATGATGTGTGTCTACAATATCAGACTGTTAAACGCAAAAAGCATGATGGAGTTCATGAGTGCTTTTATTGTTCTTATTCTACAAGAGATTCTAGTAACTTCAGGAGGCATGTTAATACACATACTGGAAAACGTCCATTTGAATGTAATGTGTGTAATAAAAAGTATGGAAGGAAAGATACTTTAAAAACTCATTTATTAACCCATGGGATTAAAATTTAGTATAAATTATTTTTGTATAAAATATTTATTTTGTTACTCAGCTAAATGTCAGTTATATTTGGGCATAAATGAGCATTGAACTCCATTTTAAATTTAACTAATTAAATAAAATTTTGAAAGAAATATTTTCAAGAAGATTTTTTGTACCCTATAAAAACCTTGCCAAATTTTAAGGTTTGAACTTAAAATTATGTTTTCAATATTATCAGTTTTTCATATTAATTTTTTCCAGAGTCAATGTAAACATTAAAGTATTGGTTTTAATACTCAAATATTCATCTTACTTTTTTTTTTCTTTTAATGTTACTGAAAAAAAATGAGTATTCAGTAATCAATACTTTTAACTTTTTACAAGTCTCAAATTTAATAGCTTGGCTGAGTTTCCTCCTGACTTAATTATGTAATTTTATTGATATGCATTGCAATTCTACATTTTCATGTGTTCTGCTTTTCTGTAGACAATCAAATTTGCGTGTCAAGTAAAGTTTTAATTATAACTAAGAGTTATAAAATACAGCATGTCTTTTTAAGCATGTAGATGTGTTTTTAAGTATTTGATGCAAATAAAATATATCCATTTTAAATTTATAATATAGCTGCATTTCTTTTTCTTTATTATCTTTTTTTCCATAAAAAAAAAAAATGAAACCTGTCTTCTTCACCACTTATGATGAATTATCTATCCTCACAAGTATATGCCTAGAGACTCTCTTTTGTGTATTTTTGCAAATTAATCACATAATCAAATTTTTACTTGTGCTTGAGAAACTTAAGAAAAAATTTAAATTTCCAAGAAATTTCTTAAATTTCATCCCTTTTATTCATTTACTGCTTTTTCACATGGAATAAATTATAATGCTTTAAGAGATTGTGTAAGAATTTAGAAATAGAAATTGCCAAGTGGTAGCTGGCAGTTTTCTGTATCCTAGGGCTGATCCTTTTTTTAGACACAATCTCCTAACAGCAATAGGCAAAAAATTAACAAGTGACCACCACAAAAATTTCTTTTTTAGCCCTCTCTTCTTTTTTACTAAAAAAGATGTATCATTTAGTGTTAACTGAACACCTATTATCAATCTTTTCAATAACAAATTCAGGGATGTAGGCATTTCACATGGATAGCATATATCCTAGTGCTATTGTCAAGCAGTAGATTGGGACAACAATAATACTATCTATTTTCAAAAGGTTAACAAAGAAAATTCTTTTTCTTAATTTTATCAATTTAGAGACTTCTTAGAGAGAATTTATTTCTGTATATTTTGGAGCTGTTACCCGCATTATGAAACTATAAAATAGAGTTGTGATTAACTACAGTGTATTCTTTCTATCTGTAATGAAAATGCTAATAAGGAAATACAATCAGGCTTTTATTTGATTTGTTTATTGCTTGGCCACATTAAAATATATTTTGTTCTTATTAATTAAAAATTGCATTTTTAATGCTACTATCAACAAATCTTTGCCATGTGCTTGTCTTCATCAATATAAGTGTATTTATTTTTGCAGTACTTTGTTTTATTTTTTAAATATCAAATTTTTCTATACATGTTTTTTATAGAAAAATTGCATGTATATTTTATTGCAGAAAATATGAACAAGGTATTTTTTATTATACATAATTAACTGTACATATACCTAATAATTATTTATGTTTTACTAAAATAGTTTCACACAATAAGCAGATTTACTCTTTATTGAGTATATTTTCTTGTTTTGTGTAAGATTATTTTAATTTTATGAAGAACTCTTTCAAATATGAGTAAGTTCTTTTGTGTTTATCAAATATTTATGTCTTTATTGTAACTATAATATTACTTTTAAACAACCCATTCTATTCATCAGTAGATTACTATTTTAAAACATGCTTTTTTTCATTCTTTATCAATGATTTATATGGTAGTAATATATTGAATGAATCGAATATAAATACTTTTATGTTATTGATAATTTTAGTCATTTTAACTACTTAATATTATAATTTGTATTAACATAAATAAGTTCTCTTATTTTTCAGTTTCATCTTAAACTAGTCATAAAAAAAAAATAATTCAGAGTTACAAGTTGTACTTTAACCATCCCCTATATAATAATAGCCTAAGTTATCTGTGTATGTTCTCAAATTTAGGAAGCGGTTGGACCTGGAATGGATAGAGGTATCCATATTGGATTCTTGATAAGTTAGGGTTAGCAAAATTCAAAGTGAGATCAAAAAGTTCAAAATCTACCCCTTCCCTTCTTTTCGATCCTTTAATGCCATTATTTCAAGCCGTATTTTCCCCGCTTAAGAGCAGGCAATTAAATTCATCAATTTATCACATTTAATAATGTATTTTTATCTACTAATGTAGATAAAAACATTTTTTTTCTAGCATTATGTCTTCATTCATTTAACCATCTCATTTAATAATTTAAATTGTTTAAATATTGTCTGCATTATTTTCCTACGTTTAATCACTGAACTTAGATATTATGTAAATAATTTTCTGTTACATTTGGCTTAAATAATAGATTAGGTACATATGTGGTAATTTTAAATTTAATCATCGATTAATTTTTGATACAATGAAAATTTTATCACCAGTATTAACCCATCCACTGACCTGACTCTTTCTCCTTTCAACGTAGTCACCCCTTTTGTTAATTCTAAATGAAATTTGTCATACCATTCAAAAGTTATCAGGCTACTTTTATGCTATTTTCCCTGCAATGTAAAGGAGTTCTGTGACAAAAAGTTGCTTTTTAAATAATCACTTTGTAATGGTTCTTTTTCTCAGAAATGTTTCTAAAATTTTATACGTAAAAAATATAGTACAAATTTAAAAAAATTAAATTTTCAAAAATTAATTTTAAAATTTAAATGCATTTTGTATTTGATTTAACTCAGAAATAAAGAGCTGTTTTAAAATGGTATTCTTGAAAATTTTTATATAGAAAAAATACATTAATTTGGACTTTGGAATGTTTAAAAATAAAAATAATAAATTCTTTAATAATTCATAAAATAAAAAAATGGATAAATTTGAGAAATTTTTTGGTTTTTTAAGTAATATTAAAAAAATATTTCTTTTAATTAAAAATCCTTATCACAAATTAAAGAATGTGTATGCATAATTTTATGTATTAATTAAAATAGAATTTGAGATAAATCACAACCTAGGACATATACATAATTTTTATGTCCTGGATTGCCGAATTAATCTGGGAAAGATCAATAAGATGTTCAATTTGTAAGAATTTTCTCATAGAAATGTACAAAGGGAAGTAAAATAGAGGAAAGCAATAATTAGGTAGAAAATTATGCATAAAAAGAAGGTTTTATATAATGGAACATAAAAACAGCTCATAGCTGGAATTTAGTGTGTATTTTTGGGCAGAGAAGGGGGAATAATATTTCACCGGGCCCAGTTTCAGCCTCTCCCTCCCATAACTTTCCTTAAATTTTAACTGAAACAACATAAATGACTAAAAGTATGAAATATATATATTTTATTATATTTATTAATATTTTATAGTATTATAATATATAACAGTACTAATTTTATTAAAAATATATGAAACTTAATGCTACATTCATAGACTTTTATTTCTCATTATTAACTTTTAATATATACATGCATGTATATATAACTGTCAACAAGTGATGTATATATACAACTAGTTGAGTAATGAAGCAGGGAAATAGGAATTTTCAAAAATTAAAAACTAAAAAATTACATAATTTAAAAAAATGTGTGTGTATATATATATATATATATATATATATATATATATATATATGTATTAATATATGTGTATGTATTTATATCTTTCTTATATAAATACATACATGTTGATGCTCAATCCTGTATAACATATTTCAGTAAATAGTAAATGTATGAAACAATTTGGAACAAAAATATTGAAATTAAGTAAATACATAAAACACTGAAATATTAGTTTCAAAATTAGTGTTTTAATTAGGTATGTATTTTAAAAATATGTCATTTAATTATCTAAAAATCAATCTTCAAAATCCTATTCCCACTAGCATCCAAGATAGGTCAAAATTTCAAGCATACTTTTTTATATATATACTTTTTTAAGATATACTTTTTTAAGCGATTTCAAAAGATCTTTATTACTTAACTATCTTTATTATTTAACACTATACATTTACATATTTTTGTATTTAAAATAAAACCCATTTTTATTGTTCAAAATATTTTTCATTGTCAAATATTTTATGAAATCATTCTGAAAGCTTTATTCATTTCTCAAGAAAAGCATCAATCCATTCCGAGTCCACTGTCCAGCATTCGGGGAGTGCAAGATCTCATGAATAGAGCAGAGCAGGTTTGAAAAACCCCGCAGTGTATTGCACTGAAAGTAGAAATAGCCCCTGAATAGTTTGACGACATGTTATCAGCTTGACAAATTTCAAACAGATCACCCCCATCAAGAGGGTATTGACTGTGCCGAAATAAGAATAGACAAGGTGAACGAGAGGGATTTGGCCAGTCCATTTATGAACAAGAAAGCTCTGTCGACCCGTCATCAGCACGTCCATTCTATAGGTTAACAACAAATTGTTTTCATAAAAGTGTAGGAGTCTATTTCACTGACTAATAAATATCTAGTGTTTAAGTTATATATCTTTGAAAATTAAGAAGTTTGTTAGTTTGAGTTTGTGTGTATGTCTTTTATACATAACCACACGTTTTGCAATCGATTTGCTAAATTTTTCCTGTATACTGCCAAATAATCACTGTCAGTATTAAAACCACTGCTGTCCATCCTATCATGTAATGACAAGATAAATTAAAGTTGGCAACTAACATGTGGTCAGTAAAGATAAACAAATTATTGAACATGAACCATATAATTCTTAGCCATAAAACAAACCATTTTTTTTACCTGCCTCATAGGGTACTTCGCAATTCTGGGAAATTAAAAATTTTACTGATCCTGTCATATGACAGGCTGTATGCTAGTTTCTAATATTTAACAAATTTCAATTAATTTTATAGTTGCTGTTAAAGCAAAGTTATTGTTATTATTTTTAAACCACTGATAATAATTGTTTAGTATGTAATAGAATGAAAATGTGATATTATTTAAAAAATATTATTACAATTTTGAACTTTAAATATTTATGTTTTTGTATTTTCTATGTAAATGGACATTTACTTATTCATCTTTTATGCAATCTGAATTCAGATTTCAAATCCATTTAAGTTTTAAAGGAAACTTTAAATAATCACAAATTTATCTACTAAATTTGGATCATTTATACATTTTATACAAGATGATTGTATTTGTTTGTAAAAATTAAACTAAATTATATTTTAATGGTTAACAACTACAGTCATGAAAGCTCAAAAGTGTTATTTATGTTATTTTACTTTTACAAATTTTATTTTAATACTTGGATAAGTTTTAAAATTACCATGTTATACTAAGCAAAAAAAGGTAATGTTGGTATTTATGATTTTTCTGTTCAGCCTTTTAAAGACTTATACAATTATTAATGTTAATTTTTTTAAAATCTTAAATATGTTAATCAACCATTCTGTAATGAAAGCGAGTGTTTATGATATCTGATAAGCGTAACTTGTCGAGTAAAGTAGAGGGAAGAAAAGTTCAGTTTCAGCAGGCTTTGATTGTGTTTTTGTAAGTGATATTTATTATTTTAGATGTTTCTTAAGTCTTCAATCATTGTCATATGTTCATACATGATTGCTGTTTATTGTTTTTTAAAATTAATTTTTTTAAATACCTGAATTTTAACAGCTGAAGTTTGGTTATAATTTTGAAATATTTTGAGGGCTATATATTTTTTTCAGAACATATTTATTTTTCTTGGAAAAATTTTGAGCTAACATATAATTTATAAAATTTGATCTTACAGTAAAATAAGTTGTATTATTTTTTTAATGCATGAATAAAAAGTGCTTGATAAATGAATTGTATTGAAATGAATTTAAGACACAAGCTAATGAATTAATGCATATCAGTTATTCTTAACTACATTTTCACATTCATTATTTTTTCTTATATTTTTAAAAGCAATTCTTTCACGTCAGTACATCACATTTGTTGAGTGGAAAATAATTTATTTTAAAAGGAACCTTCAGTTTTAACTTACTAGTTTAATTATAAAAAGTGTCATAAACTGTGTTGTATGCCAAGGATGGCCATAGTGTGGACATTGCATGTAGTTGTTTTACAAATAAAATATATGTATAAAATATATGATAAACTAATCAGTGTCCAAAAGTAATTATTTTATTCTATTTCTTGCTATCTAAGAAAATTAATTACTCAAAAACATAAGTATAAATATTTTATTGATTTTTTGAATTTTTTGTAAGATATATCTTATTGACTTGTGGATGCTGTAAAGTGTCATCCATCTTAGAAGTTAGCCAAAATATGAAGTTGTTTCCAAATTAAAAAGAATAGTGTATTGTATCCTAAAGGCAAATTTTTGTTTTACTAAAAGATAGAATGATTCAAGTGGAATTTTCATTACCACACCTATTCTAGGCCATGTAAAAATTTCAGAGACAAGATTACCATGTGTGAGGAGACATTGTAAATATAGTATAGAACATAGATGGGGGAACTTTATTTACCATTATAGGCCACATTTAAATTAGCTGTTAATAAAAGTGTTTGCATAAGTTAATGAACAAACTAAAAACAAAATTTAAATCATTAGCATAAAATAAAATTTAATGCTAATGATTAATAATTACGTTAAAAACTATATAAAATTTAATATAATTATCTAGAAAACTTTGTACAATCTCAGTTCAGTAAATTTATGAAATAATTAGGAAAAAAATTTGAAATAAAAAAATGTAAATAAAATTTTTAAAAATTGTAACTTTTATTAAGAAATTAATTTTTATTTTATGCAGTTTAAAAAAATTATATTTGTAATTTTATTTTTATTTCAGTAAAATTTAATCAGGATTTTAAGGGGACTTCCTCCTTTGACTACAGCCTTGAATTGATTTAACTATGAACGCAACTTTTGTGAAGCTATTATAATTTTTGAACAGTTTTAAAAATTTAGAGCATTATATAGAAATAATACAACAATATCATTAAGGCACATTCTTATTATTTAGCATAAAATGTAATAAGAGTGATAACTTGCAATAAAACTTTTTAATTACTTTTTTAATAAACATCTAAATATTTAAATACCCATGCAGATAAGAATAATAAAGATTTTAAATAAATTTATTACATTATAAAGAAATACAATAGAAAAATAATATGTAATAAAGCATTAATATAGCAACAATACAATTCTATTCTCTTATTCTATTATTTTTCAAATTGTTACATTCTATGTAATTAAATATTTATACCTAGCTTTTATGAAGGCTGCACTTTTTTTACTTGTGGTATTAATTAACAATGTAAATATCTATACTTTTATGTCTTTGCATATGAAAAATTAGAATGCAGCTCTCACTGACCTCACGCATGACCACCTCTGTTATATACACATTGTGCATGAGTGTGTTTCTAATATTTATAACTTAATTTATGAGTGTTGTTCATGAAGTTAAAAATGAGTAATGTTCTTATGATGCAATGAATTTATTTATAGTTGTATATGGCAGTTCTATTATTTGTTTGTGACAAATATAAATGTTTGTATTATATATCCTAAATTAATAAAAACAAAATTTTAGTATTGAAATTTTGCATTTCTTAGCAACTAGTGCAACTGGAAGAAAAATTCATATTTCTAAAAACATTGTCATGTAACTAAAAATAAAATGAAACATTATATATAATTTCTAAAAGCAACTTTTTGCCATTACTTTTCTAACAAAAGTTGCTTAATAATGAGACATGTATTTATATATCTAAAAGAAATGAAAATTTCTGGAAGAAATAGAAATATCATCATAATACTAGTACTTTATTTATTTTCATACTAAAAATTCTGATAAGGAAATGTAAGAATCTGAAACTAAGGGGTGCATCTGAAAACTTTGAAATGTAATTAAAAGTAGTTTAAAGGAAATTATAGACAAAATTAATTTAGAAAATCAACTTTAAGGTGCTAACTAAATTTTTTTTCAATGTTTTTGCAGCCTTTGAAATTGAAGGACAATTTTTAATAGGTCAGTTATATCCTATAGCATATTAGAAAATCAGGTTAAAAATAACTTAGTAAGAACATAGAGAGTTATAATTTTGCTTTATCCAATAGTTTATGAATCTTAAATATTGAATGTCGAAAAAATCTTTTAAAAACACAACTGTTAAGAGTGTAAATTAACTAAATCATTGTTAACAATTTTCTTTGAAATTTTATGTGCTTTTTTTTTATTGGTTATAAAAAGATTCTTCTAAAGCTTCTATTAAATGTTTATTATAGATTTTATTGAGAATGAAAACGCATTCTCGATGCATTTCGTACATAGTGCTGGTATGAATAAATGTCCTTTGTGTCCTTACTCAACTCCTCTTGCTGGAAATTTAAAACGCCATCTTATTCTTCATAGTGGAAAACGACCTTATGAATGTAGAATATGTGGTAAAAAGTTTACATTAAAGCAACATCTTAAGAGACATTTAGCTGTTCATTCCTAAAATTGTTTAGATTTGATGTTTAAAATTTTATATACATTTTTATATGTGTATATTAATCTGTGAAAATTTATTTTAAATTTATTAATGCAGTTCATTTAATATAAATGTGATAAATTTGTCATTATTTGTTTAAAGTTTACCTGTAATAAAAATATATTTAACTATTGAAAGGAAGCAAATCCTTTTCTTAAATCTTGCAAAGTTTATTTTTCAAATATTTCTTTATATTATACAAACAGATATATCTTTTATATTTACAAATTGAATCATTTGCACTTCCTTATTAGATGGTTAAAAGGAATTTTATTGTTTTGTGTTGTTTGAGAAAAACAAATTTTATTTCAATGTATCATTTTTTTGTAGTGAAAAATAATAAAATTTATTTAATCTTTGGTAGGTGTAAAATCTTAAATGAATTTAAATTTTACTATCCAAATAAATATTAAATTTTTTCTGCTTTCTTGCAACTTAAAAAAAATATAGACATTAAAGAATTTTATCGTTATTGTTTTTTTTCCTCTCTGGAAATGATATTGTAAAAGTAAAATATAGGTGTATTAAATATAATTAAATATAATATGTGCATTATTTATATATATGTATACAAGGTGTGTTTTATGTAAGTACTGTTTCAAAATTAAAAACACAAAAATGTACAATTTAAATCTGTTTTATTTTTACATGTAAGTCTGAACTTTAATCTACTTTCAAACATGACTTTGATCAATATAAAGGCAATGTTATATTCTGGAATCAGTTTTTGAGTTCCATTCTCATACTTAAGTTAGGTTTGGAGCACTACAGTAAACTGTTTTGCTCATGAGGGCTAATGAGACCAGGACCTACTGCTTAAGGCTGATTCTGAACATCCATGCCCACAGTAGGATTTGAACCAACAAACTCTGGTACTGAAGTTACTACCATTACCCTACCATTCAGCCATTGTTCAGCCATTCTCATAGAAATCTGCCATCTGGTTACATACTGGTAAAATATTTGTATTTTATGCTCTTAATCAACATTTTTGGTCCCTAGTGTAAGACAAGCTTATAATATATTAAAAATGTTAGGCTATAATTCCATGAAGGGCACATCCTGAAACTTGAGAAAACTAATTTTATAATTCAGTAAGCCATATGAAATATTTTTTGCTGTATTTAAATTAGATTTTTCTTTATTTCTCACATTTTTAAATGGTACAAAGAGGGTCCTGTATGATGCATTATTCTATTCAATATTGCACAAAACCTGAAAACTTGAACCTTTAAAATTTAAAGGTTTGAGTTTCATATATTACATTGCATGTAAAAAATACTTATTTTTTGTAGATACATATCAGATTTGTTTCAATATTTAATATTTGCTAAAAAAATTTTAGAAACTTAAATATTTATACATACACATTAGAGAATTTAAAATTACACCAATATCTATTCACTCAGGCATCTAATCTGGTTATTACTAAGTTGAACAAAGATGCTGCTATCAGAATAATAATTCATTGTTTAAGAGGGTGCTTTCATGAAGCAGGACATATCTCAACTTATGACAATTCTGGCTTTTGTTTCAAACAGAAGGGCAGCATATTGATTGGCTATTGTAAACATGAAAATGAATGTGAAGGGCATTAAAATAATTTGTGACATTACGTGAAATCACTCTATTGTGGATTGATTATCTTAATTTTTTTTTCAATGTCATTCCTGTATACATTTTTAAATCAATTTGTTTCACAGAAATTTGATAATTATTCAATACAGTTGAACTTTTTTCTAATGATGATGGAAGGATTAGAATAATATTCTTTTTAAAACCAAGTATCCATAAAAACTAGGTTTACCAAATATATCAAAAGTAAAAATCTTGTGTAAGAATGAATTTAAAACAAACTAAAATTACTTACTTTTTATTTAATTTGTACAAAAGAATAAAATCTAGTCATTTTCATTTGAATTTTGTTTCTTTTGTTGTCAATTATTTGATGTAAGACACTCGTTGTACAGAATACATTATCATCAATTTTTCTTGATTCCAAGAAAGTTATTATTTATTTATTTATTTTTTTTACATACTCCATTTCTTACCCTCTTCTTAATCCTTTATTTCCACAATGAGCCTTTCTTGAGTGGATACTTCTGATGTAAACGGTTCATTGTCAATCTACCAATTTAATATTTGCTGTTACATAGTGATGTGAAAATAGTTATATAGACATCAAACATTTGTTGACAGTTAAGCATAATACAGCAAGGGGATGAAAGTTAAATATATTTTGCAATTAAATAAACTTAAACCAAAAGATGTTTTGCAAGCAATTAGACTACTCTGCATCTTTCTTTATCTGTGACCATTTTTTTGTGTATATAACCTTCCTTTAGAGTTAGCTCTGAAGTGGTTGTGTCTCTTCTGCTTAGGTTTGCAATGTTTGAACTTAAGGGCTTCTAGATGGAAAAGTTTAGTGAGGTTAATAGATGTCATTCTAACATCAGATTTTGAAAATTTATGATAGCACACCTAAACTTTAATGGTTGCTATAGTGTCATGGAATTCACTATAGGTAAAGTTTATGATAACTAGGTTCATAAAAATACAAACTCTTGTGGCAGGCTCTTCAAAATTTAAACTTTATGAATGTTATCAGAGAAGCACTTGAGATCCAGTTGATGGAATCCTGTATCTTGAAGTTCTAAATGACATATCAGAATGCTACACTGTTGTAGCTCCATAGTCTTGGAATTTTGATTGTAATTTCAAACTTATTAAGTGATAATAATTCTTAAGTCATACATCTTGTTCCTTCTTGTTTCATGATTATAGAATCTGGCAGTAAAAAGTTTCTGGCAGTAAAGGTTTCGAAGAAAGTTTCACAGAAAAAAATATTTAATCAAAGTGGTGTTCATACTAGGTGCTTCATTGAATCCTTTCAACATTAAACCAACAAATAAAAAAATTCTTCATTAAACATGGTTTTTGTAAAATCAGAGTTTATAATAAATAATTTTAACTGTATTCTGTTTTGAAAAAAATTTCATTAATGATTTCCTTTTCTGCGATTTTGAGAATAAGAATTAGTTTTGGTTAGAAAAAGGCCTCATCATTTTGAATTATTGGCTTGATGTTTATTTATATAACCTAGGATCATTTTATGTTTGGATGATTGCTTGTATTTTATTTAGTCGTATTTTCAATTATGAATATTATCCATGTTTTTTTATGTAATAACTGTAACTCTCTCTTCTTATTTGTTAATAAAGTCTGTCTATAACATAGAAGCTCATCCTTTTCTGAAGTGTGAAATTTATTGTATATATTTAAAACACATATGTTCAAAGAATTTAATAAGAAACAACATTTAAGTAGTGTACTTGCATTGGTTTAGATTTAAAAACAGTTTAATGGTTTTCTTTAGTAGTTTTAAATTTTATTTCAAAAATACTTTGTGGTGTAAATACAACTCATTTACTTAAAAAACTTAAAAAGAAAATTTAATACTAATTGAAGTGTGTTTTAGAAAGCAATGTGGTTCATTCTATAATATTTTTAAAAGCTGAATTGGTTTATTAATTAAACTTAGGAAATGACTGAACAACAAAGTGGGCTAAAACAATTGCATTACAAAAAGAAGTATTTCAACATTTTGAGAATATTGCATATGTGATGCTATATATTAAAAAGATGATTAGATTTATAATGCCCTGTAATAAGTATTTACAGTCAAATTTAAAATTAAGTTTTTATTAAAATTTACTTCAAAATTTGAAAGGTAAATTTTTTTTAAAAATTTTGAAATAAATTCAGTATAGTGTTTATTGCATTAACATGATAAATCTGTCATACCATATCCATTGCTATAATTCATTCTTGTGATATATGTATGTGTATGTATATATATATTAATGTATGCCAAACTTATATATATAGGAGTTAGTATCATGTAAAATTAATCATTTTTATCTTTTTCATCATATTTCTTTTCTTTTATCATATCTTTGTTATTGCATTTTTCACGCTTTTTCATTTCTAACTATTCTTTAGTTTTATAGTTTTCATTTTATACTGTTATTGTCTTTATTTATATTATGTTTGATGTATGTATACTATGGCAAGGGTGTAAATGTAGTCTCTATAATTCTATTTATTTACATATTAATGCACTTATAATTTAATATCCTTCATAAATCACACTATCCTTTTTGTGAATTCAAAAATGAATCCAATGCTTTTTGTACCCTAGAATTAAACATTACTTTTTCATTCTCAAAATACAATTTTTAAACAAATATATTTAGCCCTTTGGCTGCTCCCATATGAGAGAATAATTATATCATATGTATTTCATACATCTAACTGAAAAATATAACTACATTTGAGATGCTACACCAATACCTAACCTTACCTTATTTTCTGCTTGAAATGTAGTTAATTGTGTATATACAAGCATATAAAGCATAACATTTGTATATCATATGAGAAGTACAGGACAGTCATATGGTTAAATAAATGATATGTGTTTAAGAGGAAAATTGTTCAATTTTGCTGATACTGAAATATTTAAAATCCTTTTGTACTTCATAACCCTTATTCTGATTGTTGCATTTCTTGTGCTGTAAGATGCTTTTTGCTCAAAACCTATGGTTTCACAGGTTGTTATTATTGTAGAAAGTTATTGAGTAGTTTTACTTTAGAAATAAAATTGTTAACAAATATAATCTAATTTAAGTAATAGATGATTATATATGTTATTGTGATGAGTTGGGCTTTAAGGAGTACTTTTTAAATACTCCCAAATATATATTTTCATATTATTTTGATAATAATATGAACTTTATATACATACATATATGTAACAAGATATTTATTTTCCAGGGTGAAATTAAACCCTTTGACTGTCAAGGCCAAATACAAGAGAAGTTTATCAGTTATCAATCACACTAATTAAATTGACTTCCTTCCTGAAGTCAATTGAGCTTAAGGAAAGAAGTCCTAATACAAAGGTGAAAAGAATGATTTTGGAAACAACTCAGAATCAAAAATTAAAAATCTGAAACTTAGGCTCTTATTACGTTATGTGAAGTCATGTATAAGGCTGTTAGTCAGAGGGTTAATTACAAGTATTTGAGAAAATTTCAAGGGTAACCTTGTAGGTTACATAGCATTTTTGTTAATAATTAACTTAATCATATTAAAAAAAAAAATGAAAACCAAATGTTAAAAGAACTGAACTTTTCGGTAGGTTTTATAAATTTAAAATTTTTTTCTTGCTTATTAATTTTCAAATTTCTCCTATATTTACCATATTATTACTTAAAAATCTTTTAAACCTTTTGGTATAGTGTTTTGTAGATAGGTTGAAAAGTTAATTTATAGGAAAATTTTTACATCTGTATTTTAAGTTTTTGGGAAAAAATTGAACTTTTCTAAATTTAAATTTAATAATTTAAGTAAGTTGAAGTTTAAAATAGATCCTTCCAGAAGAGGGAGCTACAGTCTATCTATGACAGATGAGTCCCTTTGTCATCACTTGGAATACATTTAAAATGTTTTATTATAGCTAATTCCTCATCATTTGATGTAAATTCTCTGTAATCCCTGTATATATTTTATTACAATATGCTTATGTAAATTTACACCCTTAACTGCTTATTTGGTCTTGACATTTAATTTGTGGTTTTATTAGATGTTATCTTTTTACCTGAAAGTTGAATTCGGCAAATATTTTAATGTATGTTAAAAAGTATTTAAATATTTTGCAGGAATCTATGAACATTTAAGTTGCAAGTATTTTAAAAGTTTATGAAACAGTTTCATAAAAATTTCAATTTTTCAAAGATATCTTTTTTTAAGAAAATTTAATCTGATTAATAAATATGCTTATACTTAAGTACAAAGTTTTATTCTAATGATTTATAAAAATGCTTTGTAATTTTCACCACTTTATTAATCAATAAGGTTTTGTTATTTTGCATACAAAAGCTATCTCCTATTCTAATCTTAAGTTAGAATGTTTTGATCAATTATAACTCTTTCTTTTTTCATTTTGTAGACTTTGTTCACATTGAAAGCTATTCTTCTATTTTACCTGTCAGTGTGAAAAAGTGCCCTATGTGTCCATACTCTACACCTGTTTTGGGCAACCTAAAAAGACACCTTGTGCTTCACAGTGGAACACGACCCTTCAAATGTGATCAATGCAATAAGCAATTTAGATTAAAACAACATCTTAAAAATCATATGTCTGTACATACTGGATTTCGGTTTTCATGCGAACTTTGTGGTAAAAAATTTTCAAGACAAAGTTATGTAAAAAGTCATATGCATCTAAAGCACTAGATTTAATTTATTTCTCATTAGCTGCATTGTGAATTCAAGATAATTTATAAGCATTTAAAATGTTTTCAATTATAAGTCAGTGGTTTATCTCTCACAGTTCTTTAAATCCAAAATCATTATGAATTTCTCTTGCATTTTTTTTGTACTTTTCTAGGTAATGCTAGTTTGTTTTGAATAAGTATTTGATGATTGATTTCTTTTAAATTATTCTCTTAAAAATTATCTTAAAGACAATTTGAATGAATTTCTCTGTTTTGTAATGTTTGTTAACTTCTACAACACATATTTAGACTCTTCTGCTATATTTAATATATTTTTTCTTATAATACTTCTCAGTTAGTATGAAATTGTGAAGATTCAAATTTTGTTTCTTAGATATTTATATGTATGTTTGCCAAACTTTTTTAGGGAGTATATGTAAGAATAAAAAGACAAAGTTTTTATTTTCATTGAGTTAGCCATTAAATAGAAAAAAAATATATACACATTGAAAGTAATATATTCTTTTTACCTGATTCTATTATTATTATTGCAAGATACATTATATGATTGAGAAGCTTATTCAAAATACCATTACTCTTTATGAAATATTACTTTTTTTAATATTCATTGTACAAACATAACTTACAATGCATAGTGATGCATTGTCGTAATAGTTTTAAATTTATTTGCATCAGAAAGTATGTGTGCTTGAGATTTTGAAAGGTATTTTGATCATATTCAATTAAAAGACAGTTATGAATTGTAAGATATATGTTTCATTAATTTAATTTGAACTCTGAACCTCAGGTATTGACTTCCTTTTCACTCATTTGCTGTCTTCTATTAGTGAAGCTACTGACTGAGAAACTAATATATTTTTCTTTTTGTTCAGCTGTTAGTTTATATCAGTGTGTTTTTCATAATTTGTGCTTCTCAGAGTCCTTTATAGATTAAAAAAGGTGTTAAGAAAAAACTTCTTTTACTTTAAAAATAGTTTTTATTAGCCTTATAAAAGATATTTCATAGGTTAATTTCTTTTAAATATGCAACTTTATTTATTAAAAAACATAAGTGGGAAATAATGTTTGTGCATATATATTTTTTTAAAGAACATTTTTACACATCCTTGTTGTGATAATTTGAATATAAAACATTTTTTCCAATCTAAAATAAGGTATTTTAACTATAAACTAAATTTGATTATATTTTCTTTTCAATTATTACAGATAAAAGTTGTCATCTGCAACGTGAATCAAGGTCATTCATAATAGATACAACCTGAAGTTGGATTTTTTTTCTACCTTCTGGTGCTATTTAATAGGATTGATCAAAACTAAAATTTAAAAAACTTTATTAAATTATGTGCAGCTGGGTTAATGTGTGAGAAATCAGTCCCTAGCGACTTTTCAAAAACTATTTAACAAGTTTGGAATCAACTTCCCTAGGCTTTATAAAATGTTAAGAAAGGTTTATAGATTTCTCAAATTTTTTTTCTCTAATTCAGAATATTTGAAATATGGCAAATGTATTTTTTAAATTTTTTACAAGTTGAATATATTTCAGTTTTAATTTTCGTGTTACATATTTAGATCAAGATGTATTTTACATAACATATGTTGAAAGTTAAAAAAAAATTAAATGTGTTTTAATATTTTTTCATGCAAATCTATATTTATTAAAAATTTAAATAATTTATTAGTGTATTGTTTTTAGTAATTGAATTTAAGTATTTAAATATACATTTGTATGGAATAGCTTGAAGATGAATGACTTTATATTTATTTTTTAGATTTCTTTATATCACACCAATGTGCCAAAACTTTCACACATTTGTATAAATTTCATCTTTAATTTCTGCACCATTTTGTACATTAGTCATGATTGTTTTTTCTTATTTTATTTATTTTTTGTTGTTATTGCAAGCTCACTATGAAATGTTCCTAATTTAAATGTTAATTTTTTTATGTTATCTTGAAGACATTTATTGCCTTTCTAGAGAACATTCTTATGTTAACAGAATGTAGTTATAAAATTCAAATGATCTGATATTTGTACTCATTAAGTATATTTATTGTTCAATCAATGCTTGGCACATAATTTTAAGTACAATAAAGAAATTTCTATTATAACAAACTTTCCTCCTCTTTTATAGGTTTTATATCAATTGATAGTAAGAAGTTTCAATCATTATTAATCTAAACCAAAAAGCAAAAGGCTAATTTATGTTTTTTGATCTGCAATGCATACCCTTCAATTGATAAATATTTTCTGCAGTTATTCTGAAAAAATACAAAGTAATCAGGAAATTACTTATTAGTGTTAACAAATATGCATTTCATTGTTTTTGCTGCAGATTTCCTCAAAATCTGGAAAGGAAAATGTATATACACATGCTTATATAATAATATATGCTTATATTTATATTATTTGTAAATTATATATATATGTACACACATACACTCACATATGTATTAAACTATACATATACATTGTGACAACATTTGGAATGTAATGCTGAGATGTGATAGTATTAAGTGCTACAAATTTATTAGTGACCATTACTGGAGGGTATGCTTAATGTATGTTTATTGTTGCTCATCTATTAATTAGAACATAATTTTAAAATTTGGTACATAAATAAATTTTTATTATAACATACTTTCTCCCTTTTATATAGGTTTTATAACAATCGATAATCAGAAGTTTCTCTCTCCTGTTCCTGTAAAACAAAAAGTTATACATTTATGTTCTTTTTGTTCTTATACAACGCATGATTCAAGCAATTTTAAAAGACATATGCGAATTCATAATGGAAATCGACCTTTTCAGTGTGACATCTGTAACAAGTCTTTTACTCAGAAAGGACATTTGAGGAATCATGTAACTACACATATATTTGATAACTCTTTCCATTGTAAAGTATGCAAACAAAGTTTCGTAAGCAAAGATTCTTTAAAGAGTCATGTGATGTCAGTGCATTCCATAAATCTTTAAATTTTCGGTAATTATTCCAAATACATTGTTTTATATTTTTCAAGCTCATATGCCAATTAAAATGAAATCTTTTAAGATTTTGTTTTTAAATCTTAATATTTTTGTCTACATATTTCTTTGAACCTCTCTTTTTGTCTCATTTTCTTTAACTTCTTTTATGTTCTATAGTCTGTTCTCCAAGATGAGAAGTCAGAAGTAAACGAAAAGGGTGTCATATTCTTGTCAAATTACATCAATTTTATGCTTTTATTACTTTACTACAAATTTGGAAGGAATCCTATTTAAGATCCAATTTTTGTACAAGATGATATAAAGCCATTCATTTAAAAATTGTTAAATTAGGATGACCATTTACTACTTTATTTACAGTAGGTATTTTATTTTATTTTTAATTATTTATTTTTTTATTATTTTCTTCAAAAGAAAAATTGCTGAATTTTTCTTCAAATGGCATTTTTCTTTAGCTCCATTTAAGACATATTCATAATCTTCTCTTCCTGTGCATTACTTAAAGGTGAAGAACTGATCATCTTATTACTTTCATATCTATTTTTATTTTATAACACATAAATTGATGGAAATACAGAGTGTTCACACATTTTTGTAATGATTTTGCAAATAGTTGTGTTTGTGTGTGTGTATAAGTACATGTAAGAATTTTATTTTCTAATTTATTTTATCTGATAACTCTTTTGTTGAACTATCAAATTAATCTTGATTTTTATGATAACAGAGCATTTCTTAAAACATCAAGGCTGATTTTGTTCTACCTCTTCTTCACAATCTTTCAGTGTCCATTCAATGTTTTGGGATGCTATTAATAAAGAGTTTGCTTTAAGATCCAAATGCACTCCAATCATCACTGTCATTTGGATGAGGTGCTTTTAAAGGAAACAGTTAATTCCAGTTTCATTTATCATTTTTTTTCTGAAAAATAAAGCAGTAAATTTAGAGGTATAGTTTATAGCCTTATTCTGATGGAGCTCAACACACAATGATGTTGGTTGGGTGAAGAATTTTATTTTCTAATTTGTTTTACCTGATAACTCTTTTGTTGAATTATCAAATTAATCTTGATTTTTATGATAACAGAGTATTTCTTAAAACATCAAGGTTGATTTTGTTCTACCTCTTCTTCACAATCTTTCAGTGTCCATTCAATGTTTTGGGATGCTATTAATAAAGAGCTTGCTTTAAGATCCAAATGCACTCCAATCATCACTGTCATTTGGATGAGGTGCTTTTAAAGGAAACAGTTAATTCCAGTTTCATTTATCATTTTTTTTTTTCGAAAATTAAAGCAGTAAATTTAGAGGTATAGCTTATAACCTTTTTCTGATTTAGCTCAACGCACAATGATGTTGGTTGGGTGAAGGTATAGAATTTCTTCTTTAAAAATAGGTGTTAAAAACAGTTTTAATAATAATCCAAGTTAATTTTAACATTTTTTCTACTATCCTTATTTTAAGTTTTCCATTATAAAGAACAATACTGTAACAAAACTTTTTGCTTTCTCTGAACCAACAACATTTCAAGCTTTTTCTTCTCTTTTTTAGCAGTAAACTAACCTTTTTCTATTGCAATCAGATAAATAAATCCAAGTTTAATCAGTTGTAATTATAGTTCCATTTTTCAGCTATTAAATAATTTTCATACTACAGTCTGCACATAGTTTTGAGATAAGAAACTTGTTTTTATATTAATGTTGAACATCATGGTTTTTTTTATGAGTTTTAATTTATACCCTATAATTTTGCCCAAAGTTCCTATGAAGATAATTAAAGATTTTGCGATAGCTTTTTGGAGTATTGGATTTTCTTTTAAAATTTGAGACTTTAGATTTATTAACAGATGTATGTACCTTTATTGAATATGCATTTCTACCCTTTTCACAGCTAGATGTACATTTTAGCATTTCTTTCCTTTTTTATTAATTATGTCAGTTTTTGTATATACAGGAATATTAAATCTATGCTTTTCATAATTTTTTTAATAGTTGAATATAAGAGTATTTTTCTTTGAAAAGCGGAAAAAATTTAGCATTTTATCCATTGTTTCTTCTCCAGCAACAAGCTAAGACACATAATACATATATTGCTTTAGACAATACTCAAACCCTATTCCAGTTTGATGCCAGTCCTAACTTTATTTTAACATTTCAATTTAAATCCATAGAAAATGTTAAAATTATTTCAAAAATGTGTGAACGTACTCTGCAGTAAGTTTAAAACAGTACAGACTGCATTCAATCAGCAACATGAGAAAAGAGGATGTCTTTTATTGATTAAGGATTGCTGCTAGTGTTATTAGACTTGTTATGTGACTCATTTTACTTTGGTCACTCATCCTGGTGAACAAATTATAGAACAATTACAGGCTGACATGTTTTAGTTTTACTATGATTCTTTTTATGCGAGAAAAGGTAAAATATGTATTTCCTTTCTGAAAGTTGAGTGTAACTATTAATTTGTAAATCAGTTATCTTATTTTCTTTGTCATTTTTTTATTGTTACTTATCTTTTAGAAATTCTGTATGTTTTTTTAAAAAATATATACTGGTTAAAGTTTCTTATACTCATAATTTACTATCTAAGCATGATTTTGAAATAAATGCTTTTTACCTTTTTTTATATTTGCTTGCTAAAGAACTTATAAAATGATTATGTGTATAAAAATGGTAGGATTTATTTTCCCAATTCTTTATTGTACATAATATTCAAATGTAATCTTTTTTCTTCTCAGTTTTCTAGGAGGAACTTAATTTGCTTTTTTAAACATTTAAACCCATTCAGGACTGCTAGAAAGAAAAGGAAGTACTTCTTTTTATAAAAAATCATGACTTCAATTGAGTATGCTAAAATTTACAGTTAATAATCATTGATAGTATTTGAATATACTGTAACAAAAATTTTGGGATAATTAATAAAACAACTTCAAATTTTATAGAAAGTAGTTTTGTTTTGATAAAAGTTATTTCATTTTAATATAATTTATATTTACTGTTAGAAGAAAAGGAGTTTAGAAATTTTAACAGATTAACAGTAAAACATGATATTACCAAATAATTTCATAAATTTAACAATATGGATGGCAGTTGTTTCATATACATTTGCTAGTATTTGCACTTAAAATGTTTTCATTATCATCCTCATAATTAAATATTTCGGTATTATATGAATAATCAGATTCACAGTCGCTTGTATTAGAAAAATTACTTTCCCTTCATTTCTTTATGTAATTCATCTGTAAGTTTAGAAACCTTAAAAAACAGCCTTTGGGAGGAATTAAACACATAATGTTGATTACATGCTGAAATTCCCATAATTAAAAAAGAAAAAAAATCTAGAAACATTATTCTAAAATATAACAGATTTCAAATGTCAGCTGATGTTTGAAAATTCATGTAAAATGTTCAAAATTTAAACTACACCAATAGCCCTGAATGGAGAATTGCATGATAACATATATGTGATCACAGTCCTGAACAGATTAAATAATTTTGTGTAATTTGATATAAATATATATATATATATATATTTCAGACAGCTACTAAATATCCAATTTGCAAATTATTATTATTGAAGGAATTTTTAAAGTAATATTTAATGTACCAAACAAGACTTTTTTTATGATAGTTAACAATTTAAATTTATAAGAGAATTTTCCCATATGTTTGAGTCTAAAATTATAATAATAGACAATGATTATAATTATATTTATGACTATTTGATAAAAATATATTTATTTGTCTGTTAAAATGTGAAAGCTTTCATTGTTCATCTATGAATTTCTCAGGGGTGAAACTTTACACTTTTTTGATGACTTTTAGTAAATTAGAAATGTATAACTTAAAAATTTATTTTTTAGACAATATAAGTAACAAATTTAAATTATGAACTTTTTTAAAATTGTGATGTCTCCTTTTTGGGTAGGGTTAAATGTTTTTTAGCACATTATAAGTTTCATCATATAATATATAAAAATTAACTTTTTATAGAATTGGGAATATTCATCATAATTCATCATGGAATTATTCATCCATTTAATAGTTTCATATATGTTGTATGTGTATAAGAGTGTCAGTATCACAGAGTAATTCATCTAAATAAGAATATGCAGCCTTTTTGTAATTGTAATATTTCTTTTTGTTATAAACTGTTTGTGTAATGTATTTTTCTCTTTGTGTATCTATTAATGTTGTGTTTCTTATTTATATACCTTACAATGAAAAGAATTTATTATAAACACAATATTTCTGTTTTCCTTAAGCATTTAATTGGAATCAAAGATGGGTGTTCTTTTAAAGTACTTTATAACTGATGTTTTAAGTAAAAAATTTAGTTTATAACTTTTAATTTACCCTTCTTATTATGCAACAGATCTGTTACATACACAAAAATTAATGTAATTTCTACAGTAAATTTTAACAGATGGTGTTTTGGATTGTTGCAATAGGTGTCAATTTGTTCCTAGAATCAGTTGACAATGCTAAATTTAAATTTCATATCAACGTTTCATGCATTGCTTTGAAGTGCTCACATGATTTTTGTTGAAATAAAGTTTTTATTTTAAATTAAAAAGTAAATAGGAAAATGTAAAAAAAACCTTTAAAAAAAATTAACAGGGACTAGTGAATTTTTCCCATTTTCAGTTGAAGGTTTAAAAAAAAAAAAAAAAAAAAAAAAAAGGGAAGATAGTGATTTTTAAATCTGTAGTTCTTTGTAGTTGTAACTTTGATCAGTAAAATAAATAAATAAATAAATAATAATAAAAAAATTAAAGTTTAAAAATAAATTTAGAACAGGAGTGCCAGAACTCTGTATGCAAATTGTTAATTTTTCCTAATATTTTTCTCATTTTCACATTAAGAATCTACAATGCTATTAAAAGTTAACACTACCTAAATATTTCTATAGATATCTTTTGAATATGTATGTGTGTATGTATTAATACACACACACACACACACACACACACACACACACATATATATATATATATATATATATATATATATATATACTTTATAATTTTAAAATATTTGTCCTCCTAACTTTAAAAATTTGGATCCTATTAATTTATTAATCAGTAATTTATTTTACACAATGGGAAGTAATTATCAATTAAATGCTGTGTATATATATTTAAGAAGCTTTGAAGTTTCAATAGGGAAACTAAAATAATTTTTTCTTTTGAATAGCATTTTATCATTACCTGTTTTACTGTTTGTTTTTCTAATTTGACATTAAAAGCTCAGATGATTCCAAAATTTTCTACAGCCTTAGTTTATGTCATACAATCATGTCAATACTTAAAAACATATGAATGATTAAATGTCATTTAAAAATTAAAACTTTTCATTTGTATAGTATATTTGTTTTTGTCTGTACATCTTGTTTACACATCAGAAATTTGCTTTAATTTTTAAAAGAATGTACTATTTTCACTTGTTTTTGAATTAGTCCAGCTGTAAAATCTTGGATAGCATAAATTGTCCATTAGTAATATCTTTTTCCTAAGTTGAAATGTTATATGCTTTTATTAGGTAATTATAAAGGTTTTTTAAAATTCAGACAGCATTAGTTTAGAGTTTATTTCCCAATTGTTTTATTTATCTGCATTTATTATTTAATCATGAGAAAATGTTGTGTTTTAATTAACCCAAATGTTAAAGTTTTCATTCAAATTCTAATGTCAGTCGTTTTAAAAGACTTTTACTCATATCTCGGGAGATATTATATTTAATAGACAAATTGTGCAGAAAGAGTGCACCTGGAAAGACATTAAGTTATTTAATGCTGTGTTACAATTATTTTATAATTAGCAGTAAATTACAAGAAATGTAAATATTATGTATAATTATTTTATGTTTGAACAATAAATGTTGATATTTTCAATTTTTTAAAATGGAAGTTTACTCATCTATATAAAATCTCTGCTTGTTCGTAACTTTTGCTTACTTTACCTTTTATTTTCTTTTGCCAGTAGTAAAATCGGAATGCAAAATAAAAACTTTTTTTCCTTTACTATACTAAAAGTAGATGATTTGAGTTACATAGTGTATGAAACATTGTTTTTTTATTCACCATTTTTATATCTGGGATATAAATGTAAAATAGGAACTTTTAAAACTATTTATAAATTTATTTATTCATAATTATTTTTATAATAAATTATAATTTTTAATACATGCTATAACAGTTTTAACGTTGATAGTGTTTCCATAGAATTCTGTGTATATATGTATATCTAGCCAAGTTATCGAAAGCAACCAAATCACAAAGACTTAGAAGAGTTATTTTTCTCTTTAAAAAAACTTTGTATTAATTTAAAAAATACTTATGATTTAACAAAATTTTTATAATTTTTCTATTTATTCAAAAGCTATGAAAAACAAAATTCTGTTGAAATGTCAATCAATATGTTCTATATGATAACATTGTATCATAATTTGTATTCTTCAAGGCATATTTTTTAAGTTGGTGAGTATATGTTTAAGTTAATATATTTTATTATACTCTTCATGACTTTTAAATTTCCTAATTTTCCTTTATTATTTTTTTCTCTGAAAGAAAAGGATTGTTTAAGTTTGTCTTTTATTGGTATTTATAACTTTTTTTGAAAAACTGTGATTTTTTAATGTTCAGAATGTTAATCACTCTCTAAGTTATTTAGACTTGTTAAAATCATGTTAATTATTATTTCTTTTTGAAATATTAAAAGTTTATTTTTTAAAATTTATTTTAATTCCTTGTTTTACAACTAAATGTGATATTCCTTTTCTGTTGTTTTATATCACTATATATACCTTTGATTTTATTCTTTATATGCAAGTGATTATTCTTATCTGTTACAGGTTCTGTCAAGTGGAAGTATAATGTTAAAACATATGCTTGTCTTTATTGCCCTTTTACTACAACTTTTCTAAGTCATTTCAAAAGACATACTCTTATTCACTCTGAAAAACGGCCATATACTTGTGAAGTATGTAGAAAATCATTTCGCCGAAAAGATCATCTAAAAGTTCATTCAACAACTCATATGTGTCGATGTGATATTTGTTTCATTGGATTAAAGGGAAAAGAAGAACTCAAAGATCATATGGCTAGTGCTCATTTACTTTGAGGCATTGAACTTCCACCTTAAATTAGTTGACTTGCATTGAAACCTTTCATTTGCTTTATATTTTTGTTATTCTTTGAACTTCATCAAGTTGGTTTTTATTGAAAATAAAAATTTAGGGAGAAAGATAAGTGTTCTGATTTTATTTATATATTTATTTGTTTTTAATTTTTTTATGAAGAGCAGTTCCTAGAATATTTTTTTTTTTTATTGTCATAGGTGGTGAAGAATCAGACTGTGAGACAGAATGTAGTTTTATGTATATATTTTAGTTATTTTGACCTGTTTATACATTAGTGGCAGCCTGTGACTTGAAATTGAGGAGATGCTGTAATCTGGAACTCTACAAACATATCATAAATAAGTGCTTGATTAAAAATAATTAAATGAATGAAAAAATTAGTTTTGGTTATTCACAAATGTATTGTTTGAAAAATTTTGCTGAAAAATATCTGTTCCTGTTTTGTTTCTAATTGAAGGGCTAGTAACATTTCTTTGTGCAACTGTTACCATTTTTTTTCAGTTGAAGTCATTGTAATTGTATTTTGCTTATTCAGATTTGTAGGGCTTCTTAGAAATTCTTTTATTTTCTCTAATCTTGAAAAACAGCATTCGAATACTGATATAAATGTAATAAACACTATAAATTTTTTATATTTATTTTATTATAATGTACAGATATTTAAAGAGAGAGCATCCAGTAAACACTATGATTATGCCTAAACTAAGTAAGAGAACTTTTTGATGCACAGGACTGTTTTGTGCATCTAATTGTAATTGAAAATGTTTTCATGCCTCAAGATATATATGACACTGTAAATTACACAGTGCTACAAGTGTAATTTTTTTTACAGCTAGCTGTTACTACCCAGTAATACCAATGTGTGCATATTTCAAGGTATATTTTTGGATTGTTGAGGATAAAATAAATTATTTCAAGTGAATATAAATATATATATTTTAAATTGACAAAAATTAGGTGAGTTGTAGTTTCGTAGTACCTATATACCAGTTACCCTTGCTATAGATAAAAATAACCTGACTCTACCTATCCTGTGTACAGGTTTTATCAAAGTTCTTTTTAAAATGTTTGGTGAGTTCAGTAACAATGACATTATGAATATAAATTTTATCACTTTTTGAATTTATATGTAAATTTCTCTAGAAAATATTTATATAGTTTTCTCAATGTTTAGAAGTTTTTCTATAGCATTGATATGGCTGTTAATACCTTAAGGCCTTTTTTCTTTAAGATAAATGAATGAAAATATTTTATTAAAGATACGAAATTGTTGAATAATTTAGTATGTAAGAACCTATATGCATTAATTTTATAGTGTAGGAAGCAAATTTTGAAATCACTACAAAATGTGTTATAATTGATAAACATTATTTTTCTTAAACCATAAATGAACATTTACATGTTATGACATAAAATACCATTTCAAATCTTGATAAGTTGATATGATTTTAGTATGACTTTTCTCAAAATTTTAAGTCATTCTGGGTATACTGTCTGAAATATATGTGCAAACTTACAAATAAACCTGAAAGAAACAGACTATAATATTGATTAGATAAGCCATCTTGATATCTATACTGTTAACATCATAATTTACCTGAGAAAAAATATATTAAAATAAAGTTTATTGGATAAGGAACTTTGGCATATATGCCACACACAATCAGTTTTAAGTTGTAGGTCCCAGTTTCATTATCCCTTGGGTTGCAAAAATTTTTGCCCCAAATTAATTATTTTTTTATTATTATTTCATTACTTGGTGAATCTTTCATTAACTTTAAATTCTCTTAGCAAAATACAGTGATCGCTTGACCTCTTCACATGATTGCCTAAGTAATCTCCAGCATATTTTCGTAGGAATAGCACTCATTGATACTGTACAATATAGTACATTGGTTTAAAACTGTATGTCACAATATAAAAATGGAATAAATTGTGTAATTGAGGCATCTTAAAAATATTTTGTCAGAAAAAAATTCAAACGGGTGGCAGGAAAAATAAAATGTCTTCAAATATGTAACATACATTAAATTTCAACTGTTAAGCTTGTTAAAGCCACAACTTATATACCTGAAATTATGATATTTCCTTTGTCATTGTGTGTATGTAGAATTTCTCATCTGTAAGGTTAATGAATGTTTATAGTAGACACAACCTCATGTTGGATCATTACTAGGATTATTCAAGATTATAAACTAAAAGTGTGGTGTAACTGGGTTAATATATAAGAAATAAGTTCCTGGTGGCCTTTGAGAGGTACTCTTGTATCTGGGAAAACTATTTCCCAAGGTCATAAAAAAGCTTAAGGAAAGCTTATAGATTCCTCAAATTTCTCAATGATTCAGATTATTTAGTAATTCTACTTTTGGGATATGGCCAGTGATCTCTTTTTTAATGCTATTAAGACAAACATATTTCAGTTTTTATTGGGTTTTTTTGTCATTCATTTAGATCAAGATTTATTATACATGTGTGTGTTGAAAGTTTAAAACATTTTCTTTTAAAATGTTTTAATGTTTTTTTTGTGTCTATCTATATTTATTTAAAGTTTTAAGTGTTTCATAGTAGTTTGTATGTAGCAAATAAATTAAAATGTTTGAATATGCATTTATATAAAATACTGCTCAAAGATTAATGCCTTTATATTTATTCTTTAAGTATATCATACCAGCGTGCTAGAACTTTTATACATTTGTGTAAATTTTACATTTATTTTCTCCAGTTTTTTGTACATTAAGCATTATTGTCTTTTTTAAATATTTTATTTATTTTTTGTTATCGTAAGCACACTATAAAATGCTCCTGATTTAAATGTTAAGGTTTTTTTTTGTATTTGTTGCTTTTTTTAGAGAATATCATTTTGTTAAGGAAACATGATTTTTGTAAAATTCAAATAGTCTGATATTTGTACTCATCAGGTGAACTTATTATTGTTGATTTCCTTCTTGGTCCATAATTTTAGTCTAATATGAAAATTCATGGCATATCAAATTTTTACTCCTTTTATATAGGTTTATAGCAAATGATAAACAAAAGTTTCAATTCGTTATTAGTCTAAACCCAATTCAAAAAAACTAATTTTTGTTCTTTTTGATTCATAGTGCATACTCTCTACTTTTTCCAATTAATTTTAGTCATTTAAAAAAAAATAAAGTAATTACAAAATTACTTGTTAGTGTTAACAAATATGTATTTCATAGTCTTGCAGTTTATAATTACAAATTTCCCCAATCCACAGGAAGAAATATGTATAAATATGTACATATTTTATTAGTATTTGCATTTATTTGTATTGCCCATATACACACACACATATACTCTCACATATGGACTAAAATATGCTTATACATTATAACAAAATTTGTGTTTAAACACTGTATTGGTTGTGACATTAATTGCTAGAATTTTCTTAGTTTCCAGGGTTTGAGAATATGCCTAATATCTGTTTATATATGTTCAATTATTAATTAGAACATAATTTTGAACATATTTTAAATTTGATATAATAAATTTGTATTATAACATACTTTTTCCCTTTTATATAGGTTTTATAACAATTGATGATCAGAAGTTTCTCTCTCCTGTTCCTGTAAAACAAAAAGTTATACATATATGTTCTTATTGTTCATATACAACATATGATTCAAGCAATTTCAAAAGACATATGCGAATTCATAATGGAAATCGACCTTTTCAGTGTGACATTTGCAAAAAGTCTTTTACCCGAAAAGGACATTTGAGGAATCATATAGCTACACATATAGTGGATAACTGCTATCATTGTAAAGAATGCAAACAAAGTTTTGAAAGCAAAGATTCTTTAAAGAGTCATGTAATATTTGTGCATCCTATAAATTTTTAAATTTTCAAGAGTTTTTTTAAATGTCTGTTTTTTTATTTTTGAATTCAATATGCTAATTAGAGGGGAATAATTTATTTATTTACACAAATCTTAGATCTTGAAATATTTTGTTTAAATATTTGTTCTTGTACCTCTGAGCTTGTCTTACATCTTTATTTCTTATTCTTTCTTTTTTTTTTTTTTTTTGTAATATTTTATAATTTGTTTATTAAGACAAAAAATTGGAAGTAAACATAGGGGTTCAAATTCTCACCAAATCACACCACTTTTACATTTTTATCAATCTACAAGTTATGTGGTTTAAGAAAAAGTTTAGGTTAGAAGATATCCTTTTAAAATTGAAATAAAAAGTCATTTCTTTAAAAGTTAGTAAATTTTGATATTTATTTATTACTTTATTTACAGTAGGTATTTAAAAAAAATTCATGAAATTTTCTTATGACGACTTTCTTATAATTTTTCTTACAATTCAGCTTCATTTTCTGTAAATAATCAAAATCAACTTCTCTTTGTTTAAAGTTTCTTTTATTGTCTAGAAACTTTAATCCAGGTTGCTTTTAAATCTGTAGTGTTCATTAGTTTTAACTTTAATTAGCAAGAAAATTATAGCTTAAAAACAGGACTAGTATAGGTATGACAAAAATATGTAAAAGTAACTTTGTTATAACTTTTTACAGTTAGAAACTGCAATGTTTAAAAAATTAACTTTTATATATATTACTGTAAGTACAAGTGCACATACATATGTATATACTTTACAATGTTAAATGTCATCCTATCATAAAAAAATTCCCTGATTAAATTAATTTATTTCACACAATGGGAAGTAAATACCAATTAAATGTTATGTATATATACTTAAAAAGTTTTATAGGTTTAATATGAATTTTGTTTTCTTTGGAACAGTATTTTATTATTTATTTTAGTATTCTAGTTTGACACTAAAAGCTCAGCTGAGTTTCTAGTTTATCAACTGCAGCATTAGTTTATGTCATACAATCATGTTAACACCTTTTACAGTTCTGAAAGATTAAATGCAATTTTAAAAATTAAATTTTTCGCCTATGAAGTTATTCATTTTTGTGTCAGTTATGCATCAGAAATTAATTTTAATTATTAAAAGAAAACTTTTACTTTCATTCAATTACTATTTTTACTTGTATTTGAATTGGTTCAGCTGTAAACTCTTGGTCAGCATAAATTGGCTGCTAGTGATAAGTGTATCCTAAGTAGAATTTTTTTTACATATGCATACATATACATTAGATAATTATAAATGGTTTTCAATTCAAAAAGCATTAGTTTAGACTTTTTTTCCAGTTGTTTTATTCACCTGCATTTGTTAATTTATTACATTTATGATGTGAAATTATTTTAACTAATTTGTTTATGCTCTTGCCCAAATTTCATAATCAGCCATTTCAGAAATTTTTTTAAAAAGTGGGAAAGGATGTTTAACATACAAATTATGCAGCAAAAGCACACATAAAAAGACGTTTAAGTCATTTGTTGCTCTGTTAAATTATTTTATAATTGCCAGTAAATTGCAAGATTTGTAAATGTATTTTGTATAGTTTATGTTTGGGCAATAAATGTTGAAATTTTTAATTTTTTGAAAGGAGGAGTTTATTTTACTTGTTTGGAATATCTATTTGTTTGATATTTTTTATTGTTTATTTTGTGTTTTGTCAGTAGAGAGATAAAAAAAAATGGACCCTTTTTTTTTTCCTTTACCAAATAAATAAATGAAAAAGTAATAGTCTGTGTTGCATAGTTTATATGACATGGTTTTTCTTTTATCAGTTTTATATCTAAAAATATAAATGTAAAAGTCAAATTTTAAAAAAATTTAGATTTTTTTTGTTTATAATTAAATGGTTTTGTAATAAATTAAACTGTTAAATGCCGTAACAGTTTTGATGTTTAAAGTGTTTCTGAGAAATTCTTTTATACATATATGAAAAGAGAGATAAAGAACTCAGTTACAGGAAAATTTATAAAATGTTTATGACTTAATAAAGTTTAGGTAATTTTTCAACATAGGCTATAAAAAGTAAAATTACTAACTATAAGAGGTTTTATTTGATAACAATGTATCATAATTCGTATTATCCAAGGCATATTTTTTAAGTTGGTAAGTATACATTTAAGTTAATTATTTTATCATTATATTTTTCACATTTTCTAATTTTTCTTTTCAATTTTTTGTTTCAAATTAAAGGATTTTTATAGTTTTTTATATTGGTAGTTTTTACTTTTATATTTATAGTCTTTTAGATAAAAGTGTATAATTTTTTAGTCCAAAAGAATGTTTATTACTTTAAATCATTCAGCATATTTTTAAAATGATGTTATTTAATTTCTTATTGAAAGATTAAAAGCTAATTTTCGGAAATTCTTAATTTTTCTAGTTTTACTATGAAATGTAATCTTGCTTATTCCCGTATCTATATCGCTATATATGATTTAATTTTATTTTTGATATGCAAATAATTATTCCTCTCTGTTATAGGTTCTGCCAAATGGAAACATAAAGTTATAACTTATAATTGCCTTTATTGTCCTTTTACTACAACTTTTCTAAGTCATTTCAATAGACACACTCTTATTCATTCTGAAAATCGGCCATATACTTGTGAAGTATGTAGAAAATCATTTCGCCGGAAAGACCATCTCAAAGCTCATTCAACAACTCATGTGTATCGATGTGAAATTTGTTTCCTTGCATTAAATGGAAAAGAAGAGCTCAAAGATCATATGGCTACTGCACATTTATTTTGATATGTTGAACTTCTAACTGTAAATTTAAATTAGTTGTACTTGCATTGAAACCTAATTTGTTTTTTGTTGTTATTATGTGAAGCATCTCACTGAGTTGATTTTTATTGGAAACTAGCAAGTATGCCTAAGCTTTGGTATGGTAAACTTATTATATTACTTCTAAACAAAGATTTTGTTTTTCGTGCATACCTCTCTAAATTCATCACAGTTCAGTTCGAGTTATTGCCATATTTATATATTTCTAATATAAGCATATTATAACAATATTCAGTTTTTATACGACTGTATTACTACTGTACCTTGATTATCAATGTTAATAGATCTTGCCATATTATGTGGTAGAATAGGAAGCAGAGGTTTTGACATCAACAGTTCTAATTTTGGCGGTATTAATAAATGTTGTCCAAAATGAAGGAAATTTATAACAAACCACATGACTTTGTATGAAACAGAAACACATATTCGTATTGACAACCGTATGAATATGAATATAACTATATAAAATGATAGGTTTTTATTTGCCCATGAAAGTCACTGAAATTTGTACTTTTTGTTGTTAGAATATTGTTGATAAACATTTCTTTATAGCGTAAAAATTAACCAAGAATTAAATTAAAATTTGTTCTCGTATAAAAATGCTATAATTTTTGTTGCATAGAAATGAAAGTTAATCACTTTATATCTAAATTTCCAGGTCAAATCGAATTGATACTATGCAGATGATGTTTAAATAATATAAAATAAGAAATGAATAAATGAAATATTTAAAGGAATGACGTCATAATGATAGAAAAATATCATTTTCACCTATTTATTATGTGATAAAATGAAAATTTTAATCTTCTGCTTTTAACTGAGGAAAACTGCGTTTAAAATAATTACTTGGGATGACGTTACATTGCTAGAAATATTGCTTCTTTCACTAAGTTATGATGCAATAAATTAAAAAATTAATCATTTGCGTTTAACCGGGGAAAATAAGTCTTGGAATAATGACATGAAATGCTCAAAAAAGAGAGAAGGAATGGATTTCGAACGTTAAAAATTTACAAAAACCTTCCTAGGGATATACCTAAAAATTTCCCAAATTTTCACGGCGATTGGATGCAGGGTTTTTGAGTCTATCGAGTACAGACAGACAGACACAAATTCATTTTTATATATATAGATGATAATATGGGAAGAAGGTGGATATTTAATTTTTTTTTTAATAAAGAGCAGCTCCAAGTATTTTTTTTAAATGCCACAAATAGTTGATGAAGAATAAGATTGTCAGACAATATAATTCCATACATGTATTTTATTTATTTTGACCTGACTACAGATTAATGGTAGCTCATGATTTGAAATTGAGAGGTTGCTGTTACTCTCACCTGCAAACATATTATAAATATTTGCTTGATAAAATTTTAAAAATTTAATAAATAAATAAGTTGTTGAAGAATTTTTGTTTATTATTCATAAATTTATGTTTTGGCATATCTTACTTAAAAATTACTTAAAATAAAATCTGTTCTTGTTTCATTTCTAGTGCAATGCAATGGTCAGTATCATATTCTTTAAATATTTTATATAAATACTACACACAGACTAAATAATATATTTAGTCTGTGATTTTGGAGCAAATTTTCTCAACTGAAACCATTTAAAGCATTTAGCCTATTCTGATTTAGAGTGCTTCTTATAACTTTTCTATTTTCTTTAATCCCCTTTGCAACCAACATCGCGTATACACAGCACAGCTATTTCACTCTTACCAGTCCAACGCCACCTAACATGATGATCGCTGGTTGATATTGAGAGACCACTGTTGCGTATGCATAATAGGAGATTTGAACATTTTATTTTAATTTTGAAATGCTATATTTAATTACTAGATGGCTTAAACAGCAACAGTGTTCATTATGGCCGACTCGTGTAGCATTTACGTGCTGGTCCTCAAGGGGTTAAAGTGAAAAAATAACATTAGACACTGATAATGTAGTAAAAACTGTGATAAATTTTATATTTGTATAATTGTAATATTCAAATATTTGGTGCAAAAGGAATTCAGTAAAAACTATGGATATGCTTAAACTTAACAACAACAACAACAAAAAAAAAACTGCTTAATACAAGGTGTTGTTTTGTGCATATAACTATGATGGAAAAGGCTTTGTACATCAAGATCAAGATACTTATTGATGTTAATTCCACTTGGACAAGCTGAGCATGGGACCCAGAGGCTATTCAAATTAACGTGAAGAAATGTATCTTTTGATTCGAAGAGCACTGCTGTATGGTAAAAAAATATTTTCGCTGACATGAGTCCTTGTAATTTATTAGCAAGGACCAAACAGAATACATCCAGGCTTGGCCTGCCACCTCCAGGGGTATCATTTGGGAACTCGGAAAACATTGCGACCATAAACTTATTTTACATGCCCCGACCATCATTAATGGACATGACGTATTTTTGGCTTGCTTGAGCCTGGATTTCACAATCCTCTGGATATGACATCATTGCCTTTGCCTACTGAGTTACCATCGCTCTCAAGATACCTATAATAGGGTACTGTGATAAGAACGGAATTATAAGTCTGCCTACAGTGAGCTTTCATCATTTAGTGACACTGGCTTATGGGCATATTAGAAGACATATTTTTGATTATTGATAAAATTATTTCAAGATAATAAATAAATATATGTATTATATCGATGAAAATGAGTAGTGCTGTATTTCTACAATGCAATTAACAATTCTGTGACAGATCAAAATTACGAATCTCTGTCAATCATATGTACAGGTTATTCAGAAATTCTTTTTAAAATTAAAATGTCTAGTGAGTTCATTAACAGTATCATTAAGATTACAAATTTTGTCTTTTTGAATTTATATGTAAATTTCTGCAGAAAAGATGCAGATTTCTTTTTATTTAGCAGTTTTTCAGTTACTTTTTTTAAATGTTAATTCTTTACTGCCTTTCTTTTTCAGTATGACAGAATGAAAATATTTTATTAGAGATAGGAAATTATTGAATAATTCGAGGTGTAAAAAACTTTAATACAGAACTGGAGCAACTTTTAAATAAGTAAAAATAGTGTTATGATTTATAAATGTTATTTGGTTAAATCATAGATTCACATTTAAATGGTATGATATAAAATATCACAACAAATTTTGACATGTTGATGTATGAAAATTTTTAAGTAGGTACTAGGTATCCTTCTGGGTACACTTTAGCAACAATTCTCCTATTATCTCTCTCTATAAAATCCTTTGTATGTGTGTGTATATATGTTTTCTATGGATTTCTAATTCGCTTGATCAATCTGGATTTAACATGGGGAAAAGTTTTAGGCAGATGAAATTGTTCAGAAGTCAAGAAGGTATAGAGATAAAATGCTTTTTTAAATCTAAATTTGCATTAGGCAACATTATTTTGGTACCATTTGATACATTTTCCTTTGAACTACATCTTAAAATAATTAAAGTATTTTAAATAACTTAATCAGTTTGAGAGTGTTCTAAATGCATTTTCAGATAATATTACATTTTATTAGTTTTAATTCTTTCATGTTGAATTCAGTTTCACCATTTTTATATACCTAATTTTTAGAGGCCAATCTATATATATAAAAATGAATTTGTGTGTGTCTGTCTGTACTCAATAGACTCAAAAACTATGCATCCAATCGCCGTGAAAATTTGGGAAATGTTTAGGTATATCCCTGGGAAGGTTTTTGTAAATTTTCAACGTTCGAAATTCATTCCTTCCCCCTTTTTCGAGTATTTCATGTCATTATTCCAAGCATTATTTTCCCCGGTTAAACGCAAACGATTAAGTTTTTAATTTATCGCATCATATCTAAGGGAAAGAAGCAATATTTCTAGCAATGTGACGTCATCCCAAGTAATTGTTTTAAACGCAGTTTTCCACGGTTAAAAGCAGGAGATTAAAATGTTCAATTCATCACATAATAAATAGGCGAAAAGGATATTTTTCTATCATTATGACGTCATTCATTTAAATATTTCATTTATTCATTTCTTATTTTATATTATTTAAAATCGTCTGCTTAGTATCTATTCGATTTGAACTGAAATTTGAGATATAAAGGGATTCACTTTCATTTTTATGTGACGCAAATTATAGCATTTTTATATGAGAACTAATTTTAAATTTAATTCTTGGTTCATTTTTATGTTACAATGAAATGCATATCAACAATATTCTAAGTACAAAAAGTACAAATTTCAGAGACTCTCATGGCCAAATAAAACCTATCATTTTATATAGTTATCTTCATATTCATATGGTTGTCGATATGAATGTGTGTTTCTGTTTCATACAAAACTATGTGGTTTGTCATAAATTTCCTTAATTTTGGGAAACATTTCTTACTACCAACAAAATTAGCACTGTTGTTGTCAAAACCTGTGCTTCCTATTCTATCACGTAATATGGCAAGATCTGTTAACTTTGCTAATCAACGTACAGTAGTAATACAGTAATGCAATTTAGGGTTAAGCTTATATTTTACAATAAAAAAAGTTTGAGCAAATTTAATATAAGACAAATTCGATTATAAAAACTGAATAATGTTATAATACGCTTATGATAGAAATATATAAACATGCCAATGACTCGAACTGAACTGTGACGAATTTAGAGAGTTATTCACGAAAAATAAATCTTTGTTTAAAAGTAATATATTAAGTTCACCGTAGCGAAGCACGGGCAAACTTGCTAGTCTTATTATAATATTAATTCTAAATTGGGTTTGACGACTCTGGTTTGGTACCATTCATATACATTTCTTTTATGTCTTAAAATGACTGATTTAATGAATTAGTATTTAAAATGTGCTATAAAATAATACAAGTTCTAGGGCTTTTTGACAAGATTTATTTGATGAATTACTTAGTTTTAAGTGTTTTATTTTTCTTCAATTTTTTTTTTCAAATGAAAATATGTTCTGTTGTTGGGGTAACAGAGTAATCATTCAGAAAGTTAAAAGTATTTTACTATTTTAAAAAATATCTTGTATGTCACATTTTTAAGATTAATCTCACAAAATTCAACTAATGCTAATCGGTGATTATTTACAAACATAACAAAAATGTGATTACTTTCTTTGGTTTGGACTTTGATACTTTTATTTGTATATGTATCTTTGTTCTCTTTTAATAATTGTGTAAGAAGTACAATTAATTTTCCTTTAGCTGAGTAAAAGAGATAAATCACCAAAACTAGTTTTAAATTTATGAAGAAAATTAAAATAAAATGTGTTATTCACTTTTTGAAATACTTAAAACTGGTGGTGTAATATTTAGTAAAGATAAATTTTGATATAAACACAACCTTTCATGTGGGAACCTGAAATACACAGACTGAAGGCTGAATACAAAATAGCTAGTTTGTATATATTGGAGAGAATCATATGTTTTCACTATTATTGAATCAAAAATTCAAGAGAAAGTTTTAATCTTGGAGGTTCTTTAATTGTGTTTACTTTTATCTGTTTGACATTGTAACATTGTCATTTCAGATTTAATATAAATATGTTTTAATGTATAGATATAACGCATGATCTAGGTTTTATATCTATGTAATTGTCATTTGTTTACAAATACTGGTTTCTCTATTATATTAATAGTGAAAATGTTGGATAAGAATAAGAAAAAAGTTATATGTATCATATGATACATACTAATAATATATATATGGATATGTATATATTATTTATAATCATGTTATTATAAATAATGTAATATATTATTTTAAATTATGTATATTATGTTTGAATCATTAAGTTTTTAAAAGTTTAGTTGCCTACAGCCTAATAAAAGTTTCTGATTTCCTTCTCAGCTTCATGTTTTATTTTTCAAAGTTGCATTTATATTCAACTTTTAACATTTAAGTCAATTTTCATTTGTTATTTCATATTCAGAAACATTTAAATTAATTTTTTCAAATAGGAGGAGTTAAAAAGTATTTGTTTTGCTGAAACGATATTATCTTATAAACTGTCAAGTAGGATAAAATTATCTTTTCAATATAGCCTTAATGTACCATTATGTTAACATATCAGATGTGTTAAAAGATTTTTAAAGTTTGTAATTACAAATTCTTTCTATTGTTTTCACAGTTTTCATATTATTATAGTATTGTAATTTCATAAATTTTTCGAAAAGTTTCATTTTGCAGTAGTTTAACTTTTTTATGTTTATTATTAATATGGCATTGTTTATTGTAGGTAAAGTGGGTCAGAAAGGAAAACGTAGTGGTATTATTAACATATGTTCTTATTGTCCTTACACAACTCCTGCTATAGGCAATTTCAAAAGGCATATGCTTATACATACTGGAAAGCGCCCTTTTTCTTGTGCAGTTTGTAATAAAACATTTCGTCAAAAAGAACACCTTAAGCAACATGCAGTAACTCATTTACCTTATTGAACTTAGTCTGGAGTATTTAACATCAAGAAAGAAGTTTGTGATTTTGCATTTACTTTGTTTGTCAAACCTTTATTGTACTGCTTCATAAAACTGTGCAAGTATGAGAATTCTAATTTTTTTGTAATTATATTATGAATTTAAATTTATTATATTAGAAATAGCTTCTTATATGTATGTCTTTTATGTAAAAGTTTGAAAAGGCTTTATCCAGAAATTTCTTTTGAAGAAAATTAAAATTAAGTTATTTTGTTGCATTTTTAAAAATATGAATATTGTGTTTTTTCCATTTAAATATTTTAGTGTTTTTTAATTTTACTCATGACATATCAAATCCTTTTCATAATTTAACTTTTTGCTTTTCTCACCTTTTTGATTATCTCTTAATGTGATTAATCAAAACTAATTTTTCAAGTGATTGATATGGAATTATATGGTAATTTACTTTACTATTCAATATATATATATATATATATATATATATATATATATATATATATATATATATATATATATTAATTGAAAAATTAGTTTTGATTAATTTCATACTTGATATTTCTAAAGTTTATTTTGTTCAAGTATTGTCAATGCAGATGTTTAAGATCTGTTTATCTTTAATGCTTGTTAGTGGGAAGTTTATTTTGATTAAAATTTTAATTTTATACAAAATATTTCTAGTTTAACTTATTTTAAATTTAACTTGATTGGCATATTATTTTATTATTGTTAAAGGAGATCAATATCATTATACTTATTGTATCGTTGATCCTTTATTGTTCCATTGTATACACTTATCTTATTCTGGCTTTGATGCTGATAAGGAAATATGTTTTAAAAAATCAAAACTTGTCAAAAACAAGTCATAGCTTTGATACAAAAAGACATTAAATATAAATTAATAATCATCAGTCTTTTGCTATATTTATCATCTGTTTTTTTTTTCCTTAAATCTCTTTTAATAAAATTCTCATTTTTAAACAAAGTATTTTAATTAACATAAATGGCTTGTATTTTTTATATATTCTGCTATTTTTTTACACATAATGTATGTCATTTGAATGATTCTGTGTTCTACCTGTCATGTATTTAACTTTGACAGCCATATTCATCAAGCTAGGTTTAAGTCTTACCCAAATATTAAGGGCAAGATCAGTATTCACCATGCCATAATGAAAGACTTATTAAATAAGTCTTGCATTAACAAGCTCTAACAAGCTAAATCTGATCTACCAAATCAGTGAGTTAGCACTTGGATTTATTTATCAGGTATGCATAGATTATCTCACCAGATGGTAAATAAATATGGCAGAAAATCAACATATACTCAATATGCATTCTGATTTATGCTAATATATATGTTATGTAAATTACTTAACTATTTAGGACTTTCCTAAATGTCAATTCATTCATTCAACTCTAAACTTTACATTTCTAAAAGGAAAGTATATTTTTATTTATTTTTTTTTTTTTTACGTAATGGATACATTTATTGTCCCTATTTTTATATGTTCTAAATCCATACAAATCAAAATTGTGTAATATTATAAAAGTTTATCATATAAAAGCTGCTAAAGTACACTATGACTCAGAAAATTCATGAATTTCTCTGTAATCACTTTAAGCAACCAATTACTTTATTTTAAAAAATCAATAGAGATGAGTTAAAGGTTTCAGTGAAATTTTAAAAAAAGTGTTCATGTTGTAATAGAAATAATGCAAAATATTATAATTCAGTTGTGTATGTTTATTTGTAAAAAACCATTAATGCATTAAACAATATAAATTAACTCTTGTTATTCAATTTATATTCTTCTTCTTTTTATCACTATATAATAAACTATTTGTATTTCTTTTTTTATTATATTAATATTTTATTAATGTATAAGAAACAAATACATTTATTTCCTTGTTTTGGTATGGTAAAAATATTATTTTTCTATAGCTTTCAATTCTAACTAATGCTTCAATTGATTCTTATTAATTCTAATTAGTGTTTTTTTTTCCTTAAATTTTCTGTATGAAAATAAGTTAGTTTTATTAGGTGAAAACTAATCACCTTTTAACTATACAATTTTATCTAGGAGGCTCTCTTTTGATGGTAGAATTAAAAGATTTTGAAAGTGACATAAAATATAAATGTGTGTTTAACACATATATTTATATATATTACACACGTATATATAGTGATGTGTAACACACAAATTCTTTACCAATTATTATTATATAAAATTTTTATTACCTAATAATCTTATTAAAATTACAGTATCATAGTTTGCTCTTCTTATACCCTGCTATTTTTTAAAAACGTAATATTTCAAAATCGGTTTTGAAAAATTTGGAATACATTTTTAAGGTGCCATAGCACCATTTTTTACTAATCATTGAACAAAAGCTGTTCTATCACAGAGAGTGGAAAAGAGGGTATTTTTTCATTTATTTTTTCCCAGTTCTGTGAATAATTTTTTTGGTTTGCATATGAGCAAATATATACTATTGCTGTGTAACAATGGGAAAAGCTTAACTTTTCTATATTCACTTTTTTTTTAATCTAAAAACTTGCATCTATATAATAGTCAGTTATAATTTTTTAAAGTCTTCACTTTTATTATAATAATTTTATTCGCATTATTGAAAAAATAATTAGATGGATTTTTTTTGAAAGATCTTTTATTGTATTATTGCAAATAAATCTTCAATGAAATGCAATAATTGAGAAATTATAAGCTTTTTTCTTTTCCAATTTTTAATATCTTAAATCACTTTTTACTTTCATACTGTCATTTCACATTAGCTGAAATGAATCATTTAAACTGAGTGCTTTATAATTACTCCAGAATACTTTATTAGTAACACTGGAATATTTTAATTCTTTGTAAATCTATACAAGCTTTCATGTAATTAATATATGGTTCCTCTCTACTGCATTCGAATTCTTCTTTATCATTTTTCCATAATACTGTATAATAATAATTTTTCTTTCTTCCATGTATGATCATCTCCATGTTGCTCAGAAATTCTTTAAATTACTGAGACTGATTGATGGATCTTGTCCCAATCTTTATTCACTTTCTAATTTTTTGTTATTTATTTTAGGTACTATGAGAGGAAAGCATGGCATTATTAACCTTTGTTCTTTTTGTCCATATTCAACATCTGATTTAAGTAATTTCAAAAGACATTTGCTCATTCACAGTGGAAAACGACCATTTACTTGTGAAATATGCCAAAAATCATTCCGCCGTAAAGAACATTTGAGAGGGCACTTAATAACCCATTTATCATCTTGTGAAATTTGTTTTACAACTTTCAATGGAAAAGATGAACTCAAGAATCATATGTCTACTGTACATTTCATGTCATAAATATATAATAATAAATATATAATAATAAAATATTAAAATTTAAATTGGCAAAACATTCTTCTTCCTTGAAAGATTTTTTTTTCTTGAGAAGGGGGTGGGGCCTGAAATAAAGCCATTTAAAAGGATTAAGTTGTTCAGAAATGTAAAAGCATTTCTTATTCTTTTTAACTGTTATGTGGAAAATTTTATTTATTGGAAAATGTTATATTTTATTGTAAGTCTGCTAAAGATTTGCCTTTTTTCTAGATGTTTTAATCTGTATATTAGTGCTTTTATATTTGTCTTATATTATCCAATTTGTCACATGTTTAGATTAGATCTTCCTTCTTATTTAAATAAATTTCAGTAATGTTCACAAAAATGTTTTGGTGTTTATTTTCTAAGGACATAATGTTTAATATTAAAAAATATCATATTAAGTTATTGAACTTAGGAAAGCTAAAAAAAAAATTTTCGGTTTCATAACTTTTATTTCTTGTTGTGAAAAAGTAATAATTTTCTGAGAGTTAAGAAAATTGTGTATGGATTGGAGGGTATTTTTAAGAAATTCATAAATGTGCTTCACAATCGGAGAATGCATGCATCTTAAGATATTAGCCCTTTCTAAATGTGTGTATCATATGTACAACACCTTTTAAATGGCCTTAGGCAATTATCTAGTATTGGCAAATTTTACTATAACAGACATAGGGTTACTTCTAGTGGTAATAAAAAATACTAATCAAATTTTCCATTTAAAATATAATGTATGACATACTTGTTCTTTTGGGTCAATTTAAAAGGCACTGCATATATGAAAAACCTGCCCTCAAAGCATTAAACAGAAATAATTTTTTTTTACTATAAACATTTGTTAATGACAATAAAAATCATGTAGAATGTTTATAATTAATTACAGATCAAAAATACATTTTAGTCTCATGACACTTGAACTCTGTTTATAAAATATTATGGTAATATTTTGTCATCAAATATTTTTAATAAAAATATTAAATTGAAATTACATTATTTTGTACTAACAAAAATTGTATTGTATACCCATTCTTAGTTACAGTTTTAATAAACATTTAATGATCTATAGTTAGAAATAATATCTTTTATTAAAATTTTGTTTATGAAAGGCATATTAGCAGTCTTATATTTTTCGACACGAAATATGTCTTGATATTTTAGTATGTATTGTGGTACTGTGTGATTATTTTTAAAAAAAATAGAAACAACATAAATTGTTCTGTGTTCAGAATTGCTTTTGAGTAAAAGCTATTTTAAGGATTTGAATGAATAAAAAATTTTTTAATGCCTTTACAAATAGTGATTACTTGCCTGTAGAAGCGATATGTTTCTATTTTGTTATATGTTAATATTTTATTGTATTTTTATAATTTTATTATGTAGTCTTTTACTTTCACTCCCATGTTTTATCTGTTAATTCGTAATACTGTATGTTTCATTTACTTTCCTTAGGATGTAGAGTGTTACCAGAATAGTTTACTATGAGTTTTTACTTCATTTCGTAATTCAAATTTCATGCTGAATTATTTTTTAAAAACTTATTTTCTTTTAACTGATTGTTTATTCTTAGCAGTAAAGTACAAGTATACAATTTAAAATATAATGAGTATATTTTAAATTCAGAATAATTTGGGGATTTTACTTTTTTGAAATAAGAAATTTCAAAAGGTGTGTAAGAATAAAAAATAGTAACATGGGCATCTGCCTTATAGATGGAAAGTATTTAGTTCTACTATAATTATTTACTGTAAGATTACTTTTAATTCTTTTTAATATTTTTATTTATCAAATGCCAGCCTGTTGACTATTAAGTTATTAGGCAACATGCTCCACTACTTTTCAACAATAATCTTGCAATAATTTAATGCAGGGCATTTGTCTAAATGTTTAGCAGTCATATGTTGTCTGGTTCAACATAAAAAAAAAGAAATTCTTAGTATATGAATGAGCAAAAATTGCTGTAATTAAAATAATAAACTTTTAGAGAATCTCAATGAAATTTGACATTACTATTGGGTTAGTTCTAACTTGAGAATGCACCTCTGTTATTTATATTTAAACTAGCAATTATTAGTTAAAGAAAATAATTATGGTTGTTTTTTGCTATATGCTTATTTATTTATATTAAGTTCATTTAAAATTAAGTTTCAATTTTGAATTTTGTTTTTGAATATCATCAAGATTTTAAATTACTGTGCACTTACTTCTAAAACCTATTTATTTATTAATTTAATTTACTTGCTCAGTTATTAGTTTCTAGAAAAATATCTCCTGTGTACAGGATTTATTTTTATCTAATGAAAAAAGGGGAAGTAAAAATTTGTTATCGTAAGAATCTCTTAGCTATAAAGAAAATGTGGTATTATTTCAGTCAATTATTGTAGTCAACATTAATATTTTTTCCTTTTCCCGTATATGAACAATTTTTTAGGTATTTTCTATAGAAATTTAGTCTATGAAAAAAATTTGATAATTTTAGAAATTTATATATCCTTTAGATGATTTGAAATTTTATTGAATAATTATTTAAAATTACTGTGAATTTTTTGTTGAGTTTTTTATAAATATTTGGCTATTCTACATTTAGTTTGATGTTGAAGTAGCAAAATATGAATATATTTATAACCACAGTTATTTAAACTATGTTTTAACTCTATTGTTTTTATCCTTAAACAAATCCCATTGTATGTGTGTGTATGTATCCATATATAAATATATTTAAATTTATCCTATTGAATTATGTTTTATAAGTCTTTCTCTTTTTTATTTTAATTTCATTTTAGGATCTTTGGAATGGGGATATATTTCAGTAATTCATTCTCAAGAAAATGTTTTATATCAGTGTGAATTGTGTCCCTATTCAACATCCATGAAAAAACTTTTAAAGCGACATTCTATGATTCATTCTGAGAAAAAACCTTATGAATGCAGTGTGTGTAATAAAAACTTTAGGAGGAAAGAACATTTAAAAATTCATTCATGGACACATACTGGTGAACGTCCTTTCATTTGTGAAAGCTGTGGAAGAAACTTTTTGACTAAGCAAAATTACCAAAATCATGTATGTCGCTTACAAGACAGCTAGTCAAAAATGTTTTAATATAGTTTATTTAAACTTTATTTTGTTGGCTCCAAATATGTATCTTTATGAAACCCATTCTTTCAAAATGTTAAGCTTTGTTTATGGGTTTTGATAGATGTTTTGCTATTCTACCATAGAAAAACATATTAAAAAATATTGCATATTGAGGAAGATCTGTTATTAAAAACATTTAGCATATTTGTTAATTGTTAAATTTATCATATTTAATTCCTGTTATACTTACTGTGATTTCAAATTGTTGTACTATATTTTAGGGTATTCTATTGGTCATAAAAACAGTAGTTGAGTTGTTATTTTCAAGGATAAGTTTATTGGGCAATATGGTAGAATTTAAAATTTTACATAATTTTATTGCAATGTGTAATTATTATTATTATTTTTTTAATTAGTATCATGTTTTGTTTTTGAGGCTAATATTTCCAAATATTTTAAAAATTATTTTCTGGACTATGCTTTGAAAGAAAAATTTCTCATACTTTACTTAAATGGATTAAAGAAATTATTTTTAATTTAATATGTACTTTAGTTATATCCAAATGAGTTGTTTCACAGTTTTATTGGTAAAATTTTGAAACTCAAAATAGTCATAATCTGCTTATTTACAAAGTAAAACTTTGATGTAACAGAACTCTAAGGATGCAATAAAATTGTTATAGAGGTATATATTGTTATATAGAGGGACAGTATAATTTAAATCTAAAATACTTTAATTAAGACTGTTTTGGCATGTTTATGACTTAGTAGTAAATTTTTTAAAGGTATCAAATTGTTGAATATTGTCAATATATATATATATATATATATATATATATATATATATATATATATATATATATATAAAGATGCAATAAAATTCACATACCTGAAAAGGTTTTTTTTATTAAAAAAATCTGTTTATTTGTTTGCTTGTTTATTTTTTCACCATTAAATAAATTTACAAAGTATGAATAGAGTCTAAAGCATGAAAATAATCATAATTTGTGGATGAAAAATCCTTGTAGAAAATATTTATAGAGACTTGTAATAGGTTGAAGTGTTTCAGAAGTTATCAATAAAGTATGTAAGTGATCTGTATTTTCACTACTACTTGTCATCATTTTCAATTTTTAGCAAAGATTTCAGACAAAATTTATTTACCATTAAAAACTGCAAAAGCCATTACTTCATTATACACTGTTATCATTTCCTGGTATTTGAAATATGAAATATTGTTTCAGAGGGGAAAATGATCATGTGTGAGAAAATCATCATTTATAGAGTTTTATTGTTGTAAGGAATAATTTTAAGTTAAGGTGTCATTAAGATTATATTCTATACAAATTTGCTGGGGTTGTAAAGTGTTATCGCTGTTGTATTATAAATACAGTAATTATTTATATGTCAGTTTGTACAAAAATCCACATCTGGTATAAAATTGTATATTTGTTTCAACAATGAAATTAAAGCTGAAGCATTTTAAATGACATGTATTTGAGTTTTATTTCAAATATTAAGGTTACTACTTATTAGTATACCATTTAAAAAGATAGAGCAAATCTTTCTTTTCTATTTTCAATAATGCTTGTACATAAGTATCATAAAGTCTTCATAAAAGGATGGAATGCTTATGTGACCAATTAACCTCAAATTACTATGTTTTTCTTCTAGTTTATATATATATATATATATATATATATATATATATATATATATATATATATATAAACATTTTTCTACATATTTTTCGCATCTCAAGATTTAAATAATTTCTAAATATGTCAAACAAATAAAAGTATAGGTTAGAGAATATTAGGTTCATGTTGTTTCCTTGTGTAAATCTTTAATTTGTTTGCAATTTGTTGTTACTTAATTTACACAGCAGGGTGGGTTTTTTTTTTTTTTTTTTTGTATATAAAAAAGAATTTGTGTTAATAGACAGTGTTTTGATATACATTTAGAGGTATTTTTTAGGATTTACTCCTTTATAATTTATTAGTACCTTGTAATATTTGTCTGTGATTTAAAAATAAAATTTATATTTAGTTTCATTTTGTTTATGTTATATTGTTGTTCTTAAATATCTTAAAACTTGATAGTTTTTGGTTTAACATTGTCATATACAAGTAGAATAATCCTTTTGTAAGTGTAGAAATGTGGAAATTTGTTGCTATAAAGTTTGCTGTGCAGTGAGAAAACAGATAAGTATATTCTCAAACAATATCTTTTTTAAAATTAATATTTGAAATCAATCAAGTTTCCCCCTCCCCCATAGTAATTCTTGATTAAATATAAACTGTTCTTCAAATGACGTACGAAAGTGTTTAGTTAAACCTATGTCTAAATTTTGATACTTTTTTTCTGTTTTACTAGATTTAATTAGTTTTACTAACAATCAACAGCTTCAATTTATACATATATATTTCAAATTTTATTTATTTATTTATTTTTTTGTTAGTATCATTTATATGTCAACCCTAATGCATGTGAGTTAAATTAGTTTACATGAAAATGCTTCAAATTTTTATATCTTGTTTTATGTCTGTTATATATTGTACTTATATATTTTACTTATGTATTCTGTTTTTAGGGGTTACAGAAATGGAGAGTAGCTTATTAACTCAAGGAAGTCCTTTTTATCAGTGTGAAATTTGTTCTTACACTACTTATTCCACTGCCCATATTAAACGACATATGTTAACCCATAGTGGGAAAAGACCTTATGAATGTAGTGTATGCCACAAAACATTTAGGCAGAATGAACATTTAAAGATACATTTTTTTACCCATACTGGTGAACGTCCTTTCTCTTGTCAAAATTGTGGAAGAAGTTTTTTAACAAAGCAAAACTGCCAAACACATGTTTGCCGACCAGTGAAAGATAAGATAAATTTTACTTAAAAATGCCATGATTGTGGTAGAAAAAATGTCTTGATTGATAATATAACCATATTCTTATCTGTAATGAATAGTACTGTAATTTTGGATAGATAAGCCACAGTTTATACATATTTAAAGTTCAAATTTAACATCTAATACAACATTTTGTGTTATGTTAAACATGTTTTCAATTTTTTTATGTTATATTTAAGAAGGTTGTTACAATTTTTACTTTCTCCATGAATGTAAATTTAAATTTTGAAATTAAAACAGGACAATCATCGAATTGAAATGGGATTTAAATATTGTCTGTAGCATCAAAAATATTCTGTGCTTTAGTATGTTGCTGGAAAAAAAAGCAATGAATTAAAGGCTATATTTTTTCACTCTCTGAAGAAAAATACTTTTTTTTGATTATTGAAAAATGATGTGAAAAGTATGGACATGATATTGCTACATGCAAAATAAAACATATTAATATAAGAGGAAAGAAATATTAAAGTTTATATTTGACTGGGGAAAAGGCAAAAAAATGCACTACCAACAAAGGTACGTACAACTGTTATTAAATCTAAACACGTGTGTCATGTTTTAAAGAAAATCCAACTCTTAAAGAACTATCAGAAAATTTTTAAATATCTCTGTAAAAGCTGTGAATAAAATTTCAAAATTTGATTTAAATCTTGTCAAAAAAAAAGTTCACTACCTGACACTAAAACATGTTTCTCAGTTGATAATTATGTGCAGAATGTTGTTTGAAAATTGTTTGGCAGGTGAAAATGGAAATATAGTTGCAATTCACAAGATTTTGTTTTACCTATCTTATACTAGTTAAAGATTGATATACCATAGAAAAAGAGAAACCAAATTGTTGATTCACAAAAAACAAAGGTTTTGTGGTTGTTACTGAATTTTCTTAAAATAGGAAATTTAAAATAAGGAGAGTAGAAAAAATGTCAAAAAGTAACTTGGATTATTATCATAAATGTGTTTTAACACCTATTTTTAAAGAATTCTGTCCCTGCATCAAAATAACTAACATTAAGTTCCTTCAGGATAAGGCCATATCTCTAAATGTATAGTTCTATTTAATGAAAAAAGAAGAAATGAGACGACTAAAGCTATTAAATGCATCTTTATAAATGCAGCTTTATAAATGCATCTCATCCAAATTTACAGTTATGTTTCTTATGGATTGCAGTACATTTGGACTTTTGAAACAAACTCTTTATAAGCTCTTCAAAACATTGGATGGACTTAGAAGATTGTGAATGAAAAGTGGAACAAAATCAACCTTGATGTTTTAAGAAATGCTTTGTTATCTTAAAAATCAAGAGGTAATATGATAGTTCAATAAAAAGGCTAAGAGACTGAACATATTACAAAAATTAAATTCTTATATTTGTTTATATGTATGTGTGTGTGTGTGTGTGTATATATATATATATATATATCTTTGCAAAATTATTAAAGTAATATATGTAAACATTCTCTGTACATGATAGATTACCTATAATATAAACATGTTACTGCTGTGATCTAAACATGAGGCATGTTTTTTAAGTATACTTTTGAAATTAAAAACACATGTATTTTTTTTATCAATTTTATATTTATTATGAAAGCCTATACTTCAAGATTTTGTCATATTGCAAAACCAGCTTTTAAGTTCTATTCTCATAGAAATTTGCCACCTGGTTCTGTACTGGCTAAGCATTTGGTTTTGTACCCTCTAGTAAATATTTTTAGCCACTGGCTCGGGATAAACTTGTAATAATTTAAAGTTGTTGTTCAACAATTTCACGAGGAACAGCATCTTGAAACTTGTGAAAACTCATTGGTTAAAGATGAAATTATAACGTCTTTGTTTTCTTAAATGTTTGCATCACCTTTCTGCATTAGTAATAACAGGAAATGGTTCTCTTTACTTCTCATTATTCACATTCATTAAACCATCTTGAATGCTCTAACATATTTTCTTAGCATTCCTGCTCAATGCTTTCTCCATACATTTCACTGATTTGCTGAAAAAATTTCAGCATCCTTTACACAAAGAAAAGGAATGATGGAATGTATTTTAAAATTAGCAGGATTTTCAAGTGACTGAAGCATTTTAAATTCTCTCAGGCATATAAATGGTCAAATCCTTCCAGATTGGTATCTGTGGCTAGCCAACAGATGTACTCAATGTGCATTCATGAAGCTTCATGTACAGAGTTGCAGCTGCTAGATTTCAAAATGGTACTTAAAAAACATGCCTCATATATCTGTGCCTATTATAACAGTTATACTATTAATTAATAATGTTTGGAACTAGATTATGTACAAAACATGTTAATTAGAGGATGCCTTGAAGAACATGCCCTGGATGACCGGAAATAGAATACTTATCAATATTTTTTCCTAGTAACATAATTATTATAATACTAATTCTGTATAAGGATTTTTTTCTTTTTCTTTTACTGGATTTACTCACTCACTGAAAAGATATAAAATGTTTTTATTATGTTTTAGTAAAGACAGTAAACTCAATTATCCTTAAATTTTTTTACTTCACTCTTGTTTTTGATATTTTGAATTGAACAAAATTTTTAATTAGTTCCTTATAATTGGTAACATGGTGCTAAAATTTATGAAATTCATTCTAAATGTTTGAAATTGTCTTTTGTATAATAATTCCATAAATTTAAATCTTATGGATTTAGTCTTTGCTTTTATATTTTTACTCTAATCATAATGTACTATAACTGTGTCTATTGTCTCACAAGTTTATGAAGTCTGTTTCATGTAACTGAGGCACACATTTGTGTTTTTAGGTTTAATAATAAACAAAAGTATTTACAAAATCATATGTTAAGGGCTTTATATCAAATTTTAAGGGATTTATATACATAATTATATCTTAAGGGATTTATTTACTCACATTTTAAGGGATTTATATAGGCATACTCCCTGTGTAGGATATAGTGGTAGAATTATTATGTTAAACTGTTTTAAGGCAAAAAGTGCTGATTTTAATTAATATTTGTTAAATTTTTTCATATTAATTTTGTGATACTACAGTATACAAAATAACTTTAACAGCATAGGGACAGGATTTCTGTGTTTTCTTTGTGATAAAAGTTTGAGTTGCTAATTTCATCTAATGGAACATTTTAGCATGCACAATCAGAAAAATTGTGCCATTCATATCATATATCATATATTATTTATCATGAAATTTTTCAGTTCAGTAAACACTGGTTGTAATTCTAATTTTACTTTGATTATTCTAACTTCATCATCTTGCCTAATGTAATTCATTTTGATAGTAATGATGGAAAGCTGTTTAAAAATTTTTTTTAATTTAAATGGTGTGAATGAAAGTTATGTAATTTTGTAAAAGCATTTTTTTATAGTTTCATTCTTTAGATTAAGTAAAAAAAAAATAAGATGTTTTTGGAGTTGTATTTAAAGTAATTATTTATCAACATAGGAATTAGATTTTTTAAATTTCAAATAGTAATTTGCTTAATTTATTGTTATATTAACATTTATAAAAAAGATACTTATAAAGTATTGTTACAGGTTCTTCATTTCTCTTTGGTTATATATTTGTATCTTAAAGCAAATTATCTAAATAATAATTAAATTTTTCGGAAAATGTTCATTTCTTTTAACAAAATATAGCTTTTATTGAGCCAAATTTTAATTATTACAATTTTAAAAATATATATTATTTAAAATCAAACTTATGAAGTTTCTTTTAAGTATGAAAAGAAAAATTTTAAAAAGCAAAATTTATAATGCTTTAATTTGTATTGAGAGAACAAACACACTATAAGTCTTACAATCTCAACTCACACGAGTGCAGCATAAGGGAAGCCATTGATCATATCTTCGGCTGACCTCTGGCTTGCGTTTGGACTACAAATCGGCAACATTTTCGGAAATTCCTCCCCCCCCCTCCTTCCACTTTCTCAAGAGGAAAAAATGTTTTGTTCTACTGTCACCCTCTGGGAGTGGGGACGTTACAATGCAGGGTTGCTCTACAACCAGTCTGAAAGTTGTTATTTGACATTTTTTAGGTATTATCGGCACTTTGGCAAACAAGTTATTTAATACCATTTGATAATTTTTCGAAAGACACATAAACATTGTATTTCATAAAGCATTGTTACCATTAATAATATTAATATGAAATTATCATAACAATACGGGTTTAAAATTATTATTATTACCCCTTTAGAATTTAAAGCATTTAAGAATTATTCCATAGTGGGGAATAGAGATGGGTGGAAAGTACTGTTTCTCATACAAAGCATTTAATGCATACATACACGTGTGTATATAATTTTAAACAGTTGAAGGAATTTCCAGAATGTAGGGGTATACTTACATGTTTACCTCTATGGGTGTTTATGTGATTTCTATTGTTTAACAAATATACTCTAATAGAATTTTAAATACTAATAAAGTGTGATACTTGCAAAGCAATTTTTGTCAATGCAGAGAACTACATCACATTTTTTGCATACAAAAAATTTTCAAGCGTCAAAATAATTCATTAATTTTTCAATCTCACTTTAAGAAACTTAAATCTTGGTGCCATGATCAGATTAAATAAAAAAAAATAAACGACGAAGGAAAGAAACTTTGACACCCTTCCAAACGGATTTGGTCCATAACAAAGAATGAATACTTTACAAACAACTGCTGGACAAGAACAAAAAAATGCCAGTAGTTCCACATGTCGCCGAACAAAATCACATCCTTCCTTCCCGGTACTGATGCACTCAGCAAAACTTCAACAATAGGGAGGAACTGGCCAAATGACAAGTGAGTAATGACCCCATCCCTTCAAAAGGGGAGAAATATCTATAGTACAACTGTTGTACCCTAGCCGAGCTTTGGATCTCTAAATATTTATGGTACAACTGTTGTACCAGCCAAAATCTAAAAGTTAAGCGTAAAAGTAAATAGCATTACATAAGCACAGTTATATTTGTAAGCACAGATATGTAGTAGAACAAATTTTGGAATTTTCTGTTGTTTTCTTGTATTTTATTCTCCACCTTGTGAAGTTTTATTATGTTTATGTTGTTTTATGGCTGTTTAAAAAAAAAACGCTAACCCTCAAAAATATTCCTAATGCACACATTTAGTTGATTTTGTCTTACAACCAAAAAAGCCTACCTGCATGTCATCTGGCTTATGAAATATGCATCATAACATTTTTTTTTCTTTCGTAAAATTCATTGTCTGTAGAAAATTTATGTATTTAATTTTAATGAAATTTATATGAACACTTTCTCTGTAGGATGGGGAAATATTGGTGTGGAAAAGGAATCTGCTAAATCTGTAAAATGTAAAACTACTGGTGTTATTAATCTTTGTTCTGTTTGTCCATACTCAACTCATGATTCTGCAAACTTCAAAAGACATTTGCTTGTGCATAGTGGAGAACGTCCTTTCAGGTGTAATATTTGTGGTAAATGCTTTAGTCAAAAAGCTCATCTGAAGAGACATCTTTTTGTACACTATCAGAAAGAAATACAATGTTAAGTTTGATTATGTAACATTTAATGCAATTTTTTCAAGTGTAAAACTTTTATATTCTAAATTCTAATAAATTCCATTTTAATTTTTGAATCATATATAATTTTGGCATATATTCTTTACAATTTTTCACTTAGTTATATTCATTGAAAAGTGTATATAGATTTGTAAAGTATATTTTTATATTCTTTGTCTCTTTTGGTTTTAAGGTAAAAAGAAAGATTTTAATAATCTAATTAAGCTCATTTATAAATTTGATAATTATATGTATTGCATATTGTAAATTTTATAATAACTACAAATTTCCAAAACTATTTTTGTTTAAAACAACATTATTTTATTTTATTTTTAAAATTAATTTTAGTTTTTATCTTTGTCTTTGTTGTTCAGTTTACATTTACTTTATGTACCTAACTTTGAGTCAATATGATCTGAACATTTAGATACCAAATGCATTCACCTATATTCAAGAGCATTTACAACAATTTTATGTCTAGCAATAAACAAAAGATAATATTAAAGTCAATAAATGTAAAAATAAAATGGTAATTTTGAAAAGATAATGTAATATATAAGTATTTGGGAATGAATTTGTAAAGCATCACAAATATTATTTTTAAATCTTACCTTTATTATTATTATTTGTAATTTCGTCTGAAATATAATACACAAGACTTGCAGATTTATTTGATATATTTGGTACATAACATTTGTTTAATTTTGTTATTGGTTGATAGACAGAATTGATTTTGTGGGAATTTAGTACTCAATTATAAATCAACTCCAGATGCTTGATAATGAACCTTACTTACCTAAAACATTTTTGACAGTATTGCATGACTTTTCATTTCTGAAAATATGTCTTTTCTTATTTTATGAATAATTTTTGTAGTTCTATAATCTATCTTCTTTTTGTCTGTTTGATTTCATATTCATTGATGTTCAGATATAAATTAATTGCAATTCATTGAAAATATTTGACTGAGCTAACATTCCCTTTGATCACAAATGAGATAATATATATATAGAGATAAAATAATCCTGAAAAGTTGCAGAATTCTTTTTATCAGTTGCGATTTTATTTTGCAAAATTCGGAAGAAGCTTTTTAATAAAAATAAGGGAAAACTTTATATAAAGTTCTAAACGTGTACCCTAACACAATCTTTTGAATTTTTAGAATTATAAATAATGTTATTATTGATGTGCATAATTGTAGCTTAATAAACTCATGTGGAGTAGTCTTAGGGTCTAATGCTGCTTCCCCTTATTAATATTATGAAAATGTATTTTTTCTTAAAATGAAGTGTTATGTTTCTCTTAAAATAATTCTGTTGTGCTTCATAATAAAAGAGTCATTATTTTAAAAAAGGACAATAGACTGTGTAAATAGGTGACTGTAAAAAATAAATATTCTATTTTTATAAAATGGAAATTTTTTAGTATAAAATTAGGAAAATGTTTATCTGATTTGAACACATTGTAAATTCAATATTTGAGATAAATAATAAGTGAAAAACTTAAATCAACACATATTTTATCTTCTATTTTTATTAATTTTAAATATCAAAATAAAAGATTTCTATAATTGTAAAACATTTTCTCAGTACAATATACTTAACATCTTTGTTAGTATTTTTCTTACTGAAGTGAATAATAAACACACTTATGAAATATTTATTGAAAATGATAATGATATATTTATTGAAATTTTAAAATTAATTTAATACACTGTTAAACTTGAGATTCTTGTTAAACAAACATTTCTAAAGATGTGGGACAAAAGTACAGAAACACACACTATATATATATACACACACATACACATATACATACATACATATATATATATATATATATATATATATATATATATATATATATATATATATATAACCTCAACAAGTATAACATAAGACTTCTTGGGCATTCTTGTAAAATATTGACAAGTTTCATGAATAATGTTGAAGCTAGGTAGCACACTCAAGTACTTATCTGTAACTCAAGCTTTAAGCTGCAATTCTATTATTAAGATCATGAAGGGATGCTAAAGGTTATTGCAGATAATGTATTGTACCTTAATACACATAAAAATGAGTTCTATACGGTGTTATCTGCGGGAACCAGGATTTGCCATCTTGATAAATACCTTCACCATTGGGGAATAAAATTTTCAATATGAAGGTGGACTCAAAATGTCCTTATAGATGTTATTGATGTTATCTGGCAGGGTAATGATGTGCCTGGCAGAACACAATGATATGACTGCCTAAACTATGACTGAACCCCTACCATGTTTCATTCTTGGTATTAATTAATCTAGATTTTAAATAGTAATACTTGTAAACCTTCGGGATAACATTCTCCATACATAAATTGTCTAAAAGTTGGAAATAGCTCTAATGTAAATCTAAGTCACCTAATGCCTCTAATCTATAATAAAAATTTTATAATACTGTTTAGTCTTAAAAGTGTTTTTTCTTCACTCATCTGTGGTTTCATAATAGCAGCCAAGTCACAAAAACCTTGTTTATCTTTTTTAATACTGTATTTACATATGTAGAATTTGCTATGACATCTTTCAGCCTAGTAATCGATTTTGTAGCTACATAATTCTAATTTTTCTTCATAACCTTACAAATCATTATCTGTTCCTGTCATCCAGTGTATTTTGCTGATACTGGTGTTTTCCCTAAGCAGTTTATCCAGTTTTATTGTTTACATTAATAATCTTTGTTACTTTACTTCATGATGCACCAATCTCTTCTTCTTTCTAGGTTGTAGATGCTTAATAAGCCTAGGTAGAATCCCAGTTCCAGGTGCCGGAAGCCATGTTTTTGGCTCTATTTTTGTACAAGTAATTGCCTAATTGTCGTCAAGTGATGTTCAATTTGTGCTTCGTTTTGTATTAAGTTTATATCCAATTTCAAAGCATATTTTGAACAAAAAAAGGTTTGAAATTTTGTTTATACAAATTTAAATTTGAGCAAGGTTTGACAGAAAACTGGGTTCTAGAATTTGAAGACATCGCCCACGCTTGGCATGCCCACTGAACTGGGATACAGCCATGAGCCTATACAATTTAACCTGATTTGAATTCTGTCATGTCTCATGTATGTTACTCACAGCTGGATAAAATGTTATTTTTATGGCAAATGGAACTTGCAATTGCCTATATTGCAGATCATTTTCAAACTCAAGAAACAGCTGGTACAAATTCAACTTATTTTATCTTAAGGGTTACAAAAGTACTACCAGGATAACACATAAATACCTTAACATTTACTTCTTGAAGATACAGATTGGTGTTCCAGGTACTTTTATCTGCTTCCTAACTAACTCAATTATACTGTATTCTAAAATAAATTTCTGGCAATGATATACCTAAAAGGAAATTTTTGGCACAATGTCTTTGTCCCTTTTTTAATTCTGGTAACTTAATGCAACCACAAGAACACAACTTAATTTCTGCTTAGTTGAACTAATCTTATATTAACTACTTTATATAACTTAGTTTTTGTTGTTAATGTCTTTGTGGTATACTCTTAACACCTGTGATTTGCTTCCACCCCCCTCATGGCAATCTATAAAAAATGTATGAAGTTCTGGTGACAGAGCATCAAAAATTGATTATCTCAGCATATTTTGCTGGATTTCTTTTTCATGGGCTGATGACTGTTCTTTATCCAACGTGGATATAAATCTAAGTTTTTAGGTATAAAACACCCATTACATGTGTATATGTGAGGAATAAGTTACTCTAAACTTGTGCATGAATGTCAGTATCTTCTGCAAACCACCAAATACAACTCTCTGAGAAAAATAGTGTCATTATCATCCTGAAAGTTTTTTTTCTCAAACAGCCAAAAGGAATTTACATGGCCAAAAGCCTTCTGTTCCCCTACCTTAATAGTTATTAAAGTATTTTATAAATTGTTTAATATGCTATCAATATTGAAGCAACATTATAGATAGTGAATTGGGAAAATTGTTTGAATAATAACTCAAACACTTTCATTACAGATTGATAATTCTCACATACAGATGAAGATAGAAGAGCCTAAAAATACATGTACATGTTCTAATGCTAGTTTTCTAATGCTAATATTATATTTAAGTATTTATTTGAACATACTTAAGATTTTTATAATTGCCTTTTGAAGGCTAAAATATTCTATTTATTTATTGTTTTACTTAATTTTAATGAAATTTATATGAACACTTTTTCTATAGGATGGGGAAATGGTGGTGTGGAAAAGGATTCTTCTAAATCTGTAAAATGTAAAAGCACTGGTGTTATTAATATTTGTTCAGATTGTCCGTACTCAACTCATGATTCTGGAAACTTCAAAAGACATTTGCTTGTGCATAGTGGAGAGCGCCCTTTTAGTTGTAATATTTGTGGCAAATGTTTTGGCAGAAAAGGTCATCTTAAGAGACATTTTAGTGTTCATTATCAGAAAGGAATGACATGTTAAATTTGGTCATGTGTATATCATACATTTTTTCCCTTTTAATATATGTGAAACTCTTATCTTCTAAATTCTAATTGATTCCATTTTAATTTTTTTTGTCATTGATAATTTTGTTATTCTGTTCTTTTTTGCATTCAGTAATTGTATTTATTAAAAAGTGTATGTGGAATCTGTATATATATTTTATATACACTTTTTGTCTCTTTTAGTTTTAAGGTAAAACAAGCAAACATTTTTAATATTATGTTCATTAATTATTATATATTGCAAACTGAATACAAACTATAAACTTTCCCAAGTATTTTCATTTAAAGCAGTATATTTTGTATTTTAAATTAATCTTAATTTTTCTCTTTACCTTGCTTTTCTGTTCACATTTATTACATGGACATGATGTAAAACCATCGTGAAATGTATAACCTGAATCATCAATATAACCTGAACATTGGATCCAAATACAGTCAACTATATTCTAGTGCTTTTATAACATATTTATTTCTAGTAATAAACAAAAGATCTTTTAACAGAGTAAATATATTTGAATTGATAAATGTTAAAATAAAATGGTAATTTAAAAAACAATGTAATATGTATGTAAAGGAAAATGTGTTTCTAAAACAGTCCTGAATATTAATTTAAAATATTGCCATTGTTATTATTTGTAATTCAGACAAAAAAAGGAATGTGTAATATGCATATTTATTTTCTACATTTGTTACATAACTTTTCTCTAATTTTGTCATTTGTTGATAGATAAAATAGACTTTGTGAGCATTTCTTACTGAATAAAATCAATCAAAAATGATGGTAAATTACTTTGTTTACTTTTTTTGCACATTTTTGAGAATATTACATGACTCTCCATTACTGGAAAGATGTGTTTTTCTTTAATTTTTGAATAACTTGTTAGCTCTAAAATCTATCCTTTTATGTCAGTTTATGTTTATTAAATTTCTTATTCATTGATTATCAGGGAATAAATTCATTGCAAGCAGAACAATTTGGCATTTTATAAAATACAAACATTAAGTCAATATATTTTTTTAAATTGATGAATGTATATATATGCACATATCATATTATATGTATATACTTATCACCATCATCAATTGACACCTTAGATAATTTTATGTCACCCACTTTAGTTCAAAAAATAAAATATTTCATTTTTTAAAATATAGTTTATTTTAAGCAGGAACTGGGGGAACTCAACCAATAAAAATTGGTGCCTTAATTGATGTTTAAACAACTCACTACAAACCTCACTTAACTGGCCTCACAACTTCAGCATCAGAGAAGTCATCTTTCAAAGAAAATTCTTAGAAATAAAATTCATATAATTATATCACATTTTATAATAATTAGACTTTTAATTTTAATGTTGTGTTCTTATGTTTTGTTTTTATGTTTATTTTGTATCTTATATTTTATTATTATTATACTTTGTTTTAAAAAATTAATTGTTTATATAAAATTTACGTATTTAATTTTGATGAAATTTATATAAACACTTTCTCTGTAGGATGGGAAAATGGTGATTTCATGGAAAAAGATTCTGCTATATCTATAAAAGGCAAAAGCACTAGTATTAATATTTGTTCATATTGTTCTTACTCAACTTATAATGCTGGAAACTTCAAACGACATTTGCTTGTCCATAGTGGAGAACGGCCATTTAGTTGTCATATTTGTGGTAAACGTTTTAGTCGAAAAGCTCATATCAAGAGACATCTTTCTGTGCATTATCAGTAAGGATTATAATGTTTGGTCATCTAAGATTTAATACAATTTTTTTAACTGTAATACATTTTTAATGGTGATAAATTTCATTTTAATTTTTGAGTCTTAGAATTTTGTTATGGTGTACAATTTTTCACTCAAAAGTTGTATTTATTATGTATGTATAGTAATGTGAAATTATGTAAAATCTATATACTATCAATCTTATTTTTTATTTTAAGGTAAAAACAATCAAACATTTTTAACATGTTTTAAGTTTATTAATTTGGAACTTATTATTATTATTTTAAATTTATTACAAGTAAGAACTATTAATTTTGAAAGCATCAAATTTCATTTGATATTTTAAGTTAATCTTAATTTTTGTACTTAATCTTGCTGTTCTGTTCTCATTTGCTTTGCAGTTATAATGTTCAGATCAGTATTATCTGAACATTGGATACAGGCATCTTTGTTTTAGTGCTTTGACAGCAATTTTAATTCTAACAATAAACAAAATATTTAACATAAGTATATTTGAATTTATAAATGTAAATTTAAATTCCTGAAAGAAATTCATTTATTTTTTTAAATATAGGTATGGTGAGAAGAACTGATGCACATCATTGATGCTTGGTTAGCTCATTTTGAGTGATATCTTGAGGGTTATCCATTTCTCTAAAATCAAAATGTTTGTTTTGTATAAATATATATGTATATGAAAATTTTTATTTCTTTGACCTTCAAATCCACATTTTTTGACAGATTTGGATGAAATTTGATATACTGAGGTTCTAGATGATAAAGATCATCACTGTACATATTAACATGTTCGGCAAAATCTTTTTTTTGGACTTAGACCAAAAACATTTTCTTAATATGACAAAAGAATATAATTTCAATTTTGTGATACCAACTGTTGAAATGCAAGCTCAGTTAGCCAAATTCTTGGTAATCATCCCCAAGTACTTGTATTAGATAAAATTTATCAGTTTTATTGAGTTTTACAGTATTTATTTAATAATGTAATCAAGGCAAAAAGTATAATAGCAAAACAAGAAATCAACTGACAGTATTTTTATGGCCGTTTAAAAATGTCTTGAAAAAATCTCTAATCTGCTCACTAAACATTCATTCTATCCTTACAAGTAAATAAATGAATGTAAGAAGTTAGTACAACACATCAACATATAAAATTGAAAGGATTCTTAATTTAAGTAGGATGTGATAGATGGTATTAACTTCAAAAATATATTTATTTTTCTTAAATGTAAATGTCACCTAATTTCTAAAAAAATTTTAATTTACAGTGGAAAAAAAAAACACATAAACTATATGTTTACTGTTTACTTTATCTCACTTATTAATAATTATATATGTATAAATGTACCATAAAATATATTTCCCAAAACCAATGGTTTTTCATAATTAAAAAGATATAATTATTCGATAATGTTCTTCATTGCCTTGGGCTTTATATACAATTCTCAAGGGGTATAAAGCAATTAAGGCTGATAAAACTGCCAATTTGACCATTGTTATTTGCTGTAATGAAAAATTGCAGCAAAGGACCTTCCACTCTTGCATTATGTTGGAAGCCAGGTTTCGAAAGAAGTAGAATGCCAACATACACTTGGAAATTTGAGTTTGATCTATTTGAAAATACCTCTTTTACTTTTGTAAATAAGTCTATAAAGGGAATCTATTCTAATGATAACATTATTACTCTCTGCATCTTCTGAAACAGAATGCCTTACTAAATGACAGCTGAATAGTAGGGTACTACCTTTCAGTACTAAACTCTACTGCTGCATGAATGTTCATAGTCATTCAGAATTACCTTTAAATTGTAAGTCTGAATATCCTATCCCTCATGCAGCATAGTAATAGATTGTAGTGTTCCAAGCAACACTTAACATACTCACTGAATTTGTTGCAATTTGGAGTGCTGCAGTCATTTCTCTTACATAGGTTGCCAAATTTGCAGCCAGTGGAATAAAAAATATTAAAATATAAATTTATTTTACTTTATTTTATTTTTTTAAAGATTTACATTTTTTTTCTTTCAAATCAATATTAAATTTTTATCTATATTTAGGCAATGTGAAAGAATTTTTTTTTAAACTGGAGTGCTGAAAACATTTGGTAGCATCAGTTAGCAAAGAAAGGTTTAACAATTATGATTGTTAGTAAACAAAAGTTGAATTACATCAGAGTTTAGAATTATCAGTGTTACAATTTACATATAGTTTGCTACACAAACTTATAACACTGAGCTACCTATAGCTCTAACCCAGATTATGTGCTTGGCCAAAAATAATGGTTAACACTTTATTCTGAAAACTTTATATTTTAATACTTATGTTCAATATTTACAATTTCATACCTATACAATCATATTATTAAGTCAGCTGCATTTAAAGCTTATATTATCTATCAGCATTTAATGATTAAACTATCTAAATATGAGACAGTGACTCCAGTTGTAAAGAAGTAAATTCTGACTTACTCAGACGAAGTTGAGAGGGGGATGGCATATATACGAAATGGGCATCTGTCGAGGGACTCCTCAGGGAATCAAGAGAGTTATCAATCCTAAGAACTTCCAATACAGCAATTGGGGCTCCACTACTCCAACATTATTGGGCAGCTGCTACTCCTCACTTCCAGTCTTCTCTCTTTTCTTTCTTTTCAGAGATTCTCTCAAACTCTCATTTGCTTCTCACTCAATTGTTATCAAGATTCAATCAGATTTGTCCATAGCAATAAATATTAGATGTAACACTTTTCCTATTTATTTTCTATGAGCATTCTGGATCATCCCCCAAATGTGTCCTATATTAATTTACCATAGGATCCTCTTCAAATTGCAGCTAGCCACAGATCTTGACTTTTTGACCTTATGTGACTCCTGTCCACTGCATCTTAATGTGTCACTCATCAACTTGTCTGTTCACGTTCATTGTTTGCAAATATCCTTAATAGTTATCACCGGCTAAACAGATCTTTATTTTTGGCAGGGTTAATCTGCCAAGATCAACTTACTACAATTAGATTTTACTGATGAAATAATTAATAACAATACAAGAGTGGAGTTCAGATTTTGTAGATGCTTTTTGTCATTTTTGATAGCATATACATATTTATCTTAAAAGAAAATTATATGTATATGCATATATATGTGATGTATATATTTTATTATTTTATGCATAGTCAGTTAAATGGAGCAGTCATATAAAAATAATAAGTTTCTATGCACTGGGTTAAGTTATAAATCTAATAAGAATCTGTAATAATAGGGGTATCTTGCATGCAAGCAGTTAAAACTGTGGAACCAGCCCTGAGTGTTGGTATATATCATATTTAATATAATTAATCATGAAATTGTTCAGTAAGCACTGGTGGTATATTGTAATTTCAGTTTCATTATTCTAACTTCATTGTCTTACCTAAATTAATACAATGATGAAATTTTTATAATTTTGTTTGCAAAATTTAAAATTTTAATGGTGTGAATGAAATTTATATATAGTTTTGCAAAGGCTTTTTTATATCTTCATTTTGTAAATTAAGTAAAAACAAAATAAAAAAGGTTTTTGATGTTATAGCTTACCATTGTTATTATTTGCTATATGAATGATAAAGTGCACTCTCTGTGACATTCAAATTTATTTTCTACACTTGTTGTATTAAATTTGTTTAAATTTGTTGTTGACTAATAGACAACATTGACTTTGTGAGCTATTTAATACTCTGTAGTGATTCAACTCCATATGTTGATAACTGACCTTATTTACCTAATTTCAATTTGATTATTCTAACTATTGTGTTGTCTAAATTTGTGTAATGAAGAAAGTTTTAAATTTCTTCTTTACAAAAATTTTAATTTTAATGCTGTGAATGAAATTTATATATAGTTTTGTAAAGTCTTTTCATATATCTTTTTTTTATGTATTAAATAAAAACATAAGAAAAAGGGGTTCCTGAAGTATATTCAATTTTAAACTAATTACTTATCACCAATAAATTAGAAGATGTCATGAATTTCAACATACATAGTTTGCATTTCTGTTTAAGACTGTATATTGTTATAGAATTCTTATTTATGATTTTGTGTTTTTATTATTAACACTTATCTATGTATTAATTTAAATTCTTAGGAAAATATTCATTTAACAATATTATTTTTAACAATACAGTTTTTATTGAACCAACTTTTAGTTATGATTTGGAAAATATTCCTATCACTCTGGCTGCTTAGCATAGTTGGCTACAACTCCAAAATAGTATTGTTATATTTAGTTGCTCATTTTTAATGTACCTAGAAAATAAATATATTATTGATTCATAATAATTTGTTAGAATACACACTATAGAAAATGATATTGAATGATAGAAGATGTTTTATAGTACTGTAGGACCATATTTAATCTTATCTGTTTCTGCTTATCGGACTATTGTTAAAATGGTTGTTACTAATGGTTGTTATGCAGTATATATTTTTCAGGTTTGAAAAGAAAATGTGTGAGCTAGTATCTATGTTCTGTATTATTACATTTTAAATAAACTAAATACAGTACATTTTTTTTCTTACAATTTATGCTGAAGATACCTTCACATTTTCATTTTAAACAAGATGCTTTGAAGCAACCTTGTATTGTTAAGAATAACATACTTTTCTTTTCCAATTATAAATAACCAATATGTTAATTTAAATTTTATTGATGTTATCTCATTTATTTTTCTTTTTAAGATAATGAATTATCTTTCTAGTTCAGGTATCATAAGCCTATGATCCATAGATCACTATGTGAACCATTTAATTATTTTATGTCCCACTTGAGTTCCTAACACAAATTAATTTATTATGCATAAAAATAAACTTATAACGTGTTTTGTAAATTAGAACAAGGGGAACTTACCAAAAATTCAGATTTTTTAACCAGACTTAAGGCAACTAACTATAAACTTGATTTGATGAAACTAATGTCATAAGTTCAACATGAGCAAAGCCATTTATCAAATATAACATTTATAAGTAAATTTCATATAATTATGTTTGTTTTCATAATAATTCAAATTCAAATTCAAAATTAAAATTTTGAATTTTTATGTCAAATATATATAATTTTCTTATGTTTTATTCTTATGTTTGTCTTGTATCTAATGTTAATTATTATTATTATTTTAATTTTATTTATATATTAACCATTTTAAAATTAATAAATCATTGGTCCAGAACATCTTTACTCACATTTCATTAATTTTTACCATCACTTAAAAAGGTTGTTGATGCCTGATCTAGTCTATGAAATTGACATTATTTAACATTTATATGCTTTCTTTTGAGAAACTCATTTAAGTTGACATATTTAATGAAATTTATATGAACACTTTCTCTGTAGGATGGGGAAATGATGGTGGTGTGAAAATGGATTCTGCTAAATCTGTAAAATGTAAAAGTACTGGTGTTATTAATCTTTGTTCAGATTGTCCTTACTCAACTCATGATCCTAGAAACTTCAAAAGACATTTGCTTGTGCATAGTGGAGAGCGTCCTTTCAGGTGTAATATTTGTGGTAAATGCTTTAGTCAAAAAGCTCATCTCAAGAAACATCTTAATGTACATTATAGAAATGAAATATATTGTTAAGTTTGATCATGTCATTTATTAATACAGTTTTAAAAAAAAAAAAGATTTTGGTTTTTAGAGAAAAATATGTAAACCTTTTTTAATATTTATTTTGAAGTTATAAGGTTGTAGTTCATTACTGCCAAATCCATACCTCTATATTCTAGTGCTTAACAATTATATTTCTGGCTATGAGAAGATTTTTTAATATTATAAGTATATTAAATACATTAATTTTAAAGAATATTTTGTTTAAACATAAAAACATTTGTGCTTGTTCCATTAGGATATTTTACAATTTTTTCTTATTCATATTTATTTAAGCATTTTATTTAAACATGCTTATGAATTTTCACTTTGTAATAATTGCTTAGTACTAGCAGTAATATTCCATTTAAATTTTTGTTTGGTTTATTTTGATAAAAGTTTTGTGGACACTTTCTCTGTTGAATGAGGAAATTTTGATGGTGTAGAAAAGAATTCTGCTAAATCTGTAAAATGTAAAAATACTTATTAATATCTGTTCAATTTGTCCTTACTCAACTTGTGATACTGGAAACTTCAAAAGACATTTGCTTGTGCATGGTGGAGAGCGTCCTTTCAGGTGTAATTTTTGTGGTAAATGCTTTAGTCAAAAAGCTCCTCTCAAAAACATCTTAATGTACATTATCAGTAAGAAATATAATGTTAATTCTGATCATGTAACATTTCATGCAATTTTTTCAATGTGAAATTTCTATATTCTAAATAGTAATAAATTCCATTTTAATATTTGAGTCATATTTCATTATATTTTATATTATTTTTTGCTGTAAAGTTGTATTTACTACTTAATATATATATATATATATATATATATATATATATATATATATATATATATATATATATATGTGTGTGTGTGTGTGTGTGTGTGTGTGTGTGCGTGCGCGTATGTATGTATACAGTTATGGGAAATATATTTATTCATCTTTGTTTCTTTTGGTTTTAAAGTAGTTCAATCAATTTTAGCATTATAGTTATAGATTTGTTATTCATTACTTAATACTTCAAAATAAGTAAGAACTATAAACTTCCAAGGATGTTTTCATTTAAAGCATTGTATGTTATTTTATCTTTTTAGTTCATTTAAATTTTACTCTTTAACTTTGTTGTTCTGTTTACATTTGCTATGTAGATGTAATGTTAATTAAATGTGACCTGAACATTGGATACCAAATGCAAGTACCTATATTTTAAGGATTTTGCAACAATTTTATTTCTTTCCTTAAACAGAAGATTTTTTAGTAAAAGAAATATATTAAAATCAATAAATGTAAATTATAAATGGTAAGTTTGAAAAAAAATGTAATATGTATGCAAATGTGAATATGTTTGCAAAACAGTCAAACATATTGTTTTTAAATTTTATCATTGTTATTATTTGTACATTTGTTTAATTTTATCATTGGTTAATAGACAGAATTGAATTTGTGAGCATTTATTACTCGAATCATTTCCAGATGTTGATATGTGATATTTTTGTACTTTGCACTTTTTTTCACGATATTACATAGCTCTTCATTTCTGAATAAGAGGATGTCTTTCCTTTATTTATGAATAATTTGTGTCATTATTAAATCTTTTGTATTCTTATCTTCTTTGTCAGTTTGTTTTCACTTCATTTTCTGCCCATTGATGTTCACTAAATAAATACATATCATAGAGAATAATTTGGCATTTTATGAAACACATTTACAGTCATATGTGAATGATTTAAATTCCTTTTACAGATGAATGTACTAAATATATTATGTTTACATACTTAGATTATTAACTTGGCACTTATAACTTGAATTAAGATTAACCATTAACATATCTTGACTTTTGCAACATTTTTGTTTAAAAATTTGATATACTTTCAAGCAATTTTTTTCATATATCTTAAATATGTATATTTTTTTATTAACTGATTATTATTTATATCAAAATTAATATTTCAATAAATGTTGCAAATATATTTCAAGTGATATAGATGTAGAAACTATACTTATTTCATTTTTTTTTTTTTAATTCCTTAAGCTTTTATTTGATTATCCTCATGACTTGTACAACCCAGCTAACAACAATAACTTGTATATTGATAAAAAGCCTATAATTTTCTATTCTGCCATAAACATTTTCCCTTTCAATACTATTCATTTATATGATTTTGATCAACATTGTTGAATTGAATACTGTGTAAAATAAATTATATAAATTTATATATTATTCTTTACATTAAACAACAAATTACAACTGGAGTTGTTATCACATTTAAAAAATCAGATAGAGCTTGGAGGCATTTCCAATAAACCCATGTATATTTTCATCTTTGGGTTGAATAAAAATATGTTACTAATTGTTTGTTAAATAAAATTGTACTCTTCATCACAAATTTCATTTATTTTCCCTTTTGTTTTGATTTTCACATACAGAAAGATTTTCTACATTGTTATTTGACGCTTTGATAAGTTTCAATATTTCAGTATTTCTCAAAAATATTGATTTATCCTTTTTCCCTATCTTAACTGGTTTTATTGATGGTCAAAGCATTGTATAAAAATACAGCTTAAGAAGTATTTGTTTTACTTGTATAATTGCCATATGATTTTGTTGATTATGTGTCATGCAACTGAGCTGGCAGTTTTTCTGTCCATAAATGAGATAGTCAATGTATGTGAAAAAATCATGACAAGTTGCAGAACTCTTTGTTATGAATAAACTTTCCATTATGGGGATGGTCTTGTCCAAAATAGCAATTTAATTGTTATTCATGTACGTTGCAGGGTAATCGTGTTTGGCAGAATACCATGATATAGCTGTCTAACCATAACTGATCACTCTTGGTATTATAGAAGCCAGATTGTAAGTATTATATGACTTGTAAATCTGGGGGGGTAGCATTTTCCATATTTAAATTCACCAAAAGTTGGAAGCAATTTTTAAAAGAATTGCATATGTTTTGCTCCTTTTTTTAAAGTGCTAGAGATGAGGCATACATTTTTTATATTTTAAGTTTCACCCTACCTTAACAGTTATTCAACTATTTTATAAATTGTTTAGTATGCTTTTAATATTTAAGTAAGAATTTGATGATATAAGAAAAGTTGTTTAAACAACTTCAGCACTTTCATAATAGATTCTCATATACAGGGAAAGATAGAGAAGTATAGGAATACATTTTCTTGTTTTTAATTAACATTTTGTAACATTATATTAATATTGTATTTAAGCATTTTATTTAAACATATTTGTGAATTGTCTTTTGGTTATAATTGTTTTATACTAGCTGTAACATTCTGTTTAAATTAAAAAATTTTGTTTATTTTACACCTGATTTCTAATTGTCTGTTTTATAGGAGTTAGAAAAGGCAACTGTCTGAGAACAACAATTAATATGTGTCCTGTTTGTCCATATACTACTTACAAAATGAGTAACTTCAAAAAGCACCTGCTTGTTCATAGTGGAATACGTCCTTTCAAGTGTGAAACTTGCGGTAAATCTTTTAGACAAAAGGAACACCTCAAGTCCCATTCATTGACTCATTTGTCTCAGAAATGCAAACTTTGTTTTCAAACATTCTATGGAAAAGAAGGTTTGATGCATCATATGCAAACAAACCATATCTTTAATGTTTGAAATTTAACAACTTAATTGTCCAACATTTCATCATATTTTTTTAATTTCCTTCTCTTCCTTTATTTTTAAAATTCTCAACTTCATTTATACATATGATGTAATATTTTATTCTGGATTTTTTTAACTTCTTTGATGTATAGGTTTACTATTATTACATTCTTGCTAATAATATAAACAGATATATTTTTCAAAATCTTCAATTTTTCACTCACTACCATAAGCAATATCCCCTTCAATTTTAGTCTTTTTTAAGATTTTATTTTGCATTGTAAAATTTAATACAGCTTTGAATATATAATTGTACTTTTCTGTTACATTGTTTTCTGTAAAAAGGAAACTTCTGTTTAATTGCATGATAGAAGTTTCATTGCTTGTTATAAAAAGAAAAGTAGGAATGTGTGTTTGGAAAGAGCTGATCTGTAAAATATATTTACTATGTATATGTTAGTTTTTACTTTCTGAAATAAACAATAAATATATTTACAACCTTATATCTGCTAAATATAAGAATATAACTAAAGTTTTACAATTTTGTTTTATACAAAGCTAAATTTTAACTTCTAAAACAAAGCTTACAAGCCTATTAGTAGGTATGACAAAATATAGAAACACACATCATATATAGCCCTGACAAGTATGGTGTAAAATCACCTTCAGCATTTAGAACTAGCTGCAGTCATCTTGATGTAGTTAGATAAAAGTTCTGTATAATTTTTAGGAGAATATTATGCATTCTTCTTGTAAAATGTTGATTAATTCCTTTAATGATGAAGCTGGGTAGCACACTGAAACATTTATCTCTGACTCAGGTACTATTAAGCTTATCAAGGGATTATACAGATCACTGCAGATATGGAACTGCACCTTAATTCTCAGAAAAATAGTTCTAAATGGTTTTATATGTGTGGACAGGGGTTTGCTATAGTAATAAATAGCACCACCTACTGAAAATAAACTATGCATCATGGGAATGACTCATTCACTTAAAATGATTATAAAGGTATTGTTAGTAGTCTTACTTGAATGGCTGCTTATACTATGATTGAATTCCTACCATGTTACCCTCTTAAGAATAAAAAAAAATCAGATTTTAGGTAGATAGGATTTGTAAATATTTGGGTATCATTCTTATGTAAATTGGCCATAAGTTAAAAACAGCTCAAATATTAATAAAGTTATTTAACCCCTTAAAGCACAAGGTTTTTTTTTTCTGCAGAAAAGGAATATGTAGGTATAGTATAAGTTATTTTTTGCAGTTTCAGTTGTTGGGGTGACTAGGGAGCAGGAAAGGTGTAAAAGTTATAAGGAAATTGTTATACGAACAAAGTGTAAATGATTTGATTACACGTTTATTTTGCCCATATTAGACATGCACAAAAGTGTTAAGGGGTTAATGACATCTTTCTGTTATTAAAATGTTATATAATTGTTTACTCGTTAGTCCATAAAAATCTTGCTTGTGCAATTTTTTTTATGCTGCATTTTATGGAATTTGGAATGACAACATTTAGGTCAACAATCATTTTTGTAGCTACAGAATTCAAATTTACATTTTTAACCAATAATTTTTCTTATCATATATTATCTGCCCTGTTTCAATATTGTCAGAGTCACCAGTGCATAAAAATAGTGCTCAGAAGTATTTGCATTATGTAAGTTACTTATTCACCCAACCCAGCAAACGCCATACGGGAATTTGCATTATGTAAAAAAGACAAATGCATTTAGAAATTGTGCTAACCAAAAATATAAAGTAAAACAAGAATTTGGTAAAGTGTTTCTGTATTTATGTGCACCACATACGTATATATATATATATATATATATATATATATATATATATATATATTGAATGTATATATACAGAGACATAACTACCCTTTTTTTTTCTGTATATTCTTGACTTTAATAATCCCTAGATCTTCAGAACCTTATGCTCTTTGAATTCTTAATTTATATAAAGTGTATTTTTATTTCATACATAAAATATTTTGTTTATCATTTTGTTATAATAATGTCATGATGATCTCATGATTTACTTAATTTGGGAGAATCTTTTATTTATTTGCTTTTTATTTGAAGATGCTTTTCCATGGTAATTAATTCATTGTAAAAAACATGAGAGTTTTATTAAGATATTTTGTACATTGTTTAATCTTTTGTAAATATTGTACTATTTTTATAACTTGGACTATTTCTTTTGTTGTATTAACATCTTTTTCCTGTTATTAAATTATTTTGTGCTTCTTGAGGACTATAATTCTTCCTTTGGGTTAAGGTTTAATTTTTAAATATTTACTTAATGATACAAGACATACGCAAAATATTCAGTGCATTATGTAAATGAAACACAAAACATTTAGAAGTAAATTATGTAAACTAAACTAAACTAAAAAAATTTTTTCAAAGCTTTGAATTTAAAAATATTTACTTATTGGTACAAGGTATACTTAAAACATTTAGGAAATTATTTAAATGAAGCACAGAGTAAAATATTTAGATATAGATTATTTGAAGTAAACTAAAAATGATTTTTTTTCCTGCAGTAGGCTTTGTATGAACAGAATATATGTGCTTTTATCTGAATTCAAACAAATTTTTTTTTCAAAGTTAGATAAGGATTTCATATATTTTTTTTCTTTATTACCAACATTTTTATTAAATCATGTATGATTTTGGCACAAATATTGTAATAATTCCTTTATCTACTTCCTGATAAGTTAGAATGTAAAAATTTCAAATAATTATTTATATTCAAATACAATTCATAAATTAATCATAAAAAGCACATGATTATAGATGAATCAATTATATGACCAAATAGTATAAAATTTCCATGTTCATCTAAGTTTTTGGAAGTTTCATAATATTCATTCAGTTGAGGGCAAATTTCATTCACGGTTAAGCTAATAAAATCTACACATAAATGAAAATGAAATATGAATAACTGTTAACAAATAAAAGTTACTTGAGACGTAAGATTACTTATTAGTTCTTTTTAATTCTTTTGTCACATGGAGGTGTTAGTTAATTTTTTCCTTTAAAAATGTATGTGTGTGTCTATTAATGTACTTTAAATGGATCTATACTGTTCTATAACTTTCATATTATAAGTTTTCTCCAACCTTAACAATTATTAAACTATTTTATAAATTGTTTAGTACTCAGTCAATGTTGAGACAACATTATTAGCAGTGCTAAGAAAGTTGTTTGGATAAGAACTTTAACACTTTCATGCTAGATTGATAATTCTGACATACAATGAAAGCTAGAGAAGCATAAAAGTACTGGAGCTTTTTCCATAAGGACTTTTTCTAATATTCTTATAATTATGTAGCATTTAAGGATTTTAATTAAACATAGATTTTTTTGTAATTTTTTTTTATACTGGAAGTAATATTCTATTAAATTTTTTTTCTTTTAATATTTTATTCATTTGTTTTACATTATTTCTAATTATCTGTTTATAGGAGTTAGAAAAGGCAAGCGTCCAAGAACAATTAATATGTGTCCTGTTTGTCCATATACTACTTATATAACAAGTCACTTCAAAAAGCACCTGCTTGTTCATAGTGGGAAACGTCCTTTCAAATGTGAAACTTGCAATAAATCTTTTAGACAAAAGGAACACCTCAAGGCCCATTCATTAACTCACTTGTCTCAGAAATGCAAGCTTTGTTTTCGAACATTTTATGGAAAAGAAGATTTAAAGTATCACATGCAAACAAACCATATCCTTGATGTTTGAAATTTAATTTAAAATTTCTTTTTATCATTTTTTTGCTGATTTCTTTCTTTTTCATTATTTTTAAAGTTCTCATTTTCATATGTAGATCTAATCAATATTTTACTGTGGAAAATTAAAAAAATTTTTTGAAGTATTACTTTATTGTAGAAAGAGGATTTTATCTTATTTTAGCATAAAATTTAAAAATGACTTTGTCTCATGTTTGTTAGAATAAAGGAAAGTAGAATATGTATGACATATCCTATGCCTCCATTTTAAATTAAGTTACTGTTTTCAAAATCTCTTTAATGCAGCAGTTTTTTTAGCATTTATCTTTAAAAAATAAATAAATAAAAACCTTTGAAAAGGAAGTTAATTGTAAAATGTAGTGTTACATTTTTTTCCTGTTTTTCCTCATTTTGTTTTAGTCTACCCCATTAATACTTTTTCACAAACATTTCTGTATTTTGGACCTTTGCAAAATTTCAGAAGAGTATTTTATGTGCTTTAGCCGTTTGTTCAATAATTTTTTATTTGTTGGCATTACTTAATTGTATTTGTTTTTAAATGATGGGTGAATACTTTTTACCCTTGATTTTATGTAAACTTAACTTTATTTTGTTATACTTGCATATTTATACAGAATATTTTCTTTTAAGATTTACAAATCTTTTTTAAATTAGTTGTCATAAAGTAAAAGAAATGTTATGTCTTGTACAGAAAACATAAAAGATATTACTTCTAGTAAATTATTATCTAGGTGAAGTACATCTTACTTCTTTTTATAATATCATTTGCAATATTTATAATTAGGCTAGATGGTCACCAGATGTAGTGTGGATTAGATTTGAGCATTAAAAAGTTCAGCACAGTTGGATAAAGTTGTGAGGGGTTAGAAACCAAATGTAGAGTACAGCAGAAGGAGTCAGTTGCCCTGCAATGTTTAAAACACTATGTCCTAGCAGATGTTTGGGATGGAAAGGGAGAAAAGACAGGTAAAGTTAGCTTTTAAAACCAAACCAAACTGTGGCCAAGTCTAAGCAGAATAAAGTTGAACCTTGACATGGATAAGAAAAGTCAAATTTGCTCTGTATCTGATAGCCACACTTGAACTGGATACCATGATTTATAAATCACAAGGTTAGTCCACTATACTCAAATGCAATAATCAGCTCTGCATCTGGTGGCTGTCTAGTGTTACTGTTTCTTCTGTTGTGTTGGCTGAATTATGCATATTAAAATACAAAAAATACTAACTCATGACTGATGTTATGCTTTCACAACATTGGCAGAATTTTTTTTTATTATTATTATATTATTTTCTAAAACACTTTTGTATATATAAGACAAGATTAAACATCCATGAGTAAAAAAACTCTTATGGTTCAAAACTTTTGTTTAAAAATTATGTTCATAACTTCTAGCAAAATTTAGTATGGTTATTATACTACCTTTATTTAGTTTTTGAGTCATAATTTTTAGAGGAATATTTTTTTAGACTTAGATTTTGTGTAATAATAACAATTTTTATTTTCATTTAATTTTGTATATTAAAATAACTTGTCTGAATTTTCATAAATGTGAAATAAGTAAAAGTAAAGGATGCATAGTAAAACTTCTAAATGTGTTTTCTTTTTTTTCATATTTGTATAATGAGGTTGACATTTTTATAAGGAAGCTGAATTATTTTTCATTGGTTATCAAAATACTATAATGTTGTTAAAAAAATTAAAAGAAAAACACAAGTCTTTATAAATTGAACTTATTACTTACTTTCAAAACTTTTTCAGTGTTAACTCCAGCCTGTTTTAATATCTGATTTCATTACATAAGATTCACAGAGAGTGTCATTCAAATATCACAGTCTCATGCATTATTTTCTGTGAAAGTAACAGAATTAAGAACCATTTAATAAGCCATTTAATAATGCATTAATGTTAAGAAATTATTTTTATAAGGAAATACTAAGATACTCCCTTCCTGATGTTTTGAGTTGCTTTTTTATTAACTCACAGCAGTAGCACATGCAGAATTTCTGCCTAGAAGAGGCTAACTATCCAAACTGTATGTTTATTTAGGGAATCTTCAATTTTAGAATTATATTTGAAGGTTGAATATTTAAAAATTTGATTTGAAATTTATTGTACCCACAACTAGGAAATAGAAACTAATACTTTACTTAACCATTGCAAATTTCAAGTTGCTCTTGGTAAATGTTGTACGTTCACTTACACACAGCTGTCTGGAAATTTTGAGAATCTTATTGATAAAAGTCATCTAAAGCAATACATGTACCACTATAGTTATTACTTTCTATTGATATTATAATTAAGTTTTACATTGTTTATTAAAATATGTCATGAATAATATACTGGCTAGCATTATTACTGACACCATAGTTAAGATATGAGTTTTCTTCTTTAGTTTTATTTGAAAAACCAACATAACTAAAGCTTACATATTTGTATCTTATTGTCAACAAGGGTAATCAGTTATTCCCATTTTCTTTAAATAAGTTCAAAGCATATACAGCTTTTTTATTTTGTAATATGGTATATGTGCATTTAAAAAGTCTAAAAAAGAAAGAAAAAAATATTAACTCCCATAATGGATTTGAGCCCCCTTAGCTCCCCCTGGGATTTAAGAACAGGATTGACAAAATTTAGCAGTGACTCATATCCTGTTCAATTTTGTTTAAAATTGAAGATAAATTTTACTTTGCTTTTTAGAGGAATACAAGTTCTATTTTATTGTAAAATATAATCTATGATTATTTTCAGTATGTAACTTTTTCCTTGTAGATACAAAATTATGCTTTATACACACTTATTTTTCTCTGCTGTAACTAATAAATTGTATTAGTAATAAATAATGCATATTAATTTGTGACTCAGGAATTTTTGTTTTATTGCATTAACTTTACATTTATATTAAATGTAATTTCAATTAAATTAACAATAAATTATAAAAATTGTTTAGTTTAAATCAAAGGCATCCTTTATAGATGTCTGTAGTATGCTCTAGATTTATTTTATTTTTTATTTAAAAAACTGCAATATAGTCAAACCCTGTTATAATAAACTTCAAGGGACCAAAGATTTTGGCCCATTCAGAAAAATGTTAGGTGGAACAAAACATGTAACTCATTAGTTACTCTAAATATTGTACAATAATGAAGCAATTAAAAAAATGATTTTTGTTGATTTAAATTAACTAAAATTCATGAAATTAAGTTGACCATTTGTGTATCAAGTAATATGAAAAAAATTATAAATTTTACTTTTAATTGTTGCTCACTGCTGCTGATATTAACAATGTTTTATAAAATTATCTGTCAAATACAACAAAGGACTTTAATGCTTTTCCTTCTAATGTTTGTGTAGAAAAAATTTTATTAATTTTAAGCTACACTGAAGAGCCAAAAAAATCTGTTTTATCTGCCTAATGTTATGTAGGGCCATCACAAGCATACAGAAGTGTCGCAACACAATACAGCATGGACTCAATTAATCTCTGAAGTAGTACCCATGCACGTCCATCCACTTGATACGAAGCAAGACTCATCAGACCAGGCAATATGTTTCCAGTCATCAAGTCCAATGTCGATGTTGACACTCCCAGGCAAAGCATAAATCTTTGAGTGGTGCAGTAACCAAGAATACACTAGTAGACCTTCAACTCTGAAAGCCCATATTGATGATGTTTCATTGAAGGTTTGCACACTGACACTTGTTGATGGTACAGCATTGAAATCTGCTGCAATTTGTGGAAGGGTTGCACTTTTGTCGCATTTAAGGATTCTCCTCGGTCATCATTGGTTTCATTCTTGTGCAATCTTTTTCGAACCACAGCAATGTTGGAAATTTGATGTTTTACCAGATTCCTCACTACTTCGGAGATACTATGAGACATAGTATCTTCGAGTCTATGTCCCATAGTATCTAGTAGTATAGCCATGTGCTGACTATACCACTATCAAACTCACTTAAAGCTTGATAATTTGCATTGTAGCAGCAGTAACTGATCTAACAGTTTTCCAGACACTTGTTGTTTTACGTAGGCATTGCTAACAACAGCGCTGTATTCTGGTTGGTTCTTTATCTCTTTATTTACATGTACATGCCTATACCAGTTTTTTTTTCTTCAGTGTATTTGTTATGATTATGATATTACAAACAAAATACTCTTTTCATAGCTGGGTAAAAAAAAAAATTAAAACTTCTAATTGATAATATAAAAAAAAAGATGTATGTTATATCGAATTTCTAGAATTTGGGGAATTTGTTTTAAACGGATAAAATGATATTAAAATTTATAAAAATATGATAGAACCAAAATTTCTCTTCATCTGCCAAAATATTTAGAAGTTCATCATATGCCTGGTTCACTGTAACAGTAGTCAACTGTAATTTTAATTTTTTTAAAGGATTATTTTTATTGTTAAGATATCAATTATACAGCTTATGTAAAGTATTTTTTTTTAATTTATAAATTATATATTTAATTGCATTTTATGAAGTTGGTTGTTATATGAATCTAGTCTCTGTACCAACATTATCATATTTAATTTATCCAGACCTTTAATGTTATATTTTCTATCATTAAGATTAAAATATTCAACTTACCTCTTATATTTCAAAAATATTTGTTTTGCAAAGAGGAATTCCAAATTAATAAAAGATTCTTAGTCATTAAAGGTTTTAATCCAAATTCTTGCTGTTTGAAAAGTAGTTCTTTATGTTTAATTTGATTATTTCCATTTGATTGTTTTTAAAAAGTTTTATTTATTGTAATTTTAGCAGGAACTACATTTATTAATTTAGCTTTAAATTGTTTTGACTTGCTGTATTCTTTATATCTTTACAAAAATATTTTCTGTTTAATAATTATTCTGAATTTTATAAAAGTTTGTCCAGTAATAAAATGTTTTTCTGATTTTTTAGTTCTAGTAAATTTTATGCATTATTAATTTTTGTATTTTATATTTTAAATGTATTATTTCTCTCTTATATTTCATTCTGTGTTTATTATTTAATGTTATCATATAAAATAGAAGTATAAATTTTTGTGAAATTTTTTTATATTTGGTTATTTACTCTTTGATTTAAACTTTTTCAACTTGTTTTAGGTACATTTTATTCTGAAGCTGTTGATCAATCTAAATCCAGAAACACTGGAAGTGGCATCATAAATGTGTGTTCATTTTGTAATTATTCAACTACTAATTATTTCTGTTTTAAAAGGCATATGTTATCTCATACTGGGAAACGGCCTTTTAAATGTGATGTTTGCGGTAAATCATTTGCCCGGAAGGATTATCTCAAAGTTCATATTCATACTCATACAGAAGATCGACCTTACTGTTGTCAAGTGTGTGGAAAAAGCTTCTTAACCAGACAAAATCTAAAATTACATGTTTGTTCTGTAAGAATACATTGATTTTTAGTTAATAGAATTTCATTGGGCCAAATCTTAGACAGAGGTGCCTTGACTTGCAAGTTTTGTTTGTTCTGTAATGTAGCTTGTATCTCAAATGTATTGTCAATGTTTTACATTAAGTGAGCTAAAAAGCTAATATATTCTTATTTCTATTCCTAGGACCTCCTCTGAGAAAATTTATTTTATTACATGTTTTTAAGGAAGAAAAATGTGCTTAAAAATAAAGAATATCACAGTGCATTACAATAAATGTACCACAATACACTGGTTATATAAAGAATGTATAGCAGGGTTTTCAACATTCTCTTGATCTGTAGGCTATTTTATCCTCTACAAACATATTGGGAGCTAAAGAAGGGTAAAAATTAAAATGTCAACTAATTTTTTTAGCTAGTAGTTTATACACCTAAAGAAAAAAAAATGAAACTAATTTTTTTTATGTACTAAAAATATATGCATTTAAATTTCAGTTTAGCACCTATGTGTGTATTATTATTTTAAGTCTAATTAGTAGCCAAAAATTAAAAGTACTCAAAGTTATGTATTTTAAAACTGGGTTTGAGCACCGGATATTAGTTTCATTGATTCAAGCATGTTGAAGTGCATTCTCAAATATTCTTTTTTGAATTTAAAAGAAAAAGAGATCAGATTAAAATTTGGATTGTTTTTCCAGTTTACAATATTTCATTCATCAAAAGCATATATATATTTAGCAAATAAGTCTATAGTTTTGTTCATAATACTCAAATTAGGCACCCTATTGGTATATGGAAAATATTTAAATTTTTATTAAGAGATTAATTTCTTTAGATGCAAAAATCAACTTAAGTTTACAGTGGGCCTGAACAATCATGCCTTGCAAAATGTAAAAGCTTCAGAAATAGGATGAAAAATTGAGAAAAAGAAACTGCCTTAATACCTAATATTATCAATTTTTTAATACACATTTATCAATTTCCATACCAGTAGCCATTTCAGAATCAGGAGGATAAGCAATAAATTAAAAAGTTTTCAAATCAGAATAATACAAATGATGGTTTAAATCAACTGATAAAAGGTTCTTTATATTTCACAACAGAAATCCAAAATACAGTTCTATTGAAAAATTATTAAAAATTTCCCTTGCTTTAATGTTTTGGTCAAATTATCAGTTCCATTTATATCATCATGGTGATTTTCCTAAATAATATTCAAAGTAGTTAATTAGACTGTAAATTCTATGTCCATGCCTTGGCTTTAATTGAAATTTTTTCTAAATTCATTGTTTAGTTAAATATTTTTGGTTGTATATTATTAAAGACAAATATATATGTGCAAAATTTTTACTTATGTATGTTTGCAACAATAGGAATAGTAAGGTAAGAGAATAAATGTATGGTAAAATAAATGCATCTCCAGCAGGACATTGTTGATTACCTAAAAGCTTGTTATAGAACATTGAAAAGCATTCTGCTATGCAGACTCAAAGCAAAGTTCTAACCTGAGTGATGACTCATAACTCCAACAATGTTGTAAGTCAAGGTATTACTATTATTGTGAAAATGAAGTCCTAATAAAGATGACTTTACTATATGCATTTATATAAGGTTACTTAAAAAAAAAAAAAATGTTTTTATTTCTATATTTTTCTGTTAATATATTCTGGATATGTAAAAATAATTTTCCTAGTTTGTCTTTTTGAGACTTTGTTATTATTAGTTGGAATTTTTAAAGCTGATTTCTTTTATCATCTATAAAGTATTTTTGTTATCTAGAAAGTACTAAAGGTCGATAATTTTTTCACCATATTACTTTCAGAAAGTGCATTAAAAACAAGTGAGTCAAAGACAATGATTTCTCATAAATAACTGGGTGGTTGAGAAAATTTTGCAGTTTTTAAAGTTAAGATTTAAATATAAATTACCTGTTGAGTGCGACATAAATTTCTATAAATTGATGTTAGATTCCAAATCAAGTTATATTTTAAAGTTGGCCAAAATTGTCCTGGGGCTTAATGTGTGAAAAGTGATTTAAATATCAATCTGTATTAAAATAGAATCATAATTGTTATGAATGGCATACACATTAATTTTCTCATGCAATCTGCTTTTGGAAATTGTTATATATGATTTTGTTTTTTCTTTCAAATGTAGTCAAATTAAGTGCATTTTATGAAATACTTTTGATGTGTTATCAATATACGATGTGTATATCGTCTTTACTTATTTTCTGTAAAATCCATAATTTTTATGTAAGATAAAAATTTTTTAGTATTTTAAATTGTAAATTTGCCTTATTGAACATTTTTTTACTTTAGTATTATTAGATATTTGTAAAGGATTTAAAATTGTAACACTGTTTTTCAAATTTCATTAGTTGTTTCATTATATTTAATTCATTTCAAAAGAAAATATCTTGTATGGAATGATAATGAACTGAAATTATTTCTGTATAAAAACTTTGCATTCACTTATATGTATTAAATTTTATAATCTCATTCCTCAATAATTTTCTTGTGCCTATTAATTAAATACATTTTCTGTCATTAATCAGATTTAATCTTCTTTCCTTCCTATAAAAAATTTCCATAAATTTAAGTCTTTTATTTTGTATTCCTTGCATTGTATTTCTTTCCTTTTTTTTTCTTTTTAATCAAATCTATTATGATGAATATGTAACTTTTATGAATAATTTTAAATTAATAAACTTGATTTTCTTCACATTAATTTGTAAAAAAAGAACACAATGTATACTTTTTCTTTTTTGATAAATAAAATAAAATAAATAACAGGTGAAAATATCTTTGTTTTAAAGCTGTTTAAATATAAGCAAATGTAAATAATTTTTTATGAATTTTGTATGATATGTCACATGAGTAAATAAGAGTAATATTTTTTATTTATATCTCATTTATGCTTATCTGTTATCAGTGTGTATGTAATAAAAATGATGAATGCATAATGTTTAGAATATATAGTTATTTATATATATTTATATTCAATATTAATGCCTGTGTGTAAACTGTAGTTTGCTTAATAATCTCAGATATTTGTAAACATTTCATAATGTGTTTTGTATAATACTAATTAAATAAATTATGGAGATTTTTTATAATAAATATGAATATTTTTTCTTTTACAATTATGGTTGTATTTGTTAAAGTATTATGAAAGTTATTGATTCTATCATAATCATGAATTATTTAGTTTTTATTAAGATTTTAAGGATTTTTTTTTTTTTTTTAGGTTTTGTTGATATGAGTTATGACATATCTTCTCTACCTAAAAAACGAACTTTACACTTGTGTAATATGTGTTCCTACTCAACATCTTCATTTTGGTATTTCAAACAACATCTCCTTACACATTCTGGAAGTAAACCTTTTGTATGTAACATATGCAAAAAGTCTTTCAGACAGAAAGGTCATTTGAAGATACACTTGCTTACACATAGTTCTGAACGGCCTTTTAAATGTGGAAAATGTGGAAAAAGTTTTCTAACTAAACAAAATTGTAATAAACATGCATGTTATGCAATTGCTAACAGGGAGAAATCCTTATAGTATTTATTGTTTCTTGCATTTGTTTGATCTTTATTTTTGTAGTAGTAGAGATGCATAGTTTTTACTACATTTGAAAATGAAAAAAAAAAAAAAAAATTCACAGATGTTGTAATCATGCAATAAACATACTTTTTATCTTTATGATTTGTTCTTATTATGTTAACATACTAAATTATACTATATATGCAAATATATATAACATACTATATTTGCTGTAGTATTTATATTAGGAATCAAACGTTCTTTATAAAAAATGCACTATGTGTAGTGTTTTGTTTTTAGCCATGAAAATAAAATCATGGTATTTGTATAATTCTTTCTCTCCACTCCTTAAATTATTCATGCAACAAAGTTATATTCTGTTATGCATTTTTAAACATTATCAAGTTAATTACAGATTTGATTAAGAACAGGCTTATAAAATAGACCTTGTTATTTTTCATTTTCTGTTACAATTGTCTTCTTTAAAGCAAAGTATTTTTATTAATAAAACTTAGAATATCACATTACATGTTTATTTCAAAAATAAAATCAGTATCTACAAAACAGAAAGAAGACATGTAGCAGCATGAGCTAATTTTGATACATGAGGGGTTCACAACCAGAATAAACCAAATCTTTTTTCTCCTTTACAAGAAGAAACCATTTGCTGTGTTTAATAGCTTATTATTTAATATATATACATATGTACATGTGGTAGAAAATACCTTAGATTTTAAGAATTTTCTAAAATTAATATAAATTTTCTGGAGTTAATTATGATCCAGAAATCTTAACACTCGATTTGTCTGAACTATTCCAAAAGGGCTTGGTTCATTTTGTTTGTGAACATCACATGTTCTGTAAATTTAGATTTTCTGTAAATATAAATATAACTTTTGTTCTATAAATATAGATAGAACTTTTGTCGAAAGTACTTCATTGAAGTATTAATGTGAGTGAGTCTTAGATGTAGAATTTTATTAATTATTTATTTATAATTTGGTTAAAATTATGTACCATTTCTTCTCCAATTAGATTAAATGTTACTTAAACTGTAGGATAAAGTTTAAAATTAGGCATACAAAACTACTCTAAAGAGATGGAAGTTAAAAATTATTGCTTTTATCCTAAGCTTTTTTTTTTTTCCTTCTTTAAAAAAAAAAAAAATATTCAATGAAAATTTTGGAATAATATTAAAGTCTTGAAATCATTAAAAGTGAAATTTATCTGTTGTTGAATTCCTCATTTATATTTACCAAATATGTTCCAGAATTCTGAAATGTTTCTACGCAAAATAAAGATTAATTCCTATGGCTAACTATATACTTTAAAAATTATTTTAAAATAAAATTATATTTTCCTTTTACATCAGTGTGTTATTTGAATATTCTTTCAAATAAGTTATTTGAATTTCATACTGTGTACAAAGTTTTGAAATATTTAAAAATATTTGTAGCAAAATTTGGTTTTATTTATTTTCTGATTTATAAAAACTGAAATAGTTTACTAAAAAAACATGAAGCAAAGTTTTATTTATTATTTTATTTGATTATTTGGTTAGACTGGTCTGTTTTAGATTGCTATTTATGTTCTTTTTAATGTTTCTCAATATGAATCTTTATGCTACTTTTTTTTATATTTCCTTTATCTCAAAGAATTATGAAAATACATTTTTAATTAAATCTAATTTTGAATATTATATTTTAATGTGTTCTAAAAAATTGCAAATAAATTGAATGATTACTTTAATTTCTTTTGTATGCTTTATGATAGTTATTCATAAGTGTACTATGGATCTTTTATTAATAGCCAATTCAGGATTTATATAGTTCAATTTTGAAGCCCATAAAAGATCTTAAGTCATAAAGTGATACAACACTTTAAGATCATTATTAAAAATCTGTCAAAATATATTTTTATCTTTAATTTAATAAAAAGCATACTACTTTTAACTCTTTCATTCCTAGCCAAACATTTTCAAGATTTTTGTCTTTTTTTCCGAAAGATATCACTATTGGTTATTAGCTTTACACCTCCGTTTACATGTTCTGGTTCTTGCAGTATTTAGTCTATAATCCCTGCTACTAAGAAGACCGTATACTTGGCAGCAGAAAAGAGGGTGGAGGAAACTCATAAGTAACCAGTTCAGAGATCATATCATTCAAATCTAAAATTAATAAATGGACTGAATGAATTGATAGACTTGGTTTAAGATTTCGAATAAGTTACTTTGTGTACCCAGTTTATAATTTAACAATAGGGTCTAATTTTCTTAGTTAGAAAAATGATGTTTAGGGTTTTTATGTTATTTTGAGAAATTTTTTCATATTTTTTTCTATTAAAAAAGTAGTGCAAGTTCACTAGTACATTCAATATTACATTTATTGATATTGACTGTTTACTTCTTTTTACTCAAATGTGTCTTTCTGACAGGTAAAATAATATGAAATTTTGAAAAGTCTTAACATAAAATCAATAGAATTTTATAGACAGTTGTCTTCAATACATATTTTACAGGTAAACTCTATTTTGAATCTACACTTTCTGCATACAAGTTCAATCATGTTTACTCATGTATACTAACTGTTCAACAGTTTTCGTTTATTTCACTTTTATTTTGCTTTAGTCATTCATGTTTCATTTTTGCTGCTTCTTAAGGATTGAAATTATTGTAAGGATTGTAATATAAGTAACCTATTCATTTCAGCAATCTTTGTAGAAATAGGTATACAATTTATAGAAATATAAAACAGATCATTCAAAGGAAATGATTAAAAATATATATTCAGTATATTATGTTATTAAAAACCAATATGTGGTGTTTAAAGAATAATATTTACATATTTGTTATTTTAAGCTTGAAATCCAGAACTCATCAAATGGGTGGATTCTATAAATCTATTGTTAACTGTGGAACTTTTCTTTCATTTTCTGGCATAATTTTAAATAGCTTTCTACCTTTATGAGTTTAAATTCTTTCCATTTTCTTTTTGTATAACTTTTGATCAGGGCTTCTTCCAGGTCTCTGTAGAGCATTGGTGGTCTATGAACTCGGGGAAAGTGTCCTGTTAAAATTTTAAATTAATGGAAAATTAAAGCAGCTATAAAGATAAAGACAAAGGAAAAAGTTTTGGATCTCTGTTCAAATTAAGTTTAAAACTGTTTCTGAGAAAATAAATGTTATAAAGTACAAAATTGTACAGATGTAATCTTGGTTTTTCGGTGTTGACTATTATAGATGAGGAAATGAGAATAGCTATTTTACACATAAGGTGAAATATTGAAAATGTTTGAAAGGTTATCAAACCTATATATTCCATTATAATATATATATATATATATATATATATATATATATATATATGTATATATATATATATATGTGTGTGTGTGTGTGTGTGTGTATATATATATATATATATATATATATATATATATATATATATATATATATGCATGCTGTTTTATTTTATGATGTTTTATTTTATTGTGTGATGCAAAAATCTGGTAAAATTATATGCATTTTACAATGGTAAAAAAAATTAATCAGTATCTTACTTTATACAATTCAATAAGATTTTTAAAAAATTGTAAGCATTCTAATGTTATTAACCAGTTTTCTTTTATTTTTCAGGCCCAGTTGATTTTACCAATGAGATATCTCAAGCTAAGCAAAGAATTTTAAATTTGTGTGAAATGTGTCCTTACTCAACTCCATCATTTGCTCATTTCAAACAACATTTACTGACACATACAGGAAAAAAGCCTTTTATATGCAGTGTTTGCAAAAAGTCATTCAGACAGAAAGGGCACCTAAAGACCCATTTGCTTACACATAGTTCTGACCGACCTTTCAAATGCTTACAATGTGGAAAAAGCTTCTTAACCAAACAGAACTGCAATAAACATACTTGCCCTGCTGTTTCAAATTATTAGAATAATAAAATGGCTTATTTTTTATGTATGCTAATTGTTTTGATGATCATAATAGCTTGATAATAGCAGAGTGTGTAAGCCTTAACTTCACAGTTGTCATCAATCAACATTGATTTGACAGCCCTTTATGGGTCCTGGCCTTCCTCAGCAGCAGAGGCAAAGGCGTTATTGGAAGGTCTAAAAGCACCACTTTCCTAAAAAAAAAAGTGTGCCAAACATTATCATTTACTTTTTTGCTTTATTTCATACTCTTTCTTCACAACATTTAACTCCCCACACAACCTTCTAGCATTGGTTGCACATGTATAATGGTGCTTGCTTGTAAGTTCTACCACAAGGAGCAGACAGCTCACTAAAATACTCACAGGTTCTTAATTCCTTTCTTACAAGCTGTAATCCACCTGCTGCAAGCATCAGTTCTGGTTGTATATTGTTAAGTTCTTGGAACCTATAAGAACAGGCACAGACAGTTCATTTTCTACATCACAAAATTCACACAATTTCTTTATTATATTAATTTTGCATGTTTTATGCTTTTAATGATGTTATTGGCATCTTTAGAGAAAAAAGTAGAATCAACTTTATATAAGAAGTAGAGTTAAAATTTTTATATCCGAGTAAGATATAAATTAAATTTTGAGTAAAGAGTTTTTCCTTGAAATTTGTAGATAAAGTTGAGGCAAAATTTGATAATTCTTTTTTCTTGGAAAATTGGTATTATATATAATTTCCATTGTTTTTTCCTACAGATTTTATATGATTTGTATATATATATATATATATATATATATATATATATATATATATATATATATATGTCAACTCCATAGATAAGTGTATAAATCAATCCACTCTCAAGTAATCTTCTTCAGTTCTTTATTAATCCTCATCACACTCTACTCAGCAATGGCGTCTCATATTGGTGCCCAACTGCTAACAAAGGCAGTTTTTCACTGTTTCGAGGGGCCACAGGTCTGACAGTAGAAAGTGCATATCGCTCTCTGCCCAGATCATTGCGTGTGAGCCGTATTTATGTGACTAATAACTCAAGCCGCATCACTCCCATTAAAAGAATCCCTAATTAAAATCTCTTAAAAGTACTCTATATTTTAAATCCTGACATATATATATATATATATATTTATTTATTTATTTATTTATTTATATGTATATACATACATGCATATGTGTGTGTTTAGTTATTGAGGTACAGCATTTTCCTAATGTATAACTCATGTCTCCCCACTACTCAATAGTCCTCCCCAGGCTGCCCTCCTTCCTGAAATTGACTTCTAATTTTTTATCTTAAGCACTACAATCTTTATCTGTGAAATTTTTCCTTCTCCATTTAGGTGTATCCTTTTATCTCCCACAATGAGTTGCATTAAAGGCCCTCAGTGCAGTTTGTACTGCATTCATTATCAGTAGATTTCACTATTTAATTTTGTGAACTTGATAAAATTCTTATTATTATATTATTAATTTTATGTAATTTAGAATTATATTTTTCATGCTGTGTATTATTATTTAAAAAAAGCCCTAAAAATAGTTTTCAAAACTTTCCTTTCAAAGATTGTCATGACCTTCTCCTCCATCATCATTAGAGTTTACATTTCTGAAGCATAATGAAATAAGTGAAGGCTAATTTTATCATTACCTTGTATAAAGTAACTTTTGTCTTCTTTTTTATCAAATGAGATTTCAACAAAAGTCTTGATTAACCGTAGTAATCATTTTCTTAATTTCACACAGTTATCAGTTGTGTCCAAAAAAAGTTTCTAATCAGTTTACCTTCAGCCTCTGCAGAAGTAGATTAAAGAATGCTTGCAGTAAATTAAATCAACTCATGTACTGTTCTGATTTTTTATTCAAATTAAGCTCTTTTTATCAGCACTTTTATTTATTGCTGTAGCCGAAAGGAATGGGAAGAGATTGATGGGCTAGGAAATTCTGTGTTCACTGTATTGCATTTTAGCATTGAGATAAATGTATATTTTTAAACATAAATTTTTTAACTGCATACTTATTTTAATATTTAAATAATTTCATTTTTCTTAATTTTTATCCTTTTATTTTTAACTTCAATATTTTTGTTTCAAGTTCTTGACTGAATATATTTTATGAAACATATTCAAGATTGTACCTAAATTTTTAGATATATATATAATGTAAAATTTTATATACTTTTAATGCTATTTTTAATTGTTAGTGGTAAATTTTCTGTTTTTACTTTCTAAAAAATAGGAAAATAAACAATATCTCAATTAATTTTAGCCCTCATTTCACCCCCTCCCAAAAAGAATAATTAAAAATAAATAAAATAAAACCCTGGCTACAGCTTTGCTTTTATTACTTTGTATTGTGTATCAGTTTCATAAAATTATTCACCCTATCTTTAAGCTAGAACCTTGAAATTTTGTATATTGATGTATCTTCAATAACAATACATAAATCGAGCATTTCAGTTCACTTTTATTTAATTTCTTACTAGCCAAAGAAATAACACTTTTTACTTTTTTGACACATCGAATTGTTAGTTTTATTTTTGAAAAAATTATGTATACTTGTAATAATAGGTAGTATGACCAAAATGTCTCATTTGAAAGTAATAAAAAAATTGAAGATTTGTTAAAGTAATTTTTAATCATCTATTTTTTGTAAATTTTTGAATAATTAAAAATTATCCATTTTTAGCTTGTTTAATTTTTATACTAGCAGCACTTTTTTAAGAGTTTTTAGTTTTAATTTGATGTGGATTCGTACAGTGTGAAGTACAACTGTTATAATTGCTTATAAGACAGTTATATGGTTTTAAGATTCTTGATATTTTTATTTTGTTGTGTTTTTGTAAAATAAGCAGTTTTTACACGACTTAAACCTCAAACAGAGGCAAGTTTTTGGTTTTTCAGTTTAACATCACAGGCTAATTTTATTATCTAGGTATGTCATAAAAATTCTTTCTAAAAAATAGGAATCTCAATTAATTTTAGCCCTCATTTCACCCCCTCCCAAAAAGAATAATTAAAAATAAATAAAATAAAACCCTGGCTACAGCTTTGCTTTTATTATTTTGTATTGTGTATCAGTTTCATAAAATTATTCACCCTATCCTTAAGCTAGAACCTTGAAATTTTGTATATTGATGTATCTTCAATAACAATACATAAATCGAGCATTTCAGTTCACTTTTATTTAATTTCTTACTAACCAAAGAAATAACACTTTTTACTTTTTTGACACATCGAATTGTTAGTTTTATTTTTGAAAAAATTATGTATACTTGTAATAATAGGTAGTATGACCAAAATGTCTCATTTGAAAGTAATAAAAAAATTGAAGATTTGTTAAAGTAATTTTTAATCATCTATTTTTTGTAAATTTTTGAATAATTAAAAATTATCCATTTTTAGCTTGTTTAATTTTTATACTAGCAGCACTTTTTTAAAAGTTTTTAGTTTTAATTTGATGTGGATTCGTACAGTGTGAAGTACAATTGTTATAATGCTTATAAGACAGTTATATGGTTTTAAGATTCTTGATATTTTTATTTTGCTGTGTTTTGTAAAATAAGCAGTTTTTACACGACTTAAACCTCAAACAGAGGCAAGTTTTTGGTTTTTCAGTTTAACACCACAGGCTAATTTTATTATCTAGGTATGTCATAAAAATTACATTTAAAAGATTTGCAAGATGCCCTTATTTAAAATTTTAAAGGACATTAAAAATATGCTAAAAATAATAATAATGCTAAGGACTGTTAAAAAAGAACAACAAATAAAACTTGTCCCTTTAATTTTCTCTTTATTATTTCAGTTGTTATAAAAATTCATTCATATGGGTCATTTAAGTACTTAAAAAAATAATTTCAACTTTTACAAGATTTAAATAAATTATTTTTATGCATAAATTTCTTCCAAAGAAATGTTTTTTAATGTGATTTTTGTTCTCGACATTTGTGTTTGTTTTGTAATAATTGTAAAATTGTGTTGATTATTATTTGTTGTCTTATATACTTGTGCTTCCTTTGAGAAATCATGTAAAATTTTTCCACATGCCACAAAACTAAAATGCAGGTTTTATATATACTCTTTTTTTTTACAACTTTTTGCAGTTTTATAATATATTGGGTTACCTGGATTCAATCAAATGGGGAGGGGGTATAAATACAAATGATAGCATACAGAACATTTGATTGAATCACATAAGCACAATTTTATATCTGACTTTTTTCAAATCCCTAACTTCTAATTTTTTTTAATTTTTAATGTTTATTTATTGGTTTATTTATTTATTTACTTGTCAAGTTTATTTGTAAGGAAATTATAAAGATGCTGTTTGGCAGTCTCTGAAGAAGTGAATTCTGGGCCATTCAGAAAGTTTTGAAGCAATATTAAATAATGAAAATCAGAAAGGGCAAGATACGGTGATTATATGATATAAAATATCCCACCCATGCTCAAAAAGTCTGTTTGACATTCATTGGAAGATGGAGCCAAGCTTTATCATGAATGCTGACATCACCTCAATAATTAGTTAATTTTGGGCTTTTAGCTTTCCTTTCTGCCTTAAAGCTGTCATTTTAGTACAGTATTCTCTTGATTTTATTGATTTGGTATCATTAACTCACAACATACAATTCTCTTTTAGGCTTTTCATACATAAAGCATTTCTTCTTTTAGATTTAGCATCTGTTCAGATGTTACTGAAGATGAATGAATTGGCTTAATTAGATATTTTTCTTGTAATATTACTATGTTATCCACTTCTTATTTCCATTAAGAAACTGCTTCAAAAAAAGAGCCTTCTTTATTTCATTTCAGTAAAGAATCACTTGCTGAAAATTTAACAATTATATTTTACTCTGTTAAAATATGGGGGCATCAATACATCATTCCAGTTAAAATATTCTATATGCTACAAATGTGCTGCAATTTCCTAAATATTTAGTTTGTCTGATAGTTCCTGGACTGTATATTGTGGATATTAAGAGATAAATTTTAAAAGTTGTTCATGTTTACAGGGAATGATTATCAATACATCATCATCTTTGAGACTGAAATTTCTGCATTTAATTTTCTTAACCACATTCAAACTGTGTAATCAGAAGCAGTATTTTTTTTCCATATACAGTACAAGATTTACTTTTTCTTTTTCAAAATAAAAGAACATAATATGATAAAAATGAATATGTTGGCTCTGTTCATTTAACACTAAAGTGGAGTAAAAATAGTATCCCAAAATATTCTAGAATTATGCAGTGTAAGCAGAAAACACATATTTACACATCTGTTTCAATCAAGGTAGTTCTTTAACAAGGTGTTTAGAAAACAAACTCAACTGCAGGACTTTCCAGATTAACTAATTCTTTCTAATTATGTGTTTTTATTTGAAATAACATCCCCAATTGTAATCACCTTATGGATATAATTTGGAAGTTGAATTTTTTTTTTAACTTTACAAACTGCATGTTTAAAAACTTATATAAGGTGGCAGGACTCTACACACACTCAGTCCATGCTTAAGACACTACTCAGTAATAGATAAAAGCACATCTGGCAACAAACACTGCACTAGATAATGGTTGGAAAATATGAAACATTCACAGGAAATAAAAGCTTAGGTCATTAGAAAAATAAATACTTTGAATATTAAAATGGACTTAAGATTGTGAAACACATGTTTGGTAGTATGAATGAGAAACAGTTTAAATAATCAAGGGGAAATAAATAATTCACCCTTTTTAAATATTTTCTCATCTCTTTTAATTACAATCTGCCCAATGTCATTTAATTTTTATTTTACCATATTTTATTCTTATTTAGTTTTATCATATTCAAGGGATTACCAAAACTTCTGTTTTAAAGTTTGTTGGTAATATAATTTGGTATTATAATTTAGTATTATTTTTAAGCATCTGGTAAATTAGCAGACCTGTGAAAAATCGAAAAAGGTTTGTTAATTTAGATTTTTTTTAAGAAGTTTAATTAATCATTTTTGTTTTATATTGTTTTAAATAAAATATTTTAAGGAAAGCGATATAAATATTTGTGTCAATTACTGAATTACTTTTTTTGCGTATGCTAAAAGAGATTATATATCTTTTTTTAGTTGAGCAAATGAAAGAGAAAAAAAGAGATAGATTTCTAGTTGCATTGTTATATTACTTTGATTATTAAAAAAAATTCTCTTTACCAATATTCTTCATCTCATACAAAATGATTCCTTACCCTAACAGCATCCCACATTTGATGTCCAACATGTCATATGAACCAGATTTCTTCTAGAAGGTGTGTACTGTTAGCAGTGATGTATACAATGGTAGAACTTCATCCTCATAGCCCAATGGACAGAAAAAATGTACATGAATTTTTGAATCTTTAATAAGATTATGCCTTGGCTTACGTTCTTTTATAGTATTTCTGTCAAATTATAATATAATACACACTTTCCTATTACAATTTCATAAAATTGTAGAGGTGTCACATGCAAAAGTTTATCTGAGGCATTTTCGTCTAAAACTTCTCTCCACCCTTAAAGAATGTGCATTCTAGTGGTTGTTTGGGTGGTGTTATAAATCATTTTTGTTTCATTTTATATATTATTGAAAATTTGATTTTATAATAAAGTTAATTTTGTTTTTCCCTGTAGGTTCATTTGGGATTAATAAAAGAAACAAAGGTTTGTTTTGTTCCCTCTGCAGTTATTCTACATACTGTAAAAGGAATTTTCAAAGACACTTACTGATACATACCGATGAGCGACCTCACATATGTGAAATCTGTAACAGAGCTTTTCGACTGAAACAGCACCTCAAAGGTCATATCGCAAAAATCCATACAGATGCTGTTTGCTGTCAAGTGTGTTTTAAAGGTTTTTCCTCAGAAATTAATCTTCAAATCCACATGTCAACCTGTCATGCTAACATTGTGTAGTTATTTTATTTGTTTGTTTTTCCTCAGGCCATCTTATACTCTGACAAGTAGGGTGTTGACTATTGGTGTAATGTTGACACAAAACATGGAAATCATGAATCAAATTTACTTTGGTTCTCATTGTTTCAGATTCTTTTAGTGTTGAAGGGGCTCTTAAGAAGTAATTGTTTGAGAGGTCAACTAAATGTTCTCGTGTTGTGTTTTTGTAAAACTTATTAATTCACATTGTATTTACGAGATTAAATGTTCACTTTCTACGTCATAAATTTGCTATTTAAATGTATGGTACAGGTGTAATATAGGTTCTTTAGTCGCATTTTAAACGTATAGAGTCTTTTTGCTATTTTGGTGAATTATTTGTACTGTTTTTGTAAATCTAACATTGTCTTTGACCTGTTATATTTCTAGTACCCCTTTGATGCATTTCTGTTTTTGAAATTTTACTTACCTTTCAGCATCATTTATTTTCTTTTTGTCATTTTCTGTGTTTCTAACTTCTTGTTTATTTTTGCTATTTTGTTGACATTTTGGTTCCCAGAGGGGGAGGGGGGAAAGTGTATTACATTTGTTTTAAATGTTAGTTCTTAGCATCAACATAAAATTATTTTGGAAGTTGAAAACTAATTATATGCACATATAGAAGTTCAGTTTGTATGCTATCATGGCCATGGCTGTGCATTTACCTCTTTTTTACTTGTAAGTACTTTTCCTGTGGATTTCAGTTTGATTTTGGAAGATTACTTAGATGGGTTTGGACTGTGCCTTTTTATTTTTAAGAAACTGGCTCATACCCTCAGGCAACCTTGCAGTGTTACTACATAAAGCCATGGAGGAATAAGAAAACTAAGTTCCACAAGCAGAACCTTAGAATTAGGATTAGGGTGGGGCGGCCCATAAGGGCACCAGCACTGTGACCTAAGGCCTATTGTACTGATATTTTAGCAGAACCTTAGCCTTCGGACCATGTATTAATAACAGATTAATTTCAAACAGTATGTTTCTTTTACACTTTGACACAACAGTATTATTTTAAACATTTCCAACATATATTGTAATTATTATTTTAACAATATGTTATGCTTGGATGTAATATTTTTTTACAGTAAACAGAGATTTTAATAGTTACAGTCAAAATTATCAGGGTTGTAACTAGGGCGTGGCAAAGGTAATATTTGCCACAGCTGTTCAGTCTGAGGCAAATGCCACCAGTGATATAATATTTTGTCCATTTAGTCCACATGATGTCATATCAGAAGTGGAAGGTTTGAAATTTCAAGCCATTTAGATAGTGAAAGATTTCAAAGGAAAAGGTTGATTCAAAGTCTTAGAAGGAATAATTCATCTAGAACTAGAGACAATGTATGATCCTTATATATATATATATATATATATATATATATATTTACACACACATTAAAAAACTGACCGACGTAATTAAGTCTATCTTAAAATAGTTTTCATGCTATTCTATCCTTTTATGGCAAAAGTTAGTGGCTGCCTTTGTTCTTTCTACACATTTGGTGAGTCCCAAAACATCAAAATTAATTCCTGCTGCACTCAGAATTTTTTATATAACATTTTATATAATTAGTTTTGCTTCCTCCACGTCATTACGTGTCCATCAAATGACTCACCATTAATAACCCTGATTGGCTGGCTCACATACCTATAAATTTCCCTGTACAGGTTTTTCACCAAAGAAGCCCTTGTGAGATGATGCTACAGTAAATTCCATTTCTCTTTTCCAAAATTCTTTGTTTTCCCGTTCGGTTATGATTTTACTTACCACTGCACCCAAGTCGACGTAGATTATCTTTGTGATGGAATAAATTGTATGTATATGTATGTATCTGCACTCCACTTTGAGAATTCGTTCGTACTGTGCATTGAAAAAGAGTCCGTAAACAGCTGGAACTAGGGATGGAATCATCGATTTATTCGCGGACTCTAAATCTATGAAAATAATGTTATAAGAGCCGTTAATTTTTATGTAATACATCAGTATACAGTTATTCTTTTTTTATTTTGTGAGTGGTGAGTTCATTCTGACTGCATTCTATAGAGATAAAACATATATTTTCCTGTATATTTGGTAGTAGGGGCACAAGGCAGGCAGTTTCCTCCTATGGGTGCCAAAGGCCTTGAGAATTATAATTGAACACAAATAGATTAAATATACTATTTATCATGAAAAATTAAATGTTAAAAAATAAATAAATATATTAACATTTAAGAAAAATGTACACACACACACACACACACACATATATATATATAATATATATATATATATACATGTATGTATGTATGTATATGTATGTATTCTATTATCAGTAAACCAGTGATATCTATATATGTAGCTAACATTATTCTCCAGCCCTTCACAAAAAAATGTTAGCTCAAAAAAAAAGTAAATTCTTTTAAAATAAAACTAAGCTATTCATACTATATTATAAAAATATTAGTCAACTACTTTTACAAACTTTTATTTACTTTCAAGATTTAAGTAATCGAAGCATTTTTTGTGTGTTGTGTTCATTCATTGATTTTGCCTTCTAGTTTAGACAGTCTTGCCGTTCCTAAATTTTCCCGCCGTAGGTAGTCGCCTTCCGCCTAGGGTCGACCCTGCTAAGATATAGAATTTGTGAATGTCGAAAATGTTTGCTGAATTAGAAGAAAAAACAGCCAAACCGACCGAATTTAAGTTGGAGGGAGGGACCACTTTTGAAAATGATTGCTAAAATGATGTCAAGTTCAGATTGTAAACATTTTATAGTGTATTATGATTCGGTTTGATTTGGAGAGCTATGGTCTCTTGTTTTGCTACACGAGGGCTAATGAGACCGGGACTTGCTGCTTAAAACCGATTCCGAACGGCTATGAACATCCATGCCAGCACCCACAAACTCCGGTACCGAAGAGAAGCACTCTATGATTCGGTCATCGTTCGTCCAGTATAGTATATTATGAAATAACTGATAGGAAACCTTGCAAAAGTAAATAAATAAGCCAAATTTAATAACGATAGCATAAATTTGATAATTGATTTTCGTTTGAGTGATCATATTGATTATTTAAAAATTCGCAGATAACGTAATTAAATACATTAAAGATAACTGAAACTTAATTTTGTAATTAAAAATAAAACATTCCAAGTTTGCATAATTTAAAGGATTCTCAAAAATATGTCCTAGAGTTTGGCAACTATTACCAAGGATTTGTCATGCTTCTCTAACTTGGATTCAGCTAAAAAAGGTCAGGGACCTTTTCATACTGTCGTTTATTTAATGGTTAGTTACAAGCGTATAAATCATTAAATTTAATACATTGAAAAGACTTACTTCTTGAAAAAAATTTTACAATCTAATCGTAACATAACTTGGCGTCATTTTAACTACCATTTTCAAAAGTTACTAAGCAGTAAACTGTTCCCCTAAACCTGGATTCGACCCAAAATTTAGTTCATGCTACTGGAAATCTGTCTCAGTAAATATATCTGTTGTAATAAGGTACGTTTTTTTCCCGTATTGTTGGGTTTTTTTCTTTTTTAGAAGTTTTGTTTTTAAAACGTTTGCTTTCACCAAAGCCTCTTTTTTTTTTGTGTGTGTGTGTGTCTTTCAATTATTTTTGAACTGTACACAGAAAGAATTTGAGTAAAATGTTGCCTGTGGGAAAACTCATAAAATTTGTGTATAAAACTGATCTAATTACTTAGTATCGTTTATGTCACCAAAACGTCATAATGATAACGCTGTTGTTTGCCTGCGTGAAGATCCCGCGCAAAGGATGATTACCATGTGAGGAAGTCGTCGGTATTTTGCCTAAAATTGAACCCTGCCTCGAAAAGATGGCACTCTTCGTTCGTCGCCAGTCATTTGTGTAAATAAATTTTTTTCTTCTGTATGCTTGTTTCACTTAGCTTTGTTTTGTTTTCAAATCTCGAAGCAAGGATATAATCTAAAACCGGGAACATAAGTCAGTCATTTAGCATTATTTGCTGATACAAATTTTAAGAAAGGGTAAACAGGTAAAATTAAATTAATTACAGAATAATTAAAACCTGATTTTTGCATCATATGACTTCCGTGTGTGCGTATTAATTTATATACATTTTATTAATTTGTATAATGTGTCATAAGAATTGTCATTTCCACATTCCAAAGATAGGAGTGTCCAAAGTGAATGTCTATTATTGATAAAAGGTTCACGGATAACTTCATTTCTTAAGATATCCGTATTGTCTGAGTACTCCCATCTGGTGGAAATCGGGTGTTATCGACAAAATGCTCTATGGACTGTAACTAAAATGAAATGACACAATGCTAAAAAACTAGTACTAAATTTCACAAACCAAATCTTCAATAAAACAATTCGAACGACGCGTTTTGCTGTCATACTCCTGCCACTCGCAAACACAACAAACTCCCCATGTACACAAAAACGATTGGAACGTTATCTGGCACATTGCTTTCCGGGGTGACTTAACACTCCCCCGGATTGAAATTGCACAATTTCAATAAACTTACATTTTTTTTTACATTCTTAGCACAACACTTGAATATAACATATGCAAACAAAGGAATTATCTTATTACAATAAAAACATTAATTATACTTCACACACAGATAAAAAAAAATTAGTCTTCGATGGGAAGTACTGCAATTTTTGTGATTGCCCTTTTTATTTCGCCTGTTTTTGTTTTTACCTTTACAGTTCTTACCTTGTTATCTGAGCCATGATAAACCTCGACAATTCGACCCATAAACCATTTACAAACAGGTAAAAAGTCCTCCTTGACGAGTACCATGGTTCCTAAAGATAAATTATTTTTTTCTACTTGTCACTTGTTTCTCTTGTGGTGTTCCTAGACAACCCATTCACCATTTTTTCAGACAATTTGGACAATTTTTGTTGTTGTTTGCCAACGACCTAAGCGATTCTCGTTTACATCCACTATCATCGGCTCTGGGATTGTGCTAATCGATCTCCTAACTAAAAAATATTATAAAAGCTGTATTTATGGCCATGAGTACAAGTCGCTACGGAGCATATTTTAAAGGAAAAATTAATTCCTATACATGCAGAAGTTATCCCATCCCATCCTGACATAGACCAGCGCTAGTTCCTAATCCTCCGTAAGACTTCTATTTCCATGCAGCATTCTCCACTAATTTAGCTCGGAAGGTCCTTGATCCAATTATTAACTTTTTTTAAAACATTTGTGTTTAAAATTATGGAAAGAAATTGAAGATCAAATTGATTTATGACGATACACACCTGTAACCAACCTGGTTACTTGGAACTTGAATAATATGCCATTCTTTTTAGTCAACTCATCCGCCTTTTCGTTTTCGGGAATGCCACAATGAGAAGGGGTTCACTTCAAAACGATATATTTTTCATGCAATTCTGGTAGTAAAGAACTGAAACGCAATATTTGTTGTTGTGCTATTCCACGATTTAGCCAGAGGCTACTCATATTAAGGTCAAGGAGTGCGCCTTTCGTTTATAACGAGCACCACAAGAGTGAAAGTGCGACTAATGCTCAAGTAGTTCCTCGTAATTTTGAAGCAAAAGACTCATAGGCTTGGTCTGCTACCCCTAGGGGTATTGCTTGAGAACTTGGAGAACATTGTGACCACGAATATACTTTACTTGACCCATTCACCTTTAACGAACATGGTGGATCTTAGGTGGATTCGGGCTCCGAACTCACAACTTTCCAGTTACGAGAGAGTTACCTTTGCCGACTGAGCAACAAGACGCAATATAATATACAATGAAGTTGAAAATTGGCAGCCATTGGTAATTGAAGTATCACCGCTTGAGAGTGAATATAACAAACTCTTCAGAAAGGAAGGGACGAAGTATTAGACAACTTTATTCGTCTCAACCTCACCATCGAGAGCAGTCTTCTTTATTCCCAGGGTAGATAGTACAAGAATCCGTAACACCATTTGTATTAAGTTTTGAGGTATAGGTGTGTAACCAAAAGTTGGGAGGTAAACGACTATACGTTTTTTTTCATATTCGTACTGAACAAGGCTGCAGCACAGTCTTGAGTCTTTGAAACATCGGTCTAATTATCTGAACAGTAGAAAGTATGGTAATGAAAAATTCCTATTTCGTATTTAAAGCGTTACAATGGCAATAAAACTTATTTCTGCTTTTGGGCTTCTATTAATTAGTTGAGAATTCTCTTTCCAGTGAGAGGCTAAATTGTTCTGCTCTGCTGCATCATCGTAGCAGAGAAAGGTGGAGTGGGTGAAGTACGTCTGGAGTGCATACTTCTGGTAGAGCGACTCAAGCCTCCTGAAAGCCATTGTATTTTGCTCTGCTAAAGCAAGTAGGCTCTTGGAGCTTCACTCTTCTCCCTCTAGTACCCTAAATCTTCGAACCAATTGAAACTGCTCTTTTCCTATTATCACAAATTATTCTTTTATAGTGCATCGACTGCCATGCAGGTAAATCAGGAACGTCTTCGAAATTTAGGAGGAAGGTATTGTCAACAAGTGGTTACAATCAAACCAGGAGACAAACAAGGTTACAGTCTCCTTCAATGGCAGGTCCCTTAAAAATTTCCTTTGTAACAACCACAGATTATCTACTCCAACCATGAAGATTAAACTATACCAAATATTTGACTTAACAGACAAAAATGGTGTGCAAGTCACAGCTCTTCAGAAAACTAAGCTCAAGGAGCATTTCATTATTAAATTAAAAGATTACTATATTTATCCCGTGGATAGATCCAACGGTGGTAGTGAAGGCTTAGCTCAGAGATGTTAATTTTACGAAAATTACAACCCCTTGCAGAAATCTGATTTCGAGTTCCAGGGTATTTCTATTAACTGGAGTAAGAAGACAATAAACAAGTTCAACATATGTACCCATCACCATTGGTGATCTCAATTGAGATCACTAAGAAAAATGGCCTTTTTGTCAGTGAAATCGAGGAATCTTATCTGAAGAATGCAATCTTAAGATCACATTAATGCAAAGCACGTGTATTGGGGTTCTTGTACAAATAACAACGGGAAACTATATGCTTATCAAGGCAGATGATAAATCTCTTATCTCTTTCTTAATAATACGTTTCCAACTTAAACACCTTTCAGTTACGGATCTTCTGAGTCCTTAGACATTTCTCCTATCTGCCCTGGGTAACATCCACACTGTAGTTGGATCATTTTCAATAACATTGGAAGTGATCATCTATCAATCTTGAATATATATTCAAGTTTATAAAGTCTTTAGAGTAACTTTTTGGAACTTTGAAATAACAAATTGGAATTCCTTTACACTTTTTACAGGTACATTATTTGTCACGTAGTCTCATGGCGACAGTATAGAATTTTAATATTTTTTTAAAAGTGTATTAGTTCATGCTGCCCATCATTCTGCCCCTGGAGACAGCTATAAACGCTTAAAGCCCTATATCCCACATAATGACTGTAATCTAAAAGCACTTATTATAAAAAAATATATCACTCCAAGGCTTGGAGTCCAAACGTTTATAATTTCTAACAATCCCGTTTTCAAAACAGAGCTGAACAAACTAAATTCAGAAATCAAAGAACTTATGTCACATGAGATAAGCTGGAGAAGATTTATGCAGTAAAATAGATGCTAGAACTCCAAATATAAAATCATGGTACTTTACCAAGTCTTTTTCAAGAGACCATTTGCCAACTGAATATAGTAATTCCATGCTTGACTCTTATGGTCAAGTCCCACACAATGCCCAAGAGCTGGAAACATCTTCGGATAGTTCCCCCAAAACGCGAATGTGTTGATTTTTGTTAAATATATTATGGTTATTAAAAAAGGACTGTTAGGTGGGTTCATGACTGCCATACTTGAATTATGGGCAATTTCATTTTTAGCGACTTTTTTTTCTGCAGGAATTGAGTGTTCCTCTAAAATCTTTTGGCTTTAGAAACCAGACATGTGGTCCCACATGTGTAACATATGTGGGATTAATAACAAAGACAACAACATGATATCATTATTGTTCCTACTAAAATTATATTAAACAAATTTTTCTATCGTACTTAACTAAATTTTTATTAAATACTAGTTAACCACTACTCTGCTTTGTTCTGGTACAAATATAATGAATGAACGACACTTGCGGTTTAATCTGTAATTAACTGTCCGCTAGTGCGACGAGCTTCTGTAACCAACCAGCTGTTTTGTTGTTGATTGTTGATGTTGGGTGAAAATGTAGAAATAGTTTTTTGAAAATATGAACCTAACAGCCAGAGCAAAAATTGAGGTGGTGATAGGTTTTATATATTATAAACGTACATTTTTAAGTTAGAAAGAACAAATAAATGTTGTTTAAAATTCATGAAATTGTTTATTCTGCGCAATTTCTTTCATTAAAATTGGTATGCAAGGAATGACACAATGCCCTTTGTGTGTTTGATGCGTGATTAAATTTCTTGTTTTCGAAAAGTTTAATATGATGTCTTTAAAAGGTGGAGTATCATTCTGTAAATTGTCATCAGAGGTTTAGGGGAATTGTGTTTAGTATTACACAAAATAAATATTTGTATTTTTTTTATAGATTTAAAATTATGTAAGTTTTTGTACAATGTTTAGATATTCTGACATGTCAGTCGAATTTTCGATTACTAAAGTTTTTAATTGAATTAGTTTATAAAAATGCGTGTATCAAACGCATGTAGATTTGAGCTATATTTGGTGTAAATATTTTTTATTGAATTACTTATTCAAGTAACATAATATCATAAGTTTGGAATGTATATAAAGTAATGTGGAATGTAAAGAGTAAGCAGCAGTGATTTGTATAAAATATGATTTTGTTTCTATATAGCAATTGTATGGCCAGTGTCTTATTTTTGTAAATGTAGCTGACTATATTTTCATCTACATTTTAAATTATGCTTATTTACTTGTTAAATTTTCATTTTTGGTTAGTATGAAAATATCATTTGAAATGCTGAGTTTGTCTCATGTTTTTTGTTTCTTTTGAATTAAGGAAAAGCTGAACATTTATTTTAGCCAACATGTAATTTTCTTTAAAGAAATTATGAGCCATGCAGATTTATTATTTGTTCTAAGAAGTTTAAAAAGGTATTAAGTATGTTTTGTTTAGTAAGATTTAAATATTTTCTAGCATTTTCTGTTTAGTTCATCTTTATTTCTAATATAACTTTATTTTTAAAGCTTCTTGAATTTTTTATCAATTATTTCTTAGAAAACTGGAAAGTTTTTGAGGTCTCTGATGGGTTTATGAGATATGGATGTGAATTCAACTGCTGAAGATAAATCATGTTAAAAAAAATTAGAAAAATGGCAAAGGTATGTGAGGCTTGAAGTTAGTACATAAAGTTCATGTTTCTTCACAATACCTGTTTTTCTTTTTCTCCTTAAATCATTTTACGTGGGTTTCGAAGGCAGAGTAATGTAGATTTTAATAGTTTTTACCCATCCTGTGTAACAGTTTTCAATAGTGGTAATTATTTATGTTTTCATAAAAACCCTAAAAATTTCTGAATATTTTAGATTGTTCTGTGGTTTAGATTTTGAATGTTTGTCTTCGAAACCCTCTAATAAAAGAAAAACCAACAGACCTCATTTTCCTTAGTAATAATTATTTTCTATTCAACACTTTTAATTGGTGACTAACATATAAATAAATATCTGTCTGTGGCTAACAGTTATATCAATTATTAAAATTTTTTATGCATTACTTTTCTTTAAATTTCTGTGAAATTTATGTCTGTATAAGTAGTTTTGGATTGGTTAATCTGTTTATTATGATATATAAAGCAAGATTATATTGGTTAAGTATATCAACATGAATAATTGGTTTTAATGCATTTGATTTTTAAAATGACTTATAAGTGTACTAAACTTATGAGCATACAAATGATAGCTTAGTGTTTAAATTTCTTTTTCTCTTTTAATTTTTATGCACTAGTATAGGAGCATTCATCATTTATAAGGAAATGTTTTGTAGTTAAACAATTTATAAATTTCAAACAATGGAGATATATAAACCGTACAAGAGGTTCTTATGTAAAAATACATGCTTGTCAACTAGGAATTTGTATCACCAGTTCATAAATATAAAAAATAGGTAAGCACAACAGTATAGTTTTATCCAAACTGCAAAATAGCTTTATAGATGTAAAAGCATGGAGAGTTACTGTATCAAGGTAATTACAAAGCAAGAAAAATTTAAATTTTGATAATTTAATGGCTTCTTCTTTAACAGTTATATACTTGTATAATTGGTAAGAATGTAAAGTTTGCCAAATTTTCTTTTATGCTTCCTTGGTTAAATTGTTCAAAATATTTCCATTATTTTTCTTTTCAGCTTTTTGAATGCTTCAGTATTATTTGCTAATTGTTATAAATATTTCTACTCTCTTTATATTTAAATGTCAAATATATTTTAAGTTAAAACTATTGTTTTAATGTGCATCATTTATGTGAGTTTTAACAGCATCCTGAATGTATGCTTTGAATGTTACCCATCATTATAAATGCTTTGTGTAAGTTATCTTCACTGCTGCTTACTGTATGTATTTGCTTTTGTAATATACGCTCTACATTTGTTCAGTATTCAGTGTGCTAAAATTCATATTTATCCCCATGCTCATAAGCATAATCAGATTTATATAATTCATTACTCTAAAAATGTAGACTTTAATTAAGTGGATAGGGGGGGGGTAAAACTTAAGTGATGTATAAAATTTGAGTTGGATTTGTCAAATGTTTCAGATAAAAGAAATTAATGTTTTATATTATTCCATCAGATATGATTAGTTATGAAGTAGTTTCCCATTGATCTTAGTAATAATTGTTGATATCCATTTATTTGAAGTTTTTTTTTCTATACTGTGATTCTCAAGAATTTGGAATAAATTTAGCATTGTTAGTTTTATATCTGTTGAATCAAACAAAATTGACTTTTAGTTTGTTCAGAAATATAAATTTGGCTTTAAAAGGCAAATATAGTTTATTTATTCTTGTTATGCTAAGTTAACACAAGAATATCAAAGCTATTTTTTTTTTTCTCTTTCTTTCAGAAATAGTTTAATATATATTTTTTATATTTATAAAATACTGTCAGCATTTTATTCTAAAATATCTAAAATTTTCTTGAAGTTACTGAATTTTTTGTTTGACTGATGAGTTTATCATAATTAAAAGGTAGTTAATTTTGTAATATTTCCTTCCTTTTAGAAAATTTATTTTTATATCTGTAAAATCTGGTGCGCATGAACACACATACATACACATATATGAAATGAAATTTTAATTTTATTATCTAACTGCATTATGCCATGTTGTCTATTAGCTGTAATGTCAGCCTTTGCTTTCCTAGACTGTAGATGCCAAAACTTTTACCTTGGAGGCTATTCCATCTAAAAAATAAATTAAATAAATGCCAAAAGGTTATTTAAATCTATGTATCATCACATGTACTTAGTTATTGATGAATAATAGAACAAACTAAATTTATAGACAAGGTTAAATTTAGGCATATTGGTATTTTAGAATTATGTAGTTATTTTATATTACTTTGGTAATTTACTTTTTCTGTTGAATTTTATAGAAGATAACAGTAATAAAGAAACATATTACCTACTATTTGTATAGACTATTTTTTAATAATATATATGTTGATATTAATTAGACAAATATAAAAATAAATGGGATTTAGAAACTTAAAATTTAATTTTATCCCTAATTCTAGTACTTTTTTTTAAGGCAAAATTTGATTTTTCGGCTATACTTTCTATTATTTATCTGTTAAGGTTAATTTAGGTGGTGTGTAAATTTTATAAAAAATTTATAAATGGAGTATATGACTTTTGAATAGAGTTAAGACATTGGTTCATAAAACATACCTAATTATTAATAATACAGTTATATAATTTGCTGTAAAATATTTTCTTATGTAGTTCTTCTCTCTATTTGATTATATAATATTAAAACTGGTAATAATCATTTATGTAATTTCGTATATAGAATTTTTAGCATTGTTTATGAGATCACCATTGGATTTACAAGGAGTATTTTCCTTGTTCCATTTGGTATCAAGTGCAATTTGTTATCTTAGAACTGGTAGAAAATTATGTATTTTTGTTTCACTTTCTATATTCTTTCTGTTCTGCAGAATTAGGTATAATTTAAACTAAAAACACTGTGCAATTGTTTTTTACTGTATTAGATTTTATTCTAATAAAATTATTACAAAAGTGATAGTGTTTTCAAATTATTTTTGTCATCATTTAATGAAAAATATTAAATTTTCTGTATTAAAGGAGGAAAATTTTAACATTTCTTCAGTTATTTTCTGTATATCTCCTTTTGTGTATTAATGTATATATTTATTAACATTCTTCAGTTTGGATTGTTTTGTTTTTAATTTTGCATTCTTTACTGAGATTTTATTTGCATGAGGACTTTGTATTATTAGTTATATGCTTTTCTTAGCTGTTATGTTGATGACTTCTTCTGACTTACATATTTTCACAGCATGATTTAAAAAGTTTATATATATATATATATATATATATATATATAAAGCATTTTTTAATAACATCATTATGTTACAAAACGTAGCTGAACTAAGGTATTTATTTTCTTAAGAAGTAATGTACTCTACACCTTTAAAAGTAATCATAAAAATGACTATAAAAGCTTATCACTCATAAACCTGTAGAAGTTGAAACAGTAAGGAATTTGGTTTACAATTCCTTTTCCTGATAAAGAGTGCACAATTATTTTGCTTTCACATGAGAAATATGTAGATTCTTCATTGGGGAAAAAGGAATCATAAATGGAATCCATTGCTTTTTCAATACATGCAGGTTAATGTATTAACCGATAAGACCAATAACTATTTATTTTCATGAGTACTTTTAAAAATTCAGGGAAGGAAAATGATTCTTGAAAGGAAATAAACATATACTTCTGATCTTGCCAATGAACTTATATTTTTATATATATTATGGAAACTTCAATTTAACACAATTAAAATTGTTTTGAAAACACACCAACTTGTACATGATAACAAGTGTAAGAATACATTGTATATTTTAATGTTTTAGATTTTCATAACATCCTCATACATTACATCCAGCCTGAATAAAATTGTTTCATTTTATAGTTTTTTAGAGTATATTTTATATTTAATTCATTTATAAAAATATAAAGTGGTTATTTTTAGTTTTATCTCTTTCCCAATTTGATCTTTCCCGGTTACTAAAAATTGGAAATTGTTTACTCATTTGGGGAAAGGGGGGGGGGAATTTCTAACTTGATATTAGAGAGCTGTTCACCTTTTTAAACCTTTTCTATTTTATTTATTTTAATTTTAGATGTTAGGAATAAGATTGCCCATCACACATTATTTATTTAAGTTTTATTAATTACATTTAACTTCTGATGAGTTTTTTTGCTTCAGTCATCTGAACAAGTAATACATTCAAGGTTTTTATAATTCTGCAGACGAGTATTAAAGATCACAAGAATCTTTTAATCTAATAAGAGCATAGTATCTAAATCCTTATCTTTTCCAACAGTATACTGTATATTTATACAGAACTGTACCTGAGTATTTAGGTACATCTGCTTGGAACTGCTCAGGTGTCTTTTATCCCACAGAAAAAAAAGGGTTTTTGCTTTATTCAGGCACTCTGAAGTACTCAGCACGTCCATGCATAGATGACTTGCATGCCACTCAAGAATGGCCCTGTATTTTTTCATTAAGGATTTTAAATTGTTGAGTTACTATTTCATAAAAGTTAAACGTGGATATGAATGGGAAGAAGAAAGTAGGAAAAGTATTTATTTTTAGCAAATAAGATTTTATTAAAAAATTCTATAATTAAACTATAAAAGAAATTGTGTATGATTTTAAAAAAATATTTCAGTATTCTATTATTGTATTTTGAAGGTAGTATTATTTTCTTAGTAATTATGTTATTAATATTTTATTCTGTTTTCTTTTAAGCCTTTTTTAAATTTTTATGAAAAACGTTAATGTAGTGTTTTTTTTTTCCAACACTGTTGAAAAATATGTATTATATATATATTTCTAAAATGTTTAGATTTGCAAAGTCTTGTCTGATGAAGAAGCTCTGATAAATAAAAAGCTTCCTAAAGAACTGTTATTGAGGTAATTCTAAGTTGTCATCATTTTTCTTGTTCTTTGAATTTTTTACTTCTTAAACAGAATTAGTTATCAGTTTTAATTACATGAATATTTGTATTTTGATGCTGAAAGATACTTTACATATCTTTACACAGAATATTGTACAATAAAGTAATATTCTTTGTAAAATAAATACAATTGTTGCTTTGCAACCCAGCTTTTGATCTGGGTAATTGATGTTCTCCAAAAGAAGATTATATTTATTTCCAAATTTAAATTATTGTTTATATTATATTGCATACCATCAATAAAGAGAATGTGGAAAATACATAAATTCATTTTTATAAAACAAACAGTGCATTTCATGTAAACTTACTTTTGCATAAACTTAAGAAATAAACTAAAGGACTAAAAGGATATTTATGGTATCATTAGGCAATTTATATTTACACTTAACTAATGAAAAAGTAGACATGTTTTTTGCAAGATAATTTAGAGTGAACCAAGGCACTGACAGAAGTATTCAGCATATGGTATAAATAGAATGCAAAATATTTTTAATTTTGCAAACAATCACCCTGTTACTTTTAGAAGTGGAATAATTTAGCATTTGAGAAAATGGCAAAATTGAAGATGAGAAAGGAAAAAAAAATATGCCATTTAAAAATAAGCACAAGTTATATAATTGAAGCAATTCTTGTCAAAAAGCAACCAAACTTATATTAAGATAAATTTTAAACACTAGCAGATGAATGAAATAGCTTAAAAGATGTAATAATTTTAGCACTGTAAAAGAAAAATATATCCATTAACTCCTTATAATATTGTCACCAGGTCTGATGAAGGGGGAGAAATTAATCTCCATCATGACATTGACCTTTGAACAATTAGATTTATCTAAAACTTTCTGAGGGTGTGCCTGAATTACCACACAAAACATCATAAAAATTGGTCCTGCCATTTTGGAATGCATAGTGATCAGACAAACACACTCACATATATACATACATACTTACATGAAACTTATCCCTCTTAATAGTTTTGAGGCATTTTTATATTACATGTCTCTTCAGAAAATACTGATAATATATTTTATTTGGCGAAAAGATGATGTAATAGTTGTAATTGAACTTTTTCTTTATTTTAGGATATTTTCTTATCTTGATGTTGTATCACTATGCAGGTGTGCCCAAGTATCAAAGGTAATAAAAATGTTAAAACTTTATTTCTCTTATTTCTAAGTATATTTTATTTGATATGCATAGATGAATTTTGAGAATTTTATTCTTCGCCAAATATTTGTTTGCATAAATGTCTTATTCCTCCTTTCTGAAGAAGTTTTTAATCAAACAACTCAGTTATTTGGATGAATTCAACAGGCATTTCTCAACAATGTTTTATTTTTCAAAACTATTTTAAAAAGTTAATGAGAAATTGAGTTTGATTGTTCTGTGTTAATGATTAATGGGTTTTGCTGTGAATTATTCAAAATGAAGTTTTATATATTTTTAAATATTATTAGTTTGAGTTAAATTTTTAAGGAAATTTTTGGTAGTAATTTAATAAGGAATTAAATATATAAATCCTTGAATTTATTACCTATGCAATTACTTAATTATCTTAAAACATCATTATACTCTTTGTAGACTCTGTAAGCTGTATTCCAATTTTTGTAAAAAAATTGCTTCTAAAGTCATTAGAGACTTAATTTTGCATCCTTATATATACAATTATGTATTCTTTTTAAAATTTGTTCTTTTTTGTCATAATTTTAGTTCCATTGTATTTTTATTATTGAGGTAGGAAAATAATTTAGGAATCTGCGGGATATACCATTTCTTTTTTTGTTATGTTTGTGTATAAACTGTGTTAGTACTGATGATTGTTGCATTCCTGCTTGTCTTCTTAGCCTAAGTAGATGTTGTGGATTTTTTATATAGGAGTAAAGTATAAAGTCGTAACATTAACAAGTTTATTTACAAAATTCAGAAGGAAAAGCAATGTACAAGAATTTAATGTACAGAATGAATAGTTTCAGTAGTTGATGGGGGTGGGGTGGAACCAGGGTTGGCATGATTTAAATCAGTTGATTTTTTTTAAAAAATCATTGATTTAAATAAATTTTTTTCATTTCTCTTAAAACCTATATTCCAAAGACAATTGGGAATCAGTCAGCACAGTAATACCAATAAGTAAATAAGTGTAAATAGATAGCATGTGCTTTCCAAGAATTTAGGAGTTGTTATCAGAAAGTACGTAGTAGGGGTAGCACAATGATTGATATGACTGGTGGAATTCATATTATGTAATGGGAAGTAAAGAGAGTATTACAGAACTTGAAATCCAGTTTATCACCAAATAACAACAGCCGTGGCTTCATCTGCTGGAGTTTTCTTCTTTTTGTATTGTTCATTCTAGCCTTTCAAACAAATTAGGAGTGGATAAAGCATAGAAACAAGTGTTTTTATTGAAACAGTTAAATAACTAATTTGTTACTTAAAAAAATATTGAAATAGTTGTGATTTTTTGTGCTTTTAAATAAAAAGTTTGCATTAAATGAATATTTAGTTCTTTAAATTTACATCTTATTTAGTTTACACTATCCAATTACAAAATAATAAAATGGATTTAGATTAAAATTTATATATTTAATTTTAAGTAATCAGTGTGTAGAATATACTAGATAGATATTACTTATAAAAATTATTCCATGTATATTGCAAAAAATATAAACACACACACTACAATAATTAAAATTAAAATTCAGAAAAAAATCAAATAAATCGGATTTAAATAAAAAAAATCTGATTTAAATCAAATAAATCTGATTTTTAAAAAAAAAATCATGATTTTTTTCCAACCCTGGGTGGAACCAATGCTCTGACATATGTTGAGAAAACAGACCAAGAGGTTTCATCCCCCCCAAAAAAAAGGTCTTGTTCTCTTGTAAAAATTGGAGGTTCTCTCTTCTGTGAAGTGGCACTATGCTTCTTACAGCTTCTATCCCAGAATCAATATGTCAGGAATCCACCAATTCCTTTAGATGGTAAACTCCTTCTTGGGCTCTGTTCTAATGTTCAAACATGGCCACCTGCAAAGGATTTTCTTGTTCTCAGCCTATCTCAGAAAATGCCAAATATGGAGATTTTCTGTAATATAATAGTGGTACTTGAGGTAAAGTTTATGGAAGAGGAGGGTAAAAAACTTTGCAACATTCTCACTTTTCTCTAATCCTCAAAGTGTCATGGGTAAAGATGTAATGACTATTTATAGGTGCACATATGTGGATCTAAAATTTCACAGGGCAAACTGGTTGACTGTACTCCAAATAACTACATGTTGTGAAGTTATGGGTCATCCATATCTTCCAGTGATAAAGGCAGTCTCGCTGATATAATTGGAAATTACAGTAGACAGCATAATCATTCTACTTTCTTTTTGAGTTTAAAAATTTCATTTTACAAAGTCATGCTGTGTGAATGTGATTTGTTCATTTTTTTTAAATAATAGTTTTATTTATTGATTCAGGGATATTGTGATGAGCAGTTTCAGTATAAAAGTTTTATTGAACATTATGACACTACTATGTTTATTATATTAACTCACTATATATAGTATAGTATATTAACTCACTATGTTTCTTGTTGTCAAGAATTTGAAAAGTTATATTTTACACAGCATTTAATTGCTTGTAAAGGTACTTTTAACCAAATCCAATTTTGTGAATTACTTGTTGTAATAGTTGTTCTTTTCACATTTAATTAGTTAGGAATTATATTAATGGTTATATAAGTGAATATATGGTATCAATTGAAAACATTTTTTAAAGCCTTTTTTTGATGTTATTTTAAGAAGTATCATACACTTACCTTTTTTATGATTTTGAAATTTTTAATTTTATAGGCATGGAATATTCTTGCTCTTGATGGAAGTAACTGGCAAAGAATCGATTTATTTAATTTTCAGACAGACATTGAGGTACATGAATTTATATTGTAGCTGACTTCTTTTAAAAGCTTTTCTGTTTTTTCCTCAGTTTATTTCATTTTTTCATTTAAAGAGTTTGATTTCTCATAATATATTCTCATAATTTCTAAATAACTGTACCAAAAAGTGTAGATTTTTGAGATAGTTTATAAAGCTATTTTTAATCATTCATAACAGGATTAAAATTATCAGTCTAGTTCAGAGGTGGGGAACCTTTTCACCATTAGAGGCTACATTTAAATTAGGCAGTAATAAAAAGTGACCACCTAAGTTATGCATCTAGAAATGCAACTTTTGTGAAATTATTAGGTTTCATCAATATATTGCATTATATAGAAACATTAAATGATTTATTTATTATTTAGCATAAAAAGTAGCAACAAAAAAAAATTTTATATTTACATGAGGACAATAACTTATAAGTTTAATCTTTAATTATTTTTTAAATAAAGTATTACATATGTTAATACCACTTCAAATAAAAATAATAAAGTAGTATTTTATAATAAATATATAACAAAGAAATACAATAAAAAATAGTCAGATATTGAAAAACTATAACAATGACGATATAATTATCTTAATATAAGAGCTAGAATATATAAAGCTAGCTTAGTGTATAAAATGAAAGTTGTGCCATGTTATTAACTTTTGTTTTTTTATTCTTCGATTCTGAGATGAAACCAAGGATTTTGATTGATCTCTGGAACTTTTGTAAATCTATAGCTATTAAACTTAGAAATAACTCTGTCTGCCCTTTCAGGTGCAGTTTCTTTTATAGTGTTCAAAGCCCTCTAGCGGCAACCAAGAAATTCTATGACTGCGCCACCTAGCGGTGTTAGGAAAATGCATTTAATTGAAGTGTCTTGTAATGCAACTACAAGTGCAGAAGAAAGTAGAAAGTTTTTTTTGAAGGCCACAAAAGAAACTCACAGGAGTTGCATGTGGTCTCATATTCTCCATCTGTGATCAAGTCTATTTAGTTTTTGATAACAAAAAATAATTTGTTAGTTTCAAGTAAAATATTTAACTTAATTTAGAATGCAATTTGATTAGAATATGCAAAAATATAGTTATTTTTCATAGTATTTGTTAATTTTCACAATGTAGGATTTTGTTTCAAATGTTCTATTTACTGTCATTTTATTTGTAAAGCGTAATTTAAGTGACACAGAAATTTTGTACAAAATTTACAAAATAATTAAATGCCCTGTGAATAGAGTTAAGACACTGGTTAATAAAACATACCTAATTATTATTGATGCAGTTATATAATTTGCTGTAAAATGTTTTTCTTATATAGATCTTTCTGTTTAACTGCATAATATTAAAACTGGTTATAACCATTTAGTTATTTTGTATACAGGGTTTATTTTCTTGGCATTGTTTATGAGTTCACCATTGCATTGCCTCAAGGAGTATTTTTCTTTTTTCTCTTAGCAACAAATATAATTTGCTGTCTTAAAAGTGGTAGGAAAATTATGCATTTTTGTTTAAATTTCTGTAATATTTCTTTTTCATAAATTGAGTACAATTTACATATTAGAAACTTTATACTGTATTAGTTTTGTTCCAATAAAATTTCTGTAAAAGTGATAAAGTGTTTCCAAATTATTTTTGTCATCTAAGGAAAAATATTAGATTTCTCATATAGTAAGATGAATAATTTCTTGTTTTTTACATTTAATCAGTAATTTTTCAATATTTTCTTGGGTGCATAAATATATATATTTCAGGTTTGAAAACATAAAATTAATAATTTAGGAGTTTAAAGGCAGAAAATGCAGCACACTCTAATTCAGGCATATGAATCACTAATAACTCCATATAAAAGCACTTGATGCTTAAAAATCAAGAAAGAGCATCTTCAGAAAGGGTTGCTGTATGAACCTTGGCCAAATGTAGCTTCTTTGTTAGAGTGTGGACGCTAGCCACTCACTGCCATATTTGATGGTTGACTGTTAAACTGTGCAGTAGTCATGAGTAAGGACATTATGAAATCATCATTAGCTCTTTGAATTGTCATAGGCTTTGTAATATATGTATATATATGTGTGTGTGTGTGCATTTATACTTTTTATTTTGTTGAGTTATTTTTACAATATTATTTAAAGATTATTATTATTATTATTATTTTTAAACTACACATGAAACTGACAGAGGGTCGTATTTGGCCTCAAGTTTGCATGTACGCCACATGTGGTCTAATTTATTTTGTTTTTGAATAGTTAAAGAGAATTGGCTTAAGTTATAATATTTAACTTAATTTTGAATGTTATTTGATTAGCATACACACACACATGTATATATAATTTTTTCCCCTGGAATTTGTTACTTTTCACTATGTCACTCATGTTTTTGAATGCATCATGCTAGTCAGTAACTTTGATTTTACTTTCATAATCTGTTGTTAAATTTATCTGAGGTAGTATTCTATGTGTTAATAATTGTTTTTATATTGATTCATTGTATTTATTTAATGCAATATTTTTAAAAATTAGGGTGATGTAGTTGAAAATATTTCAAAAAGGTGTGGTGGTTTTTTAAAGAAATTAAGTTTACGTGGCTGTCAGAGTGTTGAAGATGCAGCTCTCAAGTAAGTATTGTTTATTTTTATTGTTATATGTACACATATATGGGAATTTTTTGTTTACAAAAATTTAAACTGGCTATTTATTTGTGATTTCTATTTGCAAATAAATTTATAGTAATTTAAAAATTAGTAAAAAAAAATTATGGGTTTTAACTTCCTTCAAATAAATTTTGTTTAGCTTAAAAAATAATAGCTACTGTATTAAAATTTGTATTAAGGCAATATACTAATATATTTGTTTAATGCATTTTGAAAGTGTTTTTCTTTCTATCCCATATTCTTTGTACAAAGTAATATTTGTTTAATATTTTTGCTTCCTAATTTAAAAATATATATATTTATTTTTTAGGACATTTGCACAGAATTGTAATCACATTGAAGAATTAAATTTGAATGACTGTAAAAAGTTAACTGATAGGTAATTTTATTAAAAATATCTTCTTTAGAAATTTTTTGTAGTGGTCATAATTATTTCCAGTATTTAAAAATGTTTCAGATAGTTTTAGATAGTCATAGCTTTAAAACCAAATTGAAATAACTGCTATTAATTTTCTGTTATATATCTAATACTGTGGACTTCAAATTTTTAAGACTCACAACACTCTTGGAACTACATAACCTTCTGCCAAAACCCTTTACGTTCCACTAAAAGCGCATGTAAGTTAGACATTAGTTATATTATATAAGTAATGAGAATAAAGAAGTGATGTAAGTGAATTTGAAATGTGTGTGATGTTACTTTCTTTATCTAAATCTGTAGTTCTTAAAGTGGTTCCTATGAACCCTAGGTGTCCTTGGTAATTTAAAGAAAAAAATTGAGGATGTATATAATACATTTAGGTTTACATAAAAGGTTTAATATAACGCAAAATAAATGTTACACATTCTCATTTTTATGGAAGTTAAAATAAAATCACTAAATTAATTAGTTGCATTTTTCTGCAATTTACTAATTTTATGAGCTTAACCATGAAAAAAAGAAACTTTAAATCAGTGCTGGTGGTAACTTTTGAATGTTATTTACAAATATAGCACCAAATATAAATAATCTGAAATCAACCAATCAAGCTCACTCTTCACATAAGTAGTACTGAAGAGAAATGTGATAATTGAAAACACAAGGTATAATTTCATTTGATACTACTTTAAGTATCGAAATGTTTTATTTGTAATTTATTTTTATTTTTACTATTAAAAACAATTATAAAATTACTATTTTAACTTTGATATTTTGATCTGGGAATTCATAGTAAAGGGTTTGAAGGCAAAAAAGTTTGGGAACCACAGATCTAAATAATAGCATAACTCATACTACTGGTATCACCAACTCTTACATGTTCATATGTAGTGATTTGGAATGTTTGTGCATATTTTTACAATAAATTAAAACCTATCTCTCTAGATGTTATCTACAGCTGTATTTCACATTCTACATTAAGCATGTTCTGATATATTGTTGTTGCTGCATATGAGGAAAGTAAAATCATTTTTTAATGGCTGTGCTTTAATGCCTGTTAGCAGTACAGAGTGTTAGCAATAAACACAAAATCTTGTCTGATAGAGGTATTATAATTACATTTAGTTTATTTAATATATAACTTTCGTTATCTATGTTGTAATTTTTACAGTTTTAAAAACTACTCGGGGCATCTAGGAATCTATGGAACCTAGTTCAAAGACTATCTAACAAATCTCACAAAGAGACCATAAACCATGATCTAATCTAACAAATATGTCATATATGAAAGGTTCCCAAAGTGTGTGCCACAGTGCCCTTGTGTGCCATAAAATATCAGACACCACAAGACAATCTGGCCTTTCTTCATATTTGTTGAATGCTTAATCATATTTTATCATTTTTCATTAATTTTTATTTTGTTTCTTTAAATAATTGTTCTGTAAATTTTTCTCAGTATTTATATTTGTTATTCATTTACATTTAAATCATATTTTTAATCCTTTTCATGTGAAGTAATTTCTAGTTCTCAGTTGTTTTTCTCTGTCAGATTTATATTTAATTTTTCTGAGGCACTTTTGCAAATCTAAGAATCCTCATTTCCATTGTTGCACCTTATCTGTGCAAGGCAGGATTTTCAGCTGTTGTTGTAGTAACAACCTAATATCATTTGAAACTCAATGTGAAGCCAAAAACGAGAGTAGCTATATCAATCCTCCTCCCACAATAAAAAAAAAGTGTGTGTGAATCAGCAATCTTACCCATTATATTTCTTTCTTTTTTATTTATTTATTTATTTTTTTTTAAGTTTATATTTTTGAAATTTTTTGTCAATTAAAGCTATGTTACTTTTCCACTAAGATATTATTTCCATTTCTGACCCTGATTAACATTATGCCAGAGACATTGAAACTAGGACACCATGAAAAAATACCAAAACTTTAACCCTTTAAAGGTCACCTACATGAATTCTATTGAGTTTAATGAAATTAGTTTATAATTATTGTATATGAACCTTATAAATGCAAAATGTAAGTTTTTCTTTATAATCCTTAGAGAGGTTTGCCTTAGAGGATATAGGAGGAATTGAGAGGGGTTAACTGTCAAACCCATCCCCTTGTATAGCGTAAACATAATACTATTTAAAATTTTAATTATATTGGAAGAACAATAAATAAGTGTTCTTAAAAAAGTAAAATAAATAAATAATTTAACAATTTATAAGTGTTGTTTGAATAGATACTTTTGTTTGGGGTCATAAGTGAAAAACAATTTCATTACTAACTTTCCAGGTACAGCAAGTATAAATACATATATTTCAAAAGAAAAAAATAAATGTAGTACTGTAATTTATTGTAGGTGCTAAATGTCAAAAGCATAAAAAAATTGAAATAAATTCATATTTCTCTATAACTTAGAGAAAAAAAATTTTATCAGGAGGTTTCGCTACGAAACCATTGTCCGCTAAAGGGTTAAATGCACCCCTTACTGGAAAAGTTTGGAAACTCCTTTTATTATTATATCGTTTGGGTCAAAAGTTTTTGCATATCCTTTTTGTAATTTTGAAGTTAAGTAAATAACAAATCTCACTTTCCCCTTCCTTTAAAATAATACGTTACAAAGTTTTGATATATGGTTCTATGTAAATATTAGTTTCTTTCTCTTGGAAAATACTCATTTTTTCTAACAGATAAATGCTTCTTAAAGCTAAAAATTAAGTGGTCATTTGTTACATTAAGTTGCTTGTAATTCATTTGTAGAGAACAATTTCAGAATGTATTCTAGATTATAGTATTTGATTACTTATTAATTGTGATAAGTGGGTGCGATCAACTCATTAACAGCACATTGCATGCTTAAAGAATGAAGTAATTTGTCATATTCTGAGTTAAGGAATAATAGCTCCTGAAATTTAAAGATTAGTACAAGCAAGTACAATGGTTTGTAGTAATAAATAATTGTTAAAATTATTTTATTTGAAAGCTTCCTTTTCATATATTATGCATGTTGGATTTTTACATTATTCATTATTATAATCAGTAAATGCCATATAAAGTATCACCTATTAACAATTCACTAAACAGTTTTTAGATATATAAAGTTGTCTTAAATGAAGTTATCAATTTATGTATGAGGCATGAAAAAGGCTTACCATATTAGACATACATGTCTAGGTTATAGAATTAAAGTTCTAAGTTTTGTCGTGATAACATTTTTATTGCTCTGAAGTTGCATGCAAGTTCACAGTTAAGGACTTCTCTCATCTTTTCTGATATCCAGCTTTTTTTATAGCTTTTTAATCCTTTCCGAAAAGATTCTCCTTTGATTGCAGTTTGTGTTACATAATTTTGTTGCAATTTCACTTTTTATGTAATGTCTACAAGGATGGTTCCACTCACAAGCCATGAATGATTACTAGTCCAATGCACAGCTGATGTGGGAATTTTCTGCCCATTTATAATCCTGGGATTTTATTTACTTTCATCTTTTGCTCTGCCCTTAATAAATGTTTTCCTGACATCTTCACTGAGTTTTGGTACTTTATTCTTTATTATATAATTTGACTGTCTTTCTCTATTTTATTGCTGTAATTTTTATCTTTATTGTTAATTTTTTAATGTTTTAGCAATCAACATGTGTGGCTTGAAAAAATTGTCATGCCATACATTTATTTTAAGCTAACTTACTTAAATAACTAGTCAAATTTCATAACACTGTGTGGTCCCTTTTAGCCTTTTAACAGGCTTTTTTTCTTTTATTTTTTTACATTCACATTTTCTTCATTCAGCTTAATCAAATTATGCATGCATCTAAATATTTATTAAAAAAAAGTAATTTCACTCATATTTGTATTCAAATATTTTATTCCCAGCACCTGCCAAAATCTTAGCAAGTTTTGTCCAAAGTTACTACATTTGGATGTTGGATCATGTTCTCAAATGACAGATTTGTCTCTAAGAGCTATAGGGTATGTACCTTGTAATTGAAATTAAAACATATTTCTCCTTTATAAATTTTTATTATTTCATTCCAACGCTGATACTTTAATTATAAAAATGATGTTTACACTCATGAGCCAAAACATTATGACTACCTGTCAATAATGAGTTGGCTCACCTTTGGCGCACAACACAACTTCAACCCACCTTGGCATTAATGCCAGAAGTCCTTGGTAGATGAGTGAAGACAGATTGTACCAGATGTTTAAGCAACAGCTATGCAACTCCGAGATATTACGAATTGGTGATCTTTGAACTGTGAGTGCCATCCTATGACATCCCATATGTGTTCTATCAGATTGACATCCAGTGAGTTAGGTGGCCAGGACATTAACTGGAATTCAGTGACATGGAGCCTTGTCCTGTTGGAACATTCCATTTCCAGCTGGAAAAACAGAGGCCATGTAAGGGTACAACTGATCTGCAATGATGTTCAAATACCCTGTAGCATTCATGGTCTGCTCTACCACAACCATGGGTCCCAGAGATGCCCAAGAGAACGTCCCCCGAAGCATAATACTACCACCACTGGCCTGTGTATGACCTACTGTACATTGAGGAAGCAACTGTTCGCCTGGAAGACGGCATATCCTGACACGGCCATCAGCGTGATTAATGACAAACCGTGATTCATTTGACCAGGTAACTCTCCCACTGATCCATGAACTAGTTGCGATGTTCCCGATCCCAGCATAGGTACAGTTGGCGATGATGCTTGGTCAGCAAAGGCACATGAGTGGGATGTTTGCTGCTTAGCCCCATATCCAACAGTGTCTGCTGAACAGTATGCTCTGATACTATTCTACTTGTTCCTGCATTGCATTGGGTTGTCATCTGAGCCACTGTCTGGTTCTGGTTTTGCTTCACCAGGTGAAACAGTCTCCGATGACCTTTTTCTTTGATAGCGTGTGGATGCCCAACACAATGTTGTCTACTGCTGGTTTCACCGTCATTCATTAACTTTGCATAAGTACTAACAACTGTAGATTGCAAACAACCTACGAGTTGTGCAGTTTCAAAAATACTTATTCTGAGCCTTTGGAGACATTACAATCTGCACTCTATAAAAATTGCTTAGATCCGCAGCCTTTCCCATAACACACAGAAGTAAGCGAAAGAATGATTCTTCAGACTCTTCAGCAGCAGTTAAATACCACTTTCACCTGATCAAGTGCCTTCCACATCGTCCAGGCAAGTTCATTGTAAAATGTAGGGGGGGAGTCATAATGTTTTGGCTCTTGAGTGTATATGTGTATTTCTAATCACACACACATATATATATATATATATATATATATATATATATATATATATATATATATATATATATATATTTACCTTTAAAAATATCTCATGCTTGCCTTCCTTTTTAATTTGAATTCCTTATCAGTTTTATACAATTTTACTAACCAATTTATACTGCCATTTGTTTCTTTAGAATATAAAAATCCAAGAATATTACTCATCATTTAGAACAGATATAATTTCCCCATCAAACTTTATAATAACACTTTTAAATTTTTATGTATTATATCTTTCATTAAGAAGTGTTTATCAGTATTTTTATTGAGTAACTAAATGAAAATATTTGCTTTAGTGATATGCTCTTGAGAAAGTATTATATTTGTAGCCAGAGCTGGTTTTTGGGTATTAATCACCAGCATGCAAGATAGTATTTGGCCATCCCATATTCCTGCATGCAAGATAGTATTTGGTTACCCCCTAACAATGTGTATATGTAAATATTCTATCAGCCACATGTGTAAATGCATACACTGCACATCTATTAACCCTTTAAAGGTCACTATTATAAATTCTTTTGGATTTAATGAAATTAGTTCATAAATGATAACTATGAACTTTATAAATGTAAATGCATAATTTTTTTATATTTTTTGAGGGGGTGGAATTTGAAGGGTGGTTAAAATGCAAAATCCAGCCCCTTGTACGGAGTGAAAATGCTTTTTTAAAGGTTTAATTATGCTGTGGGAACAATGATTATTATCTAAAATTTTATGATAAAGAAAAACTAACCAATTTACAGATGAACGATGGCCATATAGTACAGCGCTGCTTTTAGGTACCGGAATTTATGGGTTAAAATCCCACTGCAGGTATGGATGTTCGTAGCAATGCGGAATCGGCCTTAAGCTGTAGGTCTCAGTCTTATTCACCCTCATGTTGAAAGATAGTAGACCATACCAAACATAAACAATTTAGAAGTTTAGTTTGGATAGACATTTATTTGGGCTTATAAGTAAAAAAATCATATTACTGACTTTTCCACGTAAAGTAAGTTTAACCGTGTATATTTCAAATGAAGTATAGAGCTCTTGTATACTCTCTGAGTTGGAAATGTCATAAACATAGAAAACCTAAAAGTCCATCTTATGTCTTTCAAAAGCAGAGAAAGAATTTAACTTCGCTCCAAAACCACTGTCCGTTAAAGGGTTAACCCCTGCCCAATTTGTAGCATCATATTATATTTAGCCATCCATGCATTTGAGTAGTAATTTATTAAGTGATTACTGATTAGAAAAGATCAGTGACAGAATTATTTTTATTGAAGATAGATTTTCAGAAGATTCATCATTGTACTATCTTAACTAGTTTTCAACACTAAATATTAACTAAATAATCTGTGATATATGATTTTCAAGTAAAAAGTACATAAACTAGTGTCTCACTCTTAGTAGCCTAAGACATATTTTCAGTTTCTTATGTTATTTAATGACAGTTGGAGTTGCTAATATACAAGAATATCATGCTTAGTGCAGCTTTACTCAGTGTTGACCATGCTACAGTACGGTTAGTAATTTGAATAATAAATTTCAGTGAGTACTGATTAATTCAAAATTATTCAATTTGGAAAGATTTTGTGACAAAATAATGTGGTATACTTATAATTTTTGTTGTGATCCTGCTCAAAAGGTATAATCCCATAAGATGTGAAGCTGATTTAGGCTTTGACTCAATGGATTTTGTTGATATTATGAAATGTTTTCAGTTTCTCAGCCTTTTAATGATAAATCTCTCATTAGCATAGAAGAAAAATACACTTATGAAGCTTAAAGTAAAATTGAAGTAAATGTGGGAAAAAAAAAATTGAATAATTATTCAAAATAATTGAAAGAGCATGGGAATGTATTGGAAGAAAATGGCCCATATCTAAGAAGTAGCTTTGCAACCAGGCAAAAATTAGAAAATGATATTCCCTGTTATTGCATGATTCACAATGGCAATAAGGAGACAAAAATTTGGTGCAAAAAACTTTAGTTGATTTTTTACTTAAAATAATGGTTTTCTTTTTCATTTTATTAGCATAAAGCAATGGAAGTGTTCAGTTAGTTTTGCTTTTCACTCTGGTATTATTTTTTATTAATTTTTTTGTGTGAATATACAAAAAATACTTTTAACAAAATTTGATACAAGCATAGTACTTATTTTCCTATAGAAATAATATTTCATTCAGTGCATATTCATTAAATGTGACAAGAGTAACCAGTTGACAGTACTAAGTGATGTATTCCTGTTTATATAAGAATTGGAACTCTTAGTTGAGAACTATCACTATTTATTTTCCTCTTTTTTCGTAACATTTATTCTGTATAGTAATATTTTTCAGTTAGTAAAAATCATAAATTTTTAATTTTAGAGATGGATGCCCAAATATGGAGCACATCAATATTTCTTGGTGCGACCAAGTGACTGTGAAAGGAGTAGAAGCTTTAGCCCGTGGATGTGGAAAACTTAAAGCTTTTATCTGTAAAGGTTGCTCTCTGGTGTGTGTAATTTTATATCATTATAATTACTTGTATCTCTGAGTATTTTCTGTATTTTTTTCTCCTGTGTTTTTGCATATATATTTCTGAATTTAACTTTTTTGTTGCTATCTTACCCTGTTTGGATGCATATTTTCTTTAGAAATATGTTTTAATGGGAAGGCAGTTCTGTTATTGTTTATAAAGTGGAAGCAGGCATAATCTCTTATACCTATTTCATTATTTATGGAACTCAAACTATCCAGGCTAACTGTGGTGGACCAAAGCAGTTTGTGGAAAAAGCACTTGATAAGGGAATATCTTTATTTGTAAGAAATGGAGACAATTATCTAGTAAGATAAGAGATGTATATTAGTGGTTAGAGGTAGTAGTTAGAGATGTATAGCCTTTTAACACCACTGTATGATACTGAATTGTATTAAAATGTATTCCATTATTCTGGCTTAAAGCAATAATTTGTCTATAAACCATTGCATACTGAGAAGTATAACTGTATGATAAGATTTGTTGACCATGTCGATCATTTGGTAAAAAATTTAGCATTCATATAGCTTCAAGATTGCTTTTAAATGGTCTTGTCACTCATAGGAATATATATAAGAATGCTGGTGGTGAGTATGTTAAAATTTTAGTATAAAATGTTCTAAAGAAATACTTACAGTACAGTGACAGTTATAAAGAAATGTTTTTTATTGTAGTAGTAAAGAAAAGGAAATTAAAACTCTCCACTAACTTGTTCAGATCCCAAACACAGATCAAAATAATTGTTCCCCCAAAGTATGTGTATAACTAAACATATTAGGAAAGATACTCCACTAATATGTTTTGGTTGATTTTCCAGAACTGTGCAGTAGAAGTCATTTTGATGAATATCATAAATCTTTCAAACATATTCCTGAGTTTTATGTATATGATTATATATATATATATATATATATATATATAATGTAAATCTGTAAAATTTGTTATTAAATGTATCTCAATAAAATTGTAAATCCTTTAACAAACTTTAAATGATTTATGATATGAAACATTTTATAGCCCTACAAACCTAGCATTCAAGAGGTTACTGATTTCATACACAGGTATAACATGAATTACAAAAAACAAATAGCATAAAATTATTTACTACTTTACACCTTAATGATTTGAGGTTAATAGACTTAGTTTCCCCTTTCATATCTCCTTTTATAATTTCACTTCTATATTAGTATTCTTGATGCATTCTTGGAATAGAATGATTTTACTTTGTTTTGATAGCATATTTGTATCATATAAAAGACAATGCCTTAGAATAAAATTCTGGTTTTCTTTGACATTTTGGAACATTTTTCTCAATCGTATTGGTTTCAAGATTTCGAGAGTCAACTGTGTATTATGGTGTTTATGTCAACTGTATTTATTTTAAAATAGAATATTTGTCCCCAAATCCTGGATAACTTCATGGTCATAGAATTTTGGGTGCTTGATTGTCTAATTTTTTTTTATATAATGATGTTAATTGAACTTTTATTACTTTTCCTAGCAAGCTAACTTTTATTTCTTTTTTAATTTATTTATGATAGATTGGTGATGATGCCATTCAAGAATTAACAAGATTTTGTCCTGATTTACAAGTTATTAACCTTTTAGGATGCAATGTAAGATAAATTTTTATTGTTCTCAATTGTACCTTTAATAATAGACAGTGAATGAAATATTCAGTCTGTTTTTGTCATTTCTTTACTTATAAGCCACATTTACTATTGATTAAAAATATTTATTCTTGAGAATACAAAATTTCAGACTCTTTAAAATGTAAGATGTCATCACAAAGTTTGGGTTATATATAGACTTAATAAAATTGTACAAAATAGTAAAATTAATTAGTTTAAATTTATAATATGCAGTTGATTAGTTTTGACTACTTTTGCTTCAAGTTCTATTACTGAAACAAAAAATCATTCTTTTTACTCATCTATTCTAGAATTACTTGCTTTCCCTTTTGATTTTTTCCTAGAATTTTTCAAGATTTTGATTTGTTATGAATTTTAATCTGTACATTGAAAATTAAGGGAACTTTGTTCATTTTTCTAAACTGAGGTTTTGCATAGTATATGATTGGTTCTCCTATTTTAAGTGATGAAAGCATTACTAATTCGTAAAATGGAGAAACTTAATGAATTGGATAAAACACTTTGAATCAATATTGTTTCAAGATAAAGACCCCTTTTGAGATATAAAAAATCTTATTTCTACTATTTATGTATGTTTACAGGCACAATTCTTCCCTATTACTTCAAAGATATTTATGAAGCTTTTCACTAAAAATAGTTAAATCTGAAAAAAAAAAGATCTATTATGCTCTCTTGTAAAATTGAAATTTGTGACATAGAGCCTTTTACTTTCACTGTATTGAAATATATACTTAAGGTCTTAAGTTTTATTTATGAACGATGAATTTTGTAGATAAAAGATATAAGTTTATTCTAAGATTTTATTTATGAAGGTTAAATATTATTTAGTGTGTAATGTGTATAGGCAGATTTCAATTTAAAATTTTTAAAAATTATTTCATTATTACACTTAACAGTAATTTTCATATGATACTTAATTTCAAACATACCACTTAAGTTTCTTTTACTTTATTCTGTACTGTAGACATGTGCAACTTCAACAGGACCAAGGCTTGGATTAGAAATATTTCATGGGTTAGAGTACTTTAGGATCCGTATATATGAATATATAAGAAATGAATCCATCTTATTTAGTTTTAACCAATCTTAATCTATATTATTTCATATAAATTCCATCATAAGATGTAAAAAATTATAAAACATAAAGTATTATAATACGTTTTAAAAAGTATCAAGAGATGATCAATTATCAAGGGTACTGCACACATTGAAACTCACAACATTTTTTCGAGATGCACATCAGTAGTTTGTGTCTAGGTATTGGATTTCATAAACTTTTTTCTTGAAAAAAAAAAAAAAATGCATTTATAGATGCTTCTAAATAGCATCATTCTTTTCTTGGCAATAGTTGTAAGTTTTGGAAATTTTTCACACTGTAAATATTTTTGTAAAAGTTAATTGATGTAATATCCTTGATTTTTGTTTTTAGAAAAGAATTTTGTGTGCAATTTATATTTATTAAACTTACTACATTTAACTTTATATTCATTTATCTATCATTCTGAACTGGCATCTTGATATTTATACATAACTGAATGAACCGATTCCTCTCAGAACCATTCATCTTACTAACTGGAGATATGCCCTGCCGGGTAAGGTGCTCCAAGAACTACCGTCAAACGGAGAACGACGAAGTTTGTCCCACAGGGTGTATGTTGCACATGCCTGCTGTATGGGATATTAATTTCAAGACATAGTTCTTAATTAAATTCATTATTTCTATAGGCTATAACTGATGAGGCTGTCCAGCACATTAGTCAGCGTTGTCCTAAACTTCATTATTTGTGTCTTTCAAATTGTACACATTTGACTGATGCATCGTTAATTGCCTTAGGACAAGGATGCCATAATTTGAGGTTAGTGTTATTTAAACACTATTGCATAATCAAAAGAAAATTTTATATTACATAGAACACATTGTTTTTACTAATGCTACTTAGAAAAGCTTAGCTTGTGAGCTGGAGAATAGTTGATTTAAACAGGAGAGTTGCATATTTCATTTTGAAGAGCACCACTAGGGTGAAAGTATAACTTTAAACTCAAAGTGGTTCTTGTAATTTGGAAGCTGGCTCCATGTATAAAATCCTAGGCTTAACTTGCCACCTTAAGGTATCAGAAGTCATTGCAACCACAAACCTGTTTTATGGGTTTCAGTCACCATTAATAAACATGGCAGACTTTAGCTAGCTTGAACCTCAAACCCACAGTCCTCCAGTTTAAGTTATATGCATTTACTAACTGAGCTATGACAGCACACATAGAACAAGTAGAGTATGAAATCAGAAACTGATAATGAGTATGCCTCTCAATGTATTACATTCTATCATATATCATTAGTAAACCATAATTTATAAATATAATTTTCTGCTACACCAGTAATATAAGTAATATGATTTATATGTTTACCAAAGCTTCCTAGATATCATTTTTATAGAATATTTCTTGTTAAATTAAAAATGTGCTTCTATTGTAATAGAGATTTTATTATCTCTTTTTTAGTTTTATAACAATTACAAAACTTCAGGTAATTTAAAAGGTTTGCCTCTTATCATTATTTTTATGAATTATGGTTCTTTTATGGCATTTCAGGTATTACTGTCACATATATGCTAATGTTTACCAATGCAATAAATTTAAAAGTTTTTTTTTTCACTCATTAATATATTATCACTTACTCATTAACATTTTAAAATGATCAAGAAACACTTCAGAAGTTTCATTTTTTAATTTCTAAGAGTTTTGTATGATAGGATATCTGTTGTTTATATTTCAAGTGAAATTACATTGTTGAGATGGTGAAAATTATGTAAAGTTTTATAAGATTTAACTGACTTTTCAAAATAAAGTAATGAAAACAATTTGGACATAGATTGGCAATCTTAAATAAGATTTATATTTAAATTTGTAATGATGGGTAAATTGAGGTACAGTTTTATATTTTGTCATACTTTTAATTTTTTACATTGTTTTATAAGTTTTAGAATTCAGCTCTTTCCTCATCTACGTGCTACATATATAATTACATCTATGTTATGCATTACACTTCATTTAGTACTAATTAAATTTCCAGAAATATACCTTTTTTCCCCCTGTGTATTTAGAACTTTGGAGGTTGCTGGGTGTTCTCAGTTCACCGATAGTGGATTCCAAGCTCTTGCCAAAGTATGTAATTCATTCTACAACTTATTAAAAGTACTCTTTAAGCATTAGTTATGTCTTTGAGCTAATTTATGAATTCTTTTAGAATTGCCATTTTCTGGAAAAAATGGATTTAGAAGAATGTGTCTTAGTAAGTATAAATTTTTGTTTAATAATAAATTATACTTCAGTGCTTGTAATATGAATTTCTGGATTGACACTTTGAAAATGATATCTAGACTCATTTCTAAAATTTAAAGTTTTATTTTTAAACATTTAGTTCTCTAATTATAGATTCATATTTTGTAATATATTTAAATAGCTTTGTTTATATATAACTTTTTTGATAAGGAAGTGATGAAAAAGACAAAAATGTTATTGGTAGAAAAAATAAATATGTTGTAATTACTTTGGAATAGAATTTTATTACAGTACTTTTTCAGTACTACTGTGCATTAAGCTGAATAATGGCAGCTTGTATAATGTCATCAGATTTAGCAAACAATACACTTTTTTAACACAATACACTTACCATAACACTTTTTTTACATTTCTATAAAAAATTTTATGTATGACTATATTTTCCATTTAATTTTGTGTTAGCATAAATAGGCTCACATGAGGCTTTTCTAGTCGATACTTAGGATCATAGGAATATGTATGCAAACCATTGTAAGTCTACTGATATCCAAATTTTGGAAATCGTCCCTTGGTCAGTGGAAATATTTGCTGAGATATCTTAAAAAATCATTTATAATTCTGTTTCTCACATGCCAGGTGTGACTCGGTTCTGGTACTATACAAGAAAAAAATTACTAATATTTTTTTTCCAAATATACATAAAAAAAAGGCTATTGTAGGGCATAACTGCCTCCAAAATAAAATTATACCTCAAACAGTTCACACACACACACACACACACACACACACACACACACATTGCCTCACCCAAGCCCCCAAGAAAACCTTCCACTCTTCCTAATTTTGAAGTCGGCTCTGTTGCTTTGTTGTCTTCTCCTCATGAAGAAACCTCTGTCTAAGGGGTTTGTCCTTGTACTTAATTCAGCTGGGCCATTCAAGACAATCTCCATGCCATCTGGCTGTTACGTGACGTCATATTCCCTTTCATGTTTCCAGTCGGTCTTTAGATATATTGGACATTAATATAGAGTTTCTTGTAACAATTCCCACTGTCAATGACATTTAAAAGTTTGAATGTCTATGGATATCATTAATAGAAAAGTAATGGCTTTTGCTTCCATTCCTATGTTGATAAATGGGTGAACCATTGTCCAAATTAGAATGCCTGTTGGTATCCAGAATTTTATTTTATTTTGTTAGCAGATATTTTTACACTACTGTTTCTAGATTTACTAATTTTTGTTATCGGTTACCTTTTCAAACAGTTGAGTGAAAGGTTAGCATATTATTGTTTTAAATTGGTGTGTCTACATGGGTACTGTTCTTGATACTATCAAATGAATATATGAACAAAACTGTAGTAATGGCAAGAGCAGGCCACTGTTTCTAACATCTACTTACTTTTACTACCCGTTACTCCTTTTTATCATTGAAAGATTAGCAGATTATTATTTTAAAGTAGTATGTCTACGTAAACACTGACCAAATAGATAGGATGCCACTCTTCAGTACCCAAGTTTAGGAGTTTCGATTTCGCTGCTGATATAGATGTTCATAGCTATTTGGAATTGACTTTAAGCAAGGGTTCTCAGCCTGTGTGCCTTGAGGAATTTTAAGTAATAAATAGAATCATTTGGTATTGTATTGTTAGTCTTAAATTTACTATTTATCATGCACTATTTTCTAAGTTCTCTTTTCTCTATATCAGCTTTACAAGTGTGTTACTCCTTTGCCTCTGCTAGAGGAGTTATGCTTTGATTGTTTTGATGCCATATAGGAATAACTCCCTTTATACCTTTGCTTTTCAAGTTGCTGAAAAAATTTAGCAATTCTAAAATAAGTGGTAATATTTGGATCATTGTCTTTTTCATTAGCTCAAAGACCATTAGCAACACCAGTGCGCAGATATATAAAGTGGCCAGCTGACTTGCATAAGAATTTTAGCTTCTGTAAAAATTCATATTTTATTATACTTTTTGTAACTATAAATGGGTTTTTTTTTACTAGCATTAAAAGTGACTTTGTTATCAAAATCAATCATCTTCTTGAATATTGCATTTAGATCTGTTGTTAGTATGGATAAAATTGGAAGTTTTACTCATAAGAGGGTTATAATTTAATGAGATTGTTATTATCTGACTCTATAGATTTTTAGGAATTACTAAATATGTTATGTACTATTTTTTTTAACAATAATTATTATAGAGTTTTTCTTATGAGATGTAGATAGCTTAAATAAATTAACTATCGAGTATTTATAATTTAATGTGTTAAGTAAAAGTGTTTATTTGCAAAAAATGTTTTTCTGTCTTCAAACAGCAAATGTTTCATTTGTAGTTATGTTCTTTTAGTGTACTTTTTAGAGGAGCTTTTTTACATCTTTTTTTAATGTTATAATTTTTTTTTCTAACCTGTAGTTTATATTGTTTCAGATTACAGATAATACATTGTGTTATCTAGCAGCAGGATGCCCACGGCTACAAAAGCTGGTAAATTACTGTGTTCTATAAAAGTTTTATTTCTTTGGAGTGTTTAACTAGCTATGTTGAATTCATTGAAAAAAAATTTACACCAAAATTTTTCATAACTTATTCAGCAATTTTAAATGCATTATATAGAAGATATCTTACAGGGTCTCTGTTTAGTATTATTTCAGGAGTAATCAGTACACTAGCTGTTGCAGTGGGAAGGGTTATAAACAAGCCAACTTACAGTTTAACTTCCAGTTTTTTTTTAGTTTTAGTAGCTTCAATATGACATGTACTCATTCTCATAGTATAATTTATTGCTTTGTGTGTGTATTCCTGGAAGTTTTGCAATATTTGTCATTTGCCATACATCTTTGTTTTAAAACTTAAATAATTTTTTACATTATGACTTCAAATTGTTTCAGGCTCATTATTTTTTTCTCAGTTTCTCTGAAATTTTCTGCATTTATATATTAATGTATTCGTCTTAAACAGGGCATGCTCTTTTTAAACTTAAAATATTTTATTGAGTTACAAACGGTGTAATGCAGCTAAATAACAGAAGCATTGCTAAAACATTGCAGAGGGGTGTTTTTTTTATTAATTTTTTTAGTATATGGTATTTAAATAAAGTGAAAATCAGTACCCAAATTTGTTTCTGTATTCATGTTAAACATTCAGTAAAACTGAAAGTGGTTAGCTAATGTGCAGGACATTAGGAAGTTTTTTTAATGAATATTATTGGATGGTAAAATTTGTATAATGTTTTGTATTCTAATCAAAAATCCGTTTATAGATTTTAGAGTCTTGTATTTTATGTAAAGCATTATTTATGCACATTAATATGAGCATAAATAATGCTAACATTCATCTTATATTCTTAACAAAATAATTAAAAGTGAAGAATTTTTTAAAAAATTTATAGCTGAAATTCTTGTTTTCCTTAAATACATCTTTCCATTCATATGAAACTAATATGTGTAGCATTCTTTATACACTAAATCTGTATGTTTGTCCACTGGGATACCAATTTAATATCCTACTTTTAGTTGACAGTGGCATTTTTAAATTTCAAGATAAAAATTTTTGTAAAAGTAAAATTTGATTCTTAAGCTGTTAGATAGATGTTAATTTATGTTTAAGTACTATTAGAAACAAAGAAATTTCAATATTTAAGAAAAACATTTCACTTATGGAAACTTTCACTGTATGGAAAGTGTTTTTAAAGTCATTTTTATGTCAAAATCTTTATTTTATTCTAATAGCTTGAACATGTTTGTTTTAATTATTAGTATAAAACAAGAATAACCAGTTAGGAAAATTCAGTAAGAGAGGCATGAAGTTCCTTCTCTTTCAATAACTATGCATGTAAAGAAGCTAAAGTAATAACCATCTGACAGATGCTCACTTACATGAAAAGCTGCACATTTAATAAACTTCTTTTAATTATATATTCATGAAAAATATAAATTGGAAATATGTGTAAGTTTCATTTTTAAAAAGAGTAATGTATTTAAATATTCTTTTAAAGAATACAATTGTGAATCCGTTTACATACTTTTCATTGACAGTAACAGTCTTCAATTTCAAAAATTGAAGATAAAAGTTGTTTTTTTTATTTTTGAAGTTAAATTTGATTTGTAAGCTTTTAGATAAATGTTAAATTGATGTCAATATGTATAATACTTTTAAACAATAAACAATTTTCAAAACTCTAGAAAATCATCTTTAAAGTCTCTTGAAATCTTTCACTGTATCCCACTATATAAAGGGTTTTTTTAAAGCCATTTTTCTTGTAAAAATAATATATATATATATATATATATATATATATATATATATATATATATATATATATATATATATATATTGTACTCTGCTTTATTTTGCTATCTTAAACAGTTGTCTTGATAATTAGCATAAAGCACTAATATATAATTAGAAAAATTATCAGTATTAAAGGTGAAGTTTCCTCCATTTTAATAACTTTGAATATGTAGAAGTTAAAATAATAATTATCTTACAAATGCTAACTTGCAAGAAAAGCTGTCCATTTAATGAACTTGTATTAATGTTATAGTCACTCATGAGAAATGTAGTTGAAAAAATGTATAATTAAAAAATTTTTAATATAAATTATATCAATTTAAATATATTTTATAAAGTACTTTTTGTCTATCTCATTAAGTAAATCTTATAATCTTTTATTTTCTAGTCTCTTTCTCACTGTGAGCTGATTACAGATGAAGGACTGCGACACCTTGGTACCAGTGCTTGTTCCTCGGAGCATTTGTCTGTTCTAGAGCTTGATAATTGCCCTCTTATTACTGATCAATCTCTTGATCATCTCATAACATGCCACAGTCTTCAAAGAATTGAACTTTATGATTGTCAGTTAATAACTCGGGCTGGAATTAGGAAGCTGCGTGTAAGCCTTGTTTTCAATTAATATGTACTTGTCTGAAAAGATTGTTAATTTAAATTGATATATTCATAAAACTTGTGAAGTCGTAAGCTGTTATTCTGAGCAATTTTATATGTATTCACTAACTGCTCTATGCTTTTAATGAACTTTTGCATAAAGTTAGGCAAACTTTAAGTCTGATTTACACACTTTGCTTTTGTCAAACTGCTAATCTGTTCACACTTACTAAGAATTTGCCGTCATCAGAAAATATCAATTAGCTATGAATCATTAGATCTATTTCTATGCCACCTTTCTGCATAAAGAAATTAGGAATGCTTGCTTTAATTTTAGGTGATGATGATGAAAAATTATATCATCCTAATAGGAATTGGGTTATGATGGTATTTATGATAAAGGAAATACATATAAGTACTACATCTCAGAGGTCAAACCAAGCTGGAAAGAACTGCCTGTATGAAGATGAAATGCCCATTATTCTGCTTTTAATGTTTAAGAAATGTATATGAAGTATTTTTAATTCTGTTAGTAGGAAAGTCTAGTGGCATTTTTTTCTTCAACATCAAATTCATTGGAATAAATGCAATAATATAATTTACTTTATAATATCCTACTTTAAATGCAAAACAATCATTAGATAAAATCTCTATTAATAGGTCATACACACACACACACACACATATATATATATGTGTGTGTATGTAACATGGGAAATTAAGAGAATTTTTACCCCTATTATTGTAATTTACCTGGGCTTGCTGGGCAAGGACCAATCAGCCTAAGAAGTAAACAGTTATGGCCCTATAAAATGAAAAGCAACAAGCATGTCTGATGTAGAACTTAAACTTTTATTTAAGATCTAAGAAAATGAAATAGTAGTAAATACAGAGTTGGGAATGATACATAAAAATACAAAGTCGTTCCCACAACAAGATGTGAGATGAATTCTTTTCCTAAGAAACCAGCAGTATAGTCAGCATTCTTGTAGTAATTTTGTCATTGTAGGAGTGAGTTATTTGCCTGGGGCAGCTGGAAATTGTGGTGATTTGCATTTATTTCAGGGTCAGCTTTGAGAAATGGGAAGAATTGAAGTCACAGACACTCCTTTAGATAAGATATTTTGTAGCAGGGGAAATAGATATAAAAGAATTCAGAAAGGGAAAATGAGAATTTTAAAAAGAGATTCTAAGTGTAATAATTTTGATATGTTATATATATATATATATATATGTGTGTGTGTGTGTGTGTGTGTGTGTGTGTGCACAAGGCAATTTCTGGGCTGTTAGCCACCTGCAAGATGGTATTTGACCACCCACTTATCAATGCATATACCTAGTAGATTATCAGTTGCCTTAGAAATTTAGCAGCCTGTGTGCATACACACACTGCATACCTACTAGCCCTGGCTCTGTATATATATATATATATATATATATATATATATATATATATATATATATATATATATATATATTGCATTTTATGTTCAGTCTGAACCTAAATTTTACTCTTTTGGGAATTGTCTAAATATTTTTGTTGGGTATTATTATATAATTCTTCATTTTCCCACTCTTTCTTAATAAGCATTTTGTCTTCTATATCTGAGAAGTAATGAAGTTAAAAGGGTTATAACAGCTTAAACATGACTCATATAGACATACCTGCCTGTTAGGGAAAATAGCATTGCCTCATGATAGTTTACCTTTGATGTTCCAGAAAGTGTACTTGACCTTTTTATTTGCATACTTTATAGAAGCTAGATTAATAGCAAAAACTAATATTTGTATATATGAGGATATATTTATTGAAATTACTTTAGTTAGTATTATCTTCATATAAAGCTAATTCTATCTTGTTTGCATCTTTTGGGGCTTATATTTGTTGTTGACTGGAGATACTTTTTATTGGTTTAGTTAAAAAATTTAAAAAATTAGAGTGATTGGGCTGGTAGCACAGTGGCTAGTTCTTGCAGAAATGTAAAACCAATCTTACATTTTTTTTTCTTTTTCAGGGACACCTTCCTGATTTGAAAGTTCATGCATACTTTGCTCCTTTAACTCCACCACCTTCAGCTGTTGGTGGCAGACCACGATATTGCCGCTGCTGTGTTATTCTCTGAAAATCTGTGTATTGCAGTGTATTTTTCACATACATACTTAAGAATGATACAGCATCTTTATTTTCGTATCCTTCAGATGAGATAAATCATGCTACAGATGCTTGAATTCTTCGAAATTGTCTTTACACTCGTTTGGGAATATTTATTATAATTGAAGGTTGGTATGCATTTATTGTGGCATTTAAATCAACCAGTCATATTTATTTAATTTTCAGTATTGATTTTCTTGCGGTTTAAGGGATCATATAAATAGTTATTTCTAAAAAGTATAATGAAATAGCAGTTCAAGGGTATCTTAACCTATATGTTGTCAATATCCAAAAGTATGGGTTTTACTTTATTACTATATTAATTTTTTGTAAAACCATGGTAATGGGATGTTTTGTCTCCACTGATTGCTCATGAAATTTATGTCTGGAAAATTTTGCTTCTTGTAATTCATTATTTTAACTATTTGCTTTATGTATTGATTATTGGACAAATATATTGTAGATTGTCTGTGGTATTGATATTGTGGTGTAGTTTTGTAAGCGTCAAGTGAAATGTTGTGTTGGTATGTGATGTGTTTGAATAGTGTCAAGTGAAAGAGTCTTAATAACACAGTTAATGGATTAGGTAGTTGGTTAAAGTTTTTGGTGGTTTTGATAAACTTTTAATGAATAATCAAAGTGTTACAATTCTTATATTAAATTCACCTGTTTTAGGTGTGATATACATAAATATAATTTATATTTACCCTCATTATTAACTGCCATTTTTTGTTTATTATTAAAAATAGATTCCTCTAAAATGCATCCTCAGCTTTGTGCTCCTATTACTGTAAACTGTTTATGTATAATTTGAAATTTTTTGAGTGTTGAAATAAGTTTAGTTTTCAAATGCTTTTTGAAATAAAGTTAATTCTCAAAGTTTTTTCTTTTAAAATTTTATTTTTAAATCTTAGTAAATTAACAGTATTAGTACATATGTTAACAAGTTCAAAAACTTTTATAGTATGCTTAAAAGCATATCTCAATGCAATATTACTTCAAAATTATGTTTTCTTATTTTAATTTTTAAAAATTCTTAGGTTTTTACATTAAATTTTTCTTTGTCTCCTAAAGTTCAATAAATAAAAGCAATTTAAGATAATTTAGAATAATTTTTTCTTTAGTTATTTGTAATTTTTTTTTATCTGTTGTGAATTACAGGAAAAAAGTGTTGAACCTTTTCAACTAATCCCAGTTGAATTATAGCTTGTTGTCTAGTGCTTAAATTATATATAAAATTCAATTACAGTGGTGCCTTGACTTATGTATTTAATTTGCTTCTATGCCAGAACTCTTAACTCAAATTACTTGCATGACAAATGAGTTTTTCTCATTGAAATAAAGTAAAATGTCATTAATCTGTTCTGGACCCTTACCCTCTGCAAAGAAAAGAGCACTGCAATTTATCATCTGTCACCAATTTTCTTCACATCAAGCTGGTGCATACAGGCAGGCATGTTTGTGCTGTGGGAAAACCCCCAAAATTCTGGAGATTTCACACTTATTGTATCTGGATTTCTGGAGAAATAAATTAACAACTTACTTTTCTTTACTCTCTTCTGTTTACTTTGAAGAAGAATGCCGAATATTCTCTTCCTGAAATAATCTTGCAACTGCTGTCGATAGACAGCACATCTGTTAAATCCTGAATCTTTAAACATGTTGAAACTTTGAAGATTTGACAGCATACTACAACAAGGTAGTGAATAAGGCAAGAGTCCTTTACAATTTTAAGGGATAGGAATGCTTAGGAATGAAGGTTGTGGAGTCTGTGAGATTACACAACAACAGTTGGACTTTGAAACTGTAAAAAAGCCATTTTCATTGAACATGGATGAAAGTACAGGTAATGCTTGTGTATTTGTCACATTTATTAACAAAAGTAATTGAAATCGTGCTTTTATTTAAAAGAAGAAATTTTAGTAATTAAAATAATTAGTTGTTTAATTTTTTGCTTAGCATTTTTTCATATCTTTAAGCCTTTTTTTAATTTTATTATTTTTATAGATGGGATTTAATCCCATCCTGTCCAAAATATGATTAATTAATACTCCTTTTTGTATCTCTCTTTACATTAAAATGTGTGATTTTTTATTATTATTATTATTATTTTTTTTTAAATACACATGCATACAGATAAATTTCTTTTCTCTAACCATACCATTTGGTTCTTGGTCTTCTCTTTGGTTCTTTGATTCTTTTGTTCTGGTACCCATGTGTCAACAAAATTCTTGTATTGTCATTTGGCAACATTCTATGTTCAATCCTCGTCTAGTGTTGCTTTTTGGTTTGGTCAGGAATAAGTTTGTCAGGTGTATTATTATTCAATTCAGCTTTTGAAAATTTAATTTGGCCAGTATATTCTAAGAATTTTTCTGAAGTAAGTAGTTGGAAAGACAATTAATTAATGTTCTTGTGATTTAGTAAGTTTCCAAGCTTTACTTCATAAAAAAGGACTGCTAATACTATTGGATTGAACATTTGTAATTTGAGTTTATTGTTTATAATCAAGACTTTCTGGAATTTATGCATTCATCTGAACAAATGATTGATCTAATTTTTGATTTTATCTCTTTATCTGAACATTTTATCTTTTGTTACTCCAAGGTATGAAAAACGGTGTCTTTTTGCAATTTTTATACTTGCTTTTAAATTAAAAAAATGCACTTGTAATGAATATTGTACAGAAGTACATTATAATATGAGAAATATAGTATGAATATGTTTTAAATTACGTATATCTGAGATTATTTATACATTAAGTATAATGTACACTATTTACTTTGAAGATCAGAGAACTGGAAGATTATGTCAAAGGTGAAGATAAGAGACTGAACTAATAAACTAAATCTTATTTACTAATTTCATAACCTTTATTCTTCGACTGCTACGGCCATTTTAAAAATATGAAGGTAATGCAAAATTATGCATTCCACAATTTTTGTATACCATATTTTTCAAAAGTCTGCATAACATAGTTTTAATTCAATTTTTCTTGCTCCCATTGAATGCCTTTACATATTTTTACACACACACATTATTATACATACATATGTGTATGCATATATATATATATATATATATATATATATATACACACACACACACTGACACATATGCCCATATATTTACACATACAGATTAAAATTTGTATGTGTAAATATATGGGTATATACATGTTGCAACAACATTTGGGTCATGACGCTGTACAGGTTGTGACATAATTAAGTGCTACAAATTGGTAGTGATCAAAGTTGGTTGGTATGCATAATTATATACTAACTATATTTTGCCAAACTCATGAAACAATGAGCTCCATATGTCAAGTCAATTTTTCTCATTTAACTTATATGAAGTGAAATTAATTCATACCAGTTTCCCCTAAAACACACTGATTATTTTTAAATTGCATGAAAAGTAAATATTGTATTGCAACCTAATAGACGAGAATGAAAAGTTATAAACTTATACTAGCTTATACTAAACTTATAAAGTTATACTAGCTACATTCGAATATATATATATATATATATATATATGCATTAACTTCACTTCATTTTATTTTATTCACTGGATTTGAGACCTTCAAGTTTTTGCTACCTTGGATTTCACCTTGTAACTCAAAACTAAAAATCAGCTGAGTAATTACTTGTAACTCAAAAAATTTGTATGTTGAGGCATTTGTAAGTTAAGGTATCACTGTATTTATTTTTTCTTAACTTATGCCTTATAAAAATTTTGATAAAAGTTTGCTAAAGGTATGTAATTTTTTATATTCATCATTATGAACTTCTTGGATTTTAAATATGTGAAATTTTTAATGTCTACTTTAAAAGTTTTTTCTCTCCTTGAATTTGGTGTGATTATAAAATTTAAGATTTGACATTTCTAAAACTTATAAAAGTTTCATATATACTTAATGCTAAAATGTTAGAAGAAACTGTTGACTGAAAATTAGTCATTTAAATCTGCTAGTGGCTGAACTTCAGATAGTATTAAAAAGGTGCTTATCTTTCAACTAGATGAATTAAAGAAATGACTGTCTAGCTATTGTAAGAAAATGTACTTAAGCTTCACATTATTTAAAAATCAATGCTTTAAAGGAAGATAGAAAAAAATTACCTGATAAAATGTTATGAAGTAAGGAATATAATTAAATATTTGCTCTTACCAAGCAATGAATTAGAAATTTTGTGATAGAATTGTAATGACTATATCTGATTTTTTTTCCCCCAGTGTTGGTTTTATTTGTATGTTCATCATTTTTCTGTATAACAAAGTATAAATTTAAATTTTTACTAAAGTAATTAATTCCAAACGCTCCTGTTCCTGTACTATGTTTTAAGTGCATGTGAAAAGGCTTTTTCTGCATAATTTAACTGACACTGTTTAGCTTTATTTGTATACACAGTGGAACCTGCTTAAGAAGTTTTTCCTCTTAAGACGTTCTATTTATGTGGTCCTAATTTTATCCATAGATCTATATAATAAATTTCCATGTTTTAGAAGTTTTGCTTTTAAATGTTTTATCGTTTAAGAAGTTTTTATTTCTTTTCTTTTTTTTTCCATTTTATTGTGAGACTTAATTTTTTTTACTGAACACATATACAAAAGTTTTATTTGTAGAAGAACAAAATGATAATAGAAAATAGCAATAAACAGTATTTCTTTACAGTTGCTAGAAATTGAAATATTTTGACCCTCTGTTTTTAAGGTATCGCAAGTACAACCTTTTAGAAAAGTTAAGAAGTCAATTTAGTTCTTTTCACAAACTATCCGAAACAGAGAGAAAATTTAGTGATTACAAGAGTAAATATATTATAAAGAAATCATGAATTCTTAATAATAAAAATATATAAAGGTAAATTAATATATTACTTTTAGCTTCCTTTAGTCTATATCTGTATTTAATATTTTCCTTTTTAAAAAAAAAAAACATTTGAACTATTCTTGGTTAAGATTAATATTTTAGATGTTTTGAAAATATACATTTTAGATTAAATCAAAATGTAAAATTTTTTTAAACTGAAAAAAAATAGAGCCATATACATATGAAAACCCATTTAGACATGAAAGAAAACTACTACTACTATCATTTAGATTAATAAGCTTTTCAAAATGCATTTTTCTAGTTTTTCTACTTAGGTATTTTATAGTTTAAGAACTATCCCTTGAAAAGTCCTTGAAAAACTTCTTAAGTGGCTTTAACTGTATTTCTGAATTTGCAGTAGTTGTAATATAATAAAAACTAATGTGAGGTAAATAATGTACATTAGAGAAAACTTCATTTTAATTATAAAATTTTGAAGGCAAAAATGGTTTAAGAAAGAAAATGTACATACTGTCAGAAGATATCTTTTATATGTTACTTACACTGAAAATGCATAGTATTAAAAAGAATGCTAAATATGTTTATATACTCATTGTAAATTATGGAATTTTGGATTAATTCTAGATAATCCGGAAGTTATAGCAATGTTGTTTTATAAGATGACCCTATTAATCTAATGACAGAGATTATATAAAAGTTAGTATTTAGTTTTGAATAAAAAAAAGTCTACAGTGGTGGATTTTTTTCTTATAGCTGCTGTAATTTAAAAAAAAAATATGATAAATAGCTGGATAATTTTCTTGCTATAAAATGTTACCTAACACTTCAACAAAAAATTCTTTTGTTTATATTTGAAGTCTTAAAAGACATTATATTGTTTTTGTTTATAATGTTTAGAAGCTTTCTAGCATCTCTGTCTAAAAAGTCTTATATGGCAACAACAACAAAAAAGAGACAGATTTCTGTATAAAATAGCATTTGTATACCTATATACAAAAATAATTAAAATTCTTTTGAAGTGTGTATATAGTGTATTTAGAAATATATTATTTTAAAAGCATACTCTCAAAGGTATTGGAGTGATATTGAAGTTAACTATATTTAATCCTTAAGTATATTTTATCATTTATCTTATCAACATCATGAGTATTACTGTAGAACTCCAGTTATCAAGATTAATTGAGACCAGACCTGATCTGAATAATCAAATACTCAAGTAATTGGTAAAAGTAGAAGTTAAAAGAAGGGGGGATGTTTTTTAGATTTTAAAGTATCCTGGCCTACATATTTCCAGTTTCTAATCAGACTTATAGTCCTGTTGAAATTACACATACCTGCTGTAGAATGATCATACTCAAGCTTCAAATACATACATAACTTCACTAAATGATGGGTCTGTATCTAGTTCTGTAACAATGCCATAATAATCTGGGTCATTAATAAATCCTCTTATGCTTTTAATGAGTTATCATCACTAAACAAAATTTAGAATCCAGAGTTCAAAGTATCAAATACTAGCCACTTGCATACATCGGAATATTCATTGTTTCTGATATGCTTTAGCTTGCAGATTTCTGTATTTTTTTAAATGGATATGGGTAACTGAAGTTCTACTGTAGCGTATTACTGCTTTTTGCTTGAGAATTTATCTTAATCATTTTAGTTATTAGTGTGCCATCCAATGCAGTTCTTAGGGACAGCTTAAAAGCATTGGCAAGAGTTTTGACATGTTTCCAGCATGTCTTATTTTATATACTTTTATAACATAAGAATAAACTTAGGATTGAATGATTATTTTTTCTCTTTATTATAGCAGTTTGATTATATCGTACTAAGATTTAAGCTCATAAATCCCCATCCCTTTTAAATTCAACTGTTGTCATATTCATGCTTTGGTTTTGTGAAGACTTGTGATCTCTTTGCGATGTTTTAATTTAAAATCAGATGCACTATTTTATGTATATTATTTTATATGAGTATGTCAAATTTTCTTTTGTTTTACCAGTTTAGTGAAATATTATTTTATATATAGCATTATAAAATATATATGCAATGTGTAGTGCATATTTAAAATGAAATACATATTTTTTTTATTAAAAAAAAAAGAATAATTTCAGTTTGAAGTTATAAGAAATTTATTAAAATCTTGGCACTAAAATTTCATTGCTGGTTTTGAGCAGTATCTTGAACATTTAAACTCAAAAATCTGTAACTTTAATTTGTGTATAAATATATTAGTACTAACTACCAATCTTAAATTAATTGAAAGCTACACTAACCTTATAGACATTAAGCTTTGTTGATATAGGTTAGAATATGCAAAAATTATTGCATTTAACGTATCTAAGCTGTCTTGTAAAAGTGCATAGTTCTTTTTCAGTACATTGGAACATTTCTTATGTACCAATATAATAAAAGAGTTACACTTAGTTCAATCAGGTTCCCACAGTGTTTTGGACTAATACTCACTTTACAAGGATTCCTCCAATTATAACATTTTTTTTCCTTTGTGGTTTGATGTTTTTAGACTAAAAAGAAAATAGTGATAAATTACTGCTGTTATTTTTTAAAGTATATTTAGGCAAATGGAAGAAATTAAATTTTTCAACATTAATAAAATAAAATTTGAGATATAGCTTCATTTTGTGTGCATTATCTGTCACTCTTGTAACAAATTGCAGGAAATGAGATTTATTCGCAAATCACCATTATTTATATAAATTTAAAATTCAACATTAATTTAATTTGTTTCTGGTACCATTGTACTTGTGCTAGGTATATCTGTGTAAGTACCTATATTCTTATTGAAACATGCTGGATCATGTAAATTATGTATTAGTTGTCCAAAGTACCTACTTCAAGATTCATCTGCTGTGCGGATGGACTAAGATGAATTTTAATGCAGAATTTAAATTACAAATTATTTTATAATTATAAAACAGAAAAGTTATTAAGAGTAAAGAATTTATTAATTTCTTCTGCAAGTCATTATAGCTTTTAGACTGTGTTGTGCACTTCAATTCCTTTTGAAACTACTACTGTGCTCCACCTTTACCCCCTAAAAAAATAAAGTATTTTTTCACCCACTGGTTGGTGGTGAAGCCTTCTAAGATAAACCCACTTTGGGAGTCTGTGAGTTATGTAAAAAAAATTAATTTTAATTTGTTTTATTTATAATATATCAAGTTTTAATATTTCTTAAATAATCAATTTTCCTCAATAATTATTTACCTATATTATCATTTTAGCAAATTGGGTTTCAGAGACCTAAAACATTGTTACTGTTAAAAAAGAAAAGAAAAACTTCAATTGTTGAACACTGTTATATAATTTCTCATTTTAATTGTATAAAGGCATATTGATGAAGTAAGATTCATTGTTGCATAGATTCAAATATCCTATTATATTTATGAAAAAAAAATGTTTGTCATAACCTTTATATTGTCTTATAACATTCTACAAATCTAAAATTTGAATATTATAAAAGTGAGAACATTTCTTTATTTCTGTTTGTGAACTAAACCTGAAAAAGAAATAGCACAATAGAATTATAAATGTCTTTCTACTTAGAGTTTTAAAAGATTTAAGTTTGTATAATACACTTAATTCCTTAAGATTAAAACATTTTAAATGGAGTGAAAGCCAGTTATGTTAGTAATGTTTTAGAAGAATATAGTTCAAGCACTATTTTCCAAAGAAATGGTAGCATTAAATAGCTAAAAGTAATTAAGTAATTCATATGGAAAAAAATGGTTATGTAGGGTTTTTAAAGTTTTAAAAAGAAAAATTAAAAATACAGTTGAATAATGAATAATTTAAAGTCCAAGATGAGATTTATGGTTTCCATTATAAGATCTTGTTATTTTTTATACATACACTCTTAAATAAGTAAATACATATATGTGTATATTCATACATACATATCTATATGAAATTGTGAAGTGTTCTGTTGGGAAAATTGTACGCTTTAATAAAGTAAACTTTATTTGTTCATTTATAAAATGTCATTTTCCTTTTAGAAAACAGTATATAGAGAAATTTTTACCGAAAATGGAAATTTTCTGTGCAATGGAAGTTCTTTTCAGGCTTCCTTTTCCAGTAAAAAATTACAATACTTAGAATTTTTGTAGTGTTTTATAACTGAGTTAAGATGCATGTTTCAAGATATCAAACTATAGAATTGTCTTATGTAATATAAATTTATTTACCTATATTATTCATTCTACTTACTGTCAGAAATGTAGGTTTTCAAAGAAGTAGATTTATTTAATATTTTATTAAAGGTCTGACTTTTTATCTTTATATTTCACTTATATAATTATATATGTTTGTATATACATATACACATAATGTATGGAAAATGGTTAAACATCTTATGTATTTGAAAAAAAAAAATCTGTATATAAATCTAGGGTGTGTTTCACATCTCAGGATAAAAAACACTTGGTAACATTAATCATTTATAGTTTCATACTCTAAAATTAAACTTAAAAGAGCTTTCTGTGATACATTCTAAATTGGGTGATGAGAGTATTTTCTTTTTCCAATTATACATTAGGTATGATTATAAAGTTTTAATTATTATTAAAAAATTATCAAGGTAGAAAACTTTTATCTTATTTTGAAGATTTCTGCATGGCCATCATCCAGTGTTATACCTTTCTCTCACTGTTCTTTCATCTTTGAAAGGCTGTCATTTTCAGGCCGTAGCTAGAGTTTAGTTTGGGGATAAATGGGGAGGGACTCAAACTGGACTAATTTGCCCCCCCCCATGATATTTCATTATTTAATTAAAAAACAAATTTTAGTAAAAATTATTTAAAATTTAATATTAACAATTGTATTAAAAATTGAAATAAAATTTAATATTATGTCTAAAGGTCCATGCACATACAGTAAATGAAGTAAAAATATTGAAATTCAACAATCTAGATAGAAATTTTTATTTAAAAATTAAATTTTGAATAAGTATGCAATTTTAAAACATTTCATTTTTGAAAATATGTTTTTATTTCAATGTAAAAATGCAATATAGTTAAATCTAGAATTTCAGGGAGGGGGGAGTTGAGCCTATCCAGTCCCTCCTCTTGCTATGGCACTACATCATTCATATATAATCACACTGCAAGCCTCTATCTTCATACTGCAGATTACTTCAATCCATGGCTTCCTAATACCAAACAAATCAACAATGATATTTGTAATGTATAACAATGTGTGTATAAAGATCAACAAATATGAGAATAAATTTTTTATAGAAATATCTAGGTTATTTAAAAGTTATAATTAAAACTTTATAATACCTATACGTATAATTTTCTTTTATTCTCATTTTTTCTTAGAATTTCTTCTGACGTTTCCATGTATATAGGGAAGTTTCATAATCAATATAAACTTAACGATTATTGATATTGGTGGTGTGGTTATTTTATGTTGATGGTATGGCCACCAAGATATTAAATCATATGAGCCCATTTCATATTTAATGACTTCATAATTCTTTTCCTGTGTATGTAAATAGCATTTATTTTTCTCTTCATTCAGAAAATATTTTTCTTTTGCATTAATTCAATGCATCTGGGACCATTAAAGAAAATATGAGGAAAGGGTATAACTGGTTATAAATCAGCTTAAAGATGTTTGAAGATGTGTATTTAAACTTCAGAATAATACTGTAACATTTTGGTTAAACAAAAGCCTTGCATATGAGGCATTTTACGAGATGACATATTTGTTATAATGATCATATACATACTCTTTTTGTTTTGGATGCTATTGTGCTATTCTGGGTTGAAAATACTTGTAGTGCCAATTCTGGTTAGAAAGATTTTAAGAATAAGTCATTTTCTTTTGTATATATTTTTGCTTGAATTGCAAATGAACTACCTTAAGTTATAATGTGAAGTTGTACATCTGTGTAATATATCTATATATATATATGGTATCTTACCTAATAAACATTTCACTTTTAAGTGACCTTCTGGGATGTGGTTTTAGTTGCAGCTAAGTCTGTATATGTCTTTTGCAATGGAAACTTGTAAATTAATAGATGTTTTTAATCCTTTCTGTTTCATGAAGTCTCTTCTGTGAATCTCTTTCAATGAATTCTCCCCTTGTACTTTATTTTTTTTCTTTAAACAGTTCTTTTTAACCCTTTGTATCTCAACACTCTTGAATTAAAACATACTTCCTCAGGTATTAGGTATATTATTTCAAACATTGAAAGGAATTTTAAAATGTAAACCATAAAAATGAAAGTTTATTATTATGTGTATTTTCTACAAACAGAAAGAAACATTTTTTTTTAAATATTGTAAATTATTTTTTACAAAAATTATCTTTTAAAAGTATTTATCTAGCTTTATGAAAAATCTTTTTCTTTCATCTCTATACTTTTTTTCTTAAATTTTTTAATCCCATATTTGTTTTAGCAATAATTGTGTGCAGTCAATTAAACAATGAATGAAGCTTTGATACAAAATTAAATTTAGCATGATCATTTTGTATGAATTCAAATAGCTAATTGTGCTAATTGCAGTGTTACATGACTAATGATGAAGTGTGCAATCTACTGCTTTTTTCTTTCCATGAATAATACCAGTTACATCTAGTTTGATTTATTTTCCTAGTAAACTGCAGTCATTTAAGGAGTATCACAGTTCCAGTAATATAAAAGTTTCAAGATCTGTTATAAAGTGAGGTTGCTATGGCAACAATTGTTAATTTGATCAAATGTTTTTTTTTTTTTATTATTGATTGATTGATTGGCAAGTTTGGTATCTTTTGTGGGAATATTTCAGGCTTTTGTATTCCTTAAAATTTCTGTTTTTCTCTACTACTTCTCTGGTTTCATTACCACACTTCTTACAAGTAGGGAAGCTCAGGCTTGCAATTCCGTCACTTTTTGCACCTTTAGTCACTTTTTTTTACAATTGATCACTTTTAGTCACTTTTTTCATAGTGTATCACAGCAAAAGTCTGTTGTTAAAAAAAGAAAATCTGAATCAATAACAAAATATTTTAATAAAAGACCAAAAATGTGATGCTGTAATCTTATTTTTCTTATTAAAATGTAGTTAGTCATATGGTTTCCAGAATTTAGTGATTTTAAAAAGTTGTAAAGAAGTTCCTGAAATGTACATTTGTACTGAAATGTACATTTAATACATTAAAGTAACTTACGTCAAAGCACACATTCTCTTTTTCTTTTTCTTCACAATTTTTGTTTAGATACTCTAATCTAGCTATGTACATATTTCAAAACATCTTTAATACATGCAGAAAATTGTGATTATAAAATTAATGTATTGTATATATTCAAATCTAATTTATAGATGTTCTTGAATAAAAAGCAATGTTGAGTTGTGTTAAACAATTTTTTTTTTTTTTTTTAAACGCTAAAATCATGTCTTGCATGAATCATTTGATTTAGAATTAAAATAAATAGAAAAATCTTAATAATAGCATATGTAATCAAGAGGAGAAAAAAAACCGCTTTTTTATGTTTAGTCACTTTTTAGTCACTTATTCTGTAATATTTGTCACTTTTCTCACCTTTTTGAAAGTACCTCAGCAGTTGCAAGCCTGGAAGCTTTAATCCAATAGAAGTAGTTCATGTTGGCAAGGAAATTGAATGGTTGATTCATCAGTTTCTATGACTTGGTAAAATTCAATGGCTTTCTTAATCAAACATGTTTTAAAATGGAGTAAAAGTGTGGATTGAAACAGTTACTAATTTCAGTGGTGTAATCTAGAAAATAACTAACTAAAAAGCAGTAGGGTGCATGCTACATCATTACCCACATTTTAAACCTTATTGAGTAAATATCAGTTTTAAAGTATGTTGTTGATCTATATCATGATGATACTAAGGATTAAAATAACTGTTAAACTGAAAACACAAGTCCTTCTTATTTTCTTTTTACCTGGAAATATTTATCATTATCTGATTTTAGTGCTTACAAAAATATTTTATAGTTTTAGTGTTTAGTCCTTTGGATTGTAACAAATTATGGAAAAGCATAATTACCAAACAGAGAGTTTAAAGCATGTTCAAAATGTATACAAAATGTACAGATTTTTGTAGATGAATTCATAATTGTTATAAATCAGATTTCTTGTATAATATTGCATCTTCAAATTGGTATTTATTATTGTGACACCTTTATTGTGTATTTGATGATATGAAACAAAGCAAATTCATATATCCCTCAATATCAGCCCTTCTAATCTCTCGTAAAGCAAACATAGTAATAATTAATAACACACAAAAAAGCAGTTTTAAATTTTTGATGAAACATGTGTTTGTAGTTAAAATTGCTCTGTATGTTTTCTTTTAGAAAATGAAGAGATGATCCATCAATTTTATGGTATCAAACTTCAATGTCTGAAAAACATTTTGAGAATATTGCAAAATTCAGAATCATATCTGATTTTTCCAATTGAAATGGGTTTTTTTGCCAAGTCTATTTTAATGGCTGAACCTAAATATTTACAATAGTGAATGAATTGTGGGAATTTTGAATTTAAGTTTTTTTTCTCTCTTCCTCTTCTCTATAATACTCTAAGTATCACATATGATCTCAGTCCTAATGATAAATGATATGCCATTGCTTCTCATGCCATTTTATTATGGGAAGCAGTCTGAAAAATCATTTTGATTATGCCAAAGTACTTGTCTAATGTTTCTCGTGTACCAAAATGACTTAGTAAAATATGTGATGGATTTCAAATGAAAAATTTTTTACAAAGGTTTAACTGGATAAAAATAATTACCTTTTTACTGTTTAACATTAGATTCACTGGACCTGTCAAAAGGATTGGTTTTGCAATTTCAATTTAACAAAAATGTAAATTGCCGTTAAATCTAGTATTATAACTATTAGTTGTTAATTTCTACTTGTTTTAATCCTAAATAAAATTGAATAAGCCCACCTTTTGATTAATATAGAGTGTTCCCTGATTAATCTTTTTTGTGTGCTATTGATGAAATACATTCTTCTGTTGTTTTTTGACTCACGCTGTTCACGCTTTTAGTTTCATCTTTTTTAATGAATTAAACAATCGCTCATCGTTGTATATTATTATTATTGATATCACATTGTGTTTTGCTTTTGTAACAAAACCGTTAGTATAACAAATTCATGCTTATTTTATGTAGATCTCATCATGACTATTTCATGTGCATGAATGTCATACACTGACTGTAAGATTTTAACTTCCTTAATTTCATAAATAAAATTTTTAGAAAAATTTATGGATTATTTTATTTATTTATTTATTTTGTAATTGAACGATTTAATGGTGTAAAATTATTAGTTGGAATCATGTTTACTTACTACACTGTTGTTGATATTGAAACTGTTATAGGGGTTGAATAGCTATTTTATGAAAATTTAATGTTTTTAGAGTAAATTATTATCTATAATAGAGTCAAAAATTGGTTTTTAAAGTGGAGTAGTGAAATTTGGGAATAATACAAGTTTATTTCTGGCTAGCTCATTGAAAACTTTATTTGCTTACATGATACTTGTCATCGCCTCGTGCGTCCCTGGCTGCACGCCTCGTTCTATACCTGCTCGCCTATTTTTACCGGAGCAGGTATCTTGGGTTCGATTAAAGCCTATGTGGCCGACGATAAGAACTGCAGCGACTAAACTCTTGGCTAAACATTTATTATTAAGAAGATTCGTTAAAACATATATACGCTCTAAATCATACCCGAAACAGGGCTCAAATAAGACCGAGGACAAAAATAAACTGTGCCGAGTGGGAAAACACCTCCCTCGGTCTCAGCTCCTTTCACAAGAATGTCCGTTCTTTGTCGATCCGGCATCTCTCCTCTCCTCCTCGCGAGGGGCCGGGTGGCATCCCCCCCTCTCGGTCAAGTTTTCGCCTCCACGGGAAAATATCTGGCGCGGGTAGGGTCGCATTTCTCGCCCCCCTCCAGTAGAACCTGCATGGAACAGGGCTTGCCCACCCCCTCTCGGGGTGTCCGTCTTCGGCCGCCGAAAAAATCCAGGGGGTCATGTAACACCAACTCGAGTCTTGAGTCTAGTATTACATGATACTTAAGAAATTTAAATGACAGCCTTCGATAATAGCGCCATTCAAGTAAGTGCATTTATTGCGATCTGATCGACAATGAACGCTCCAGTAGACGCTTGGTTATAAAAAGCAATTATTTGGGACATAGACTACCGGTTCAAAAACTTTTTTCGGTGGGCACCACTGGCATATGCTTGGGGCACCCAGTTTGAAAACTGCGGAAGAAGAGAATTGGTCGCAATTCGAGATAAATACAAAGACAGTTCTTAGCACATTTCGAGGGCAGTGCAGTAGGGAAAAAAGACAACTTAAATTTTTAGTACCTTTATGTTCTATAATTCTCCAATTTTCGATACTCAGTTTGAGAACCGCAGTCATTGACAATTGCAGCTTTTGATTTTTATTTTATAGTTTACTGGCCAAAAATTTGAATTTCTGTTTACCCTACGGTCACGTGTAGTACTTTTAAAATCTCTCAAGTTAAAATAATTTCATAAATATATGACAGAAAGCAATCACTCAAGACCGTGCGCTAGATTCTGTTAGTGTGATGCAAATCTTCGAAATGCCGTCTCCTTGCAATACCGCTTAATGTGGGCGCTTTTCTACATCATAGCACGGCCCTCAAACTGTATTTATTAACCCCTTGACCTACAAGTAAAACGGAATCTGATGTGTCCAAAATATACTATTTAGTTCTGGTTCATCTGAACAATTTTGGAAAATTTGGGGAAGAAAACGTTTTATTTTGATATTTGCATTTCTGTGTAACATTTAATGAGGTTTATATATGATGCTAATATACAATAATTAAGTAACAGTATAAAATTATGATTTAATATAATGCCGCACGACGTCTGTCGGAGGCAGCTATCGACGTTTCGGAGACGTCAAAATCTACTTTAGCACATGAGAAGACTGACGTCTCCCAGACGTCATTGTATGTCAAAGGATTAAGAACTTTCGTTGATGGTCTTTGATGGTGTTTTCTACATCGCACTGTTAAATGTTATTATTGCTGATTTTATTTATTGCAGAAAACTGTTCTCAGTACCAAACAATATAAGTTTGTTCCCACTGTAGGCATATATGCCTACAGTGCCTACTTACCATCCATTTATAAATGAATGGTAAGTACTTGGTAGAAAACATATCTAGTGAATATTGTATTAAAATTTAAAATCGAGCTAGAACTATAGTCAATCATGGCGGCTAGTATAGAAGCATGTTGCCAAAAAAAAATACTATAGTGGTGACAGCACTTGTTTTCGGCGTTAAATTTGAAATAAATGAGGTTATCTCTTTTTTTTTGGGGGGGGGGATCGTTTGTTAAAAACTGCTGCTTTTAATGTAGCTATTTAGAATTAATTATTTAGAATAATTATTTGCTAGTGTTTCTGGTCTGATATAATCAAAACATAAAGGATGCTCCTGTTTAATGTACTTGTGCCCTCTTGCATGAGAGAATTTCCATTGCGTAGCTGGTATACTTTGATATTCTCTAATTTATCTTATTTTAGTATGAACAAAACTTTAGACGTATCACCAAAAATTGTGAGACATAGTAGCATTATCACTTTGTTTCTCGTTTCTTGATTGGCATACTAATTGTTACAAATATTTTGAAATCTGTCGTTAACCAAAATGTATTCAAACAAGTCACTTGAAGTGTGTCGTCCAGGAAAATGTGGCACGAAGCGGTTCACCATTCCTTGTACTGATCGTAAAATCGGGTATATCTTTCTCCAAAAATTGTAAAACGTGTGTAGCACGTCTAACTACGAAGATATGTTCTAAAAGGGCAGTCCGGAGGAGGTTGGCAGATCTTATCGATTGTCAATATATCAAAATACCCTCCTCCAATTGGCTGCAATGGGCCCAATAAAATTGGAATACAACAATTGCAGACTGCAGTAAATCGAGGTTGAAAATAAGAATTTCTTATTATTGTAAATTTTACAAGTACTTCTACAGGTACTTCTTTTACAAGAACTTAAAAATCAAAATTTCACATTAGGGTCATCAAAAATTCATTCTCCAAGGGATTCTTTCCTGGGGTGCAAATCCACTACACTTCCTTCAGGAGAGAGTTGAACACGGTTAGTGTCATGGTATGGTCTGCAATCTCGTTCAAGGGTTTGAAATGCAAGTCCATCGAGGAAGGAATTATGAGGTTGGACCAGAACAAGCAAATACTAGAAAGTCGACGACAGCCACAACTGTAAATTTTTTTTCGCGGTAATGAAGATATCTTTATAAACAATTTGGTTCTCTACAACAAAGGAATGTTAATGTATTTCTGGTCCCAAAAAGCATTAACATTTTGCCCTGGTGTGAGATCTCTCCTGACATGTACTCCTCCATACAGAATGTCAAAGCTCACTAAGCAGGCAGGCAGTTGTCAAGGAAGTGATTATCACCAAGTGCCTGTTCATTAAACTGCTCTTCAGAGCATATCATCACTACACCGAACTTCCATAAAATACAAAAGGAGGTTTATAGAAGGTGATTCAAAGCACAGCAAGAGTTCCACCACTAAATACTAAGATTCTTTTGTATTGATTAGTATATTTCTTTCACGAAAGAAAACCCGTTTCGCTTTCTTAAACTTTTATCTGTGTGATATGAATAATAAACTCTTACAAATAAAAATACTTGCGAGCTCTATACCAACTGTTTGTTAAAGAAATTCAGTTAAACTAGAAAATACAAAACTGAGTATTGTGTATAAATATTTGGGAGTAACTTATAACAAAAATTTAACCTGGAAACAGAATTTGAATTAAGTTAAAAATATAGAGGCTCTAAGCGAGCTCTGTACGCCTTAATTTCTCGCAATATAAAAATGAATGTTAAAAACGAGCTGCTCGTTTACACTTCGTTCTATTATTACTTATTCATCACTAGTGTAGTCCTATGTAGCAGATTCTAATATTAAAATTTTAATTTGCGCTTAGAATATTATTCTTAGAGAAATTATTAATGCTCCTTGGTACTTCAGAAATAATAAAATTCATGAAGAATTAAAAATCCTTCCTATTCAAAATTTCCTGCAAAAACTCTCCACTAAATTCCATAAGAATTTAAATAATGATTTAATCAATAATCTTGTCAATTACGATTCTACTGATGCCGCTAATAGAAGAAGGCCTTTGGTCATTCTCGCCAAAGATCCTAAATTTTTTTGGGTGTTGCTTTATAAAAAATCATAAAACTTATAAAAAAAAATATCATTTTTTTTAATTTAAGAAAAATCTTTAAAATTAATAAAAATCGGCCATGCATCAAGTTTTTGTACTCCTTTACTATCCCACATATTTCTCAAAATTTGATTGGACAAATACCTGCATTTTGATTGGCCCTCCCGTTGCCGTTTCAATCGCCCAGAAGATGAAAACTATTCATTCCACTTCTCGTTACCGTAGTGTATGGATGTCCCTGGCTACAAAAGTATTGGTGTGTTTTTCTATCCATAAACTCTACTCTCTAAATTATTGTGTTTTGAACTCACGAATCCACCACACTATCTCTTTCTTTCATATTTTTGTGGTTTATTCCGGCTCGTTGTCATTTTTGTTAGAAATATCGGGATAAGAGGGCTAGGCCCAAAGAATCCTGTTGCTCCGCTCGACGAAGGCCAAGTAGAGCATTGAGTTTTTAACTCATTCTCGTAAGAGTCTTCGATGGGAACGAATGTCTCCGACAGCAAAATTATTATGTCTTTCCATCCCTAAATTCTCTATTCTCTAGTTTTTGTATCATGAACTCACGAATCCACCATTATCTATTCTTTTTCCCATTTAGTTGTTAATTTTCTCATTCGCTGCTATTCATGTAAAATAACAATTCAAGATTGATGGGGTACACCTAAAGATGTAAAAAACCCGGAATTTTGGGAACTTTGTGAAGAAATCATTTTAACAATGTTTACATTAATTTTTTCAACAGTGGTTATTTAACAACTAGCATATTATTTCTAAGAGATTTTTTTTTGACTTTTGGTATATATATATATATATATATATATATATATATATATATATATTCAAGAAATAATAACAATGAGCATTTAAATGATTTTATAGCAGTACTTATGTCATTAATTACTCTATTAGTCTTATCAAACACAAAACTGGTTGCTTCCATTTTAATGGCTAATATAATAATTATATACATTATTTATTATGTAAATTGCTTTACGTTAAACTTTTCCCCCTCCTTTTATAATATAAAAATAAGTCATTAAAGTTAAAGTAACAGTTTATTATTTTTTGTAATGTATCATTTAAAGGTGCAATCAAATGACAATGTTGCATTTTGTATCCAATTTCCACACACACACACATTATATATATATATATATATTATATATATATATATATATATATATAGAGAGAGAGAGAGAGAGAGAGAGAGATGTTATCCAAGAAAAATAATGATTTATAGGTTTTGTGACAGTACAGATTATTGACTAATGTTTATGTAATAATAAAAATATTGGATATTTCTCAAAGGAAAAATATACTCATACTTTCATTGTGAACATGATACCTTGCCAAATAGAGTTAGTTAATTCCAATTATTCAATTTTTTGGCTATTTGGCTTCAGTACAAGTTTATTCATTACAGTTGCCAGTTAACTATTAATATCAAATCAATATGAAATGTAAAAATTGTCTTGCGCAGTTAGGATAAAAATGAGCGAAATACTTCAAAATTCCCATGTTTTGGAAATTTTCAAAATTCCCTTCCCAAAAAACCCGGTTTAAACCGGGTTTTTTCCACTGCTCACAACTCTAAGTAGACCCATTTCCTGAAGATTCCTGAAGTGTAGTGTTTCTAATAATTTGCCCATTCACTGTATTTTATAAAATTTAACTATCGAAATCGTTTCCAGTATGTACGATTGACTATATATGCACATACGTACGTACGCACAACTAACTCTTAAGATGAAAGATTATATATCAAAATTTTAATTATATCTCTTAAAAATTACATAATAAGGCTGGAATTTTACATATTTATTGATAGCTGATATACAGATTTCATCCGTTTAAATCAAGGTTTTAATTTTGTGAATTTTCTTACTTGAGATTTTATTATGGTAATTATAATTAAATGATTATCACAAATTTTGGTCTAAAACTAAAAAGTTATTCGATTATTCAGATTTCAATAACTTTAATATTTTACTTGTAATTTTTCTCTTCGCAGATCTTCCAGCAGGTGGATGCTTCAAACGTAATGTTGTGTGATAAAGTAATTATCTGTGAGATTAATTTTAATAATATCAGGTAAAACTTATCAGCTAGAATAAATATTTCGTCGTTAGCATTTTGAAACGTAAGTTTAAATACTGAGTTGAAAGGATGTCTCGGAACTTGCAGATAAAGCCCCGTCTCTATCTTGGAAAGTAAAACGATTTCTTCTGGGTAATTTATCGTAATTGCTGAAGATGAATATTTCGGAATCAGGATGGCCACTGAAAGAAAATAAATTGTTATTCATTAACTAGCATATAGCCCATCATATGACGGGATTAGTAAAATTTTTAATATTCCAGAACTGTTAAGTACCCAATGAGGCAGGTAAAAAATGGTTTGTTTTTTGGCTGAGAATTATCTGGTTCACTCTCAATAATTTATTTCTCGCCATACTCCTCTAGAGTCTCCCGATGCAGTTTAGAATCACATTGAATTCATTTAGTCAAGCCGTGTGGTTATGTATAATAAACAAACACACAAAAGAACAAACTTCTTAATTTCCAAATATACATAAATTAAAAGTTAGATATTTATTAGTCCGTATCAAAGGCATCAAAGGTGGTGATGCAACTGGACCATATGGGTCGAGCCCGTCAATCCAGAGGCTTCTGTCAGTAAGCACAAAATTGACAACGAGCGAAAAATAAACACATAAAAGAGCAAAGAGATAGAAGGGTGGATTATTAGTCCGTATCAAAGGCATCAAAGGTGGTGATGCAACTGGATTCTATGGGCCTAGCCCGTTAATCCAGAGGCTTCTATCAGTAAGCACAAAAATGACAACGAGCGAAAAAATAAACACATAAAAGAGCAAAGAGATAGAAGGGTTGATTCGTGAGTTCATAACACAAAACTAGAGAGTAGAAAGTTTAGGGATAGTAAAACATAAATATATTTTTTGGCCAGTGACATCCGTACAAATAAGCCGAAAAAATTTAAAAAAATAATGAGTAAAACAAAAATTTTAAAAATTTTGGAAAAATAAAAATATAAGTTTTAATTATTAGTCCGTGAAATAGACTCCTAGACTTATATGAAAAGAATTTATTGTTAATACTGGTGATAAAATTTTCATTGCAACAAAAAAATAATTGATGATTAAATTTAAAATTATCACATATGTACCTAATCAATTATTTAAGCCAAATATAAAAGCAAATAATTTCCGTCATATCTAAGTTCAGTAATAAAAGATATAAGAATAGTGTAGACGATATTTAAATAGTTTAAAATATGAAATGATTAAATGAGATGTTTAAAGGAATGACGTCACAATGCTAGAAAAATTGTTATTTTTACCTATTTATTAAGTGATAAATGAATAAATTTAATCGCCTGCTCTTAACCGGGGTAAATAGGGCTTGAAATAATGGCATTAAACTCTCGAAAAGGGGGGAAGGGTTAGATTTCGAACATTTTAAAGACGACAGTATTTTTTCCTGTGATATGAAGCATACTTATACAAATTTATTTTAGAATCGGATAGATAGTTTAGGAGAAGATAAACTTTATTCTCTTTGAATGGATGCCTTTATCCATTCCAGGTCCAACCCCTTCATAAATTGGAGGACAGACGGACAGGTAACTTAGGCTATTATGGGGGATATTAACCTTTGATTACTCTGTTGTGTGGTCTCACAGATATCCTTCATTATCATTTTTATCCCTCTAAATAGCACGTTACCATCAATACCAATTACCAAGTTGTAAGTTAGCTACAAAATTGAATCGGATCATGGCACAGACAAATGAAACAAGTGTCTAGGGCCCGATTAAACTGCTATTTTGAAAAAAATCTGTAAAACTAAAAGGCTTACATCTTTGTTGAACTGTCGTAATCAAAATATATTGCTTTTTATATGGTCACAAAGTTTATCCCGTGGCGACATGGATACTGAGAAATTCAAATAAATGAAATTGTTTTGGCAGTTACAAGTGGAGGGAAGGAAACAACGCTTTACCTTCGAACCAAACAACTGGAGCAAGATTATGAAGGGGCAACGCTAGGGTATAAGCTCTAGGAGCTCTAGGGGACAATCAGCTGCTTTCCTCTCATTAAAATTAATTCTAAGGCAGCTACTGAATTGAAAATCTACGACCCGAAAAGTGTAGAATTGGACGAGTAATTGTGGCAATTTAAATTAATTTGTAAAAGCTAAAATTTAACATTGCTATCTGATTGCTTACTTCGATTTATAAATAACACAAAGATATACAGTAGAACTTCGATTAACCGAGTCAATAACGAAGTCTAATTTTTTTTCTCCTTTCCAAATGAGCTTGGAAAAAATTGTACGCATTTTAGTTCGTTGTCCGCGTTACAGGCACTTCTTCCCGACAAAAGTACTCAACGAAAAGAAAAGAAAGGGTTTTTTTTTAAGTTTTTAGAAAGAAGAAAAAAGTATGAGAAATTAAATAGAGAAGTTAACTTTACACAGTAAGGTTAAAATAAAAGTAAGACTGCGAACTTCCATGCCTCAATGGGATTCGAACCCACGAACTCCTATATCAAAGATCAGCGCCTTAACTATTTGGCTATCTTTCAGCGGGGATCCGGTAAGAAAGAAATATATAGGGTCTTAAAGTATTTTAATCTGGCCTCGTGATTCAATTAAACAGATCAAAATCAATGCTATTCTAAAGTACTTGGACCCTTGGTTTTTCTGGCAACAAATATGTCCATGTCATAAATAATACGTTTTCGGTAAGTGTTTCCTTTAAAGGAGAAGTTTGTCTGGGTGAAAAGCTAGTCAAGTCCGTTAAAACAAAATATTTTTGAATATTATATATATTATCTGTCCAACAGATTTAAGAGTAAACAAAAATTATTGCGGATGGCGGGCAGTATCTATAAGCCAATCTAAGCCCTGTGGCTAAGATGGCACTGTATAAAACAGGCTATTATAAAACCATCTGTTAAAATTGATCAGAAGAGGTACTTTTCTTAAATATGTACAAGATTACCGCGGAGTGCAGACTTCTTTGATGGGGGATGTGTTAAACGAAAGCGCCACAGACAGATGGATAAAGTTTTATATGCGACGCCCCCGCCAATTTTGTCAAATTGTAATATCTATAATACAAGTGCGTATTATGTTATAATTTAAAAAATAAATGTAATACGAGTGCGCAATCTAAAATATAATGTTTATATTAAAAGTAAAAAACAAATTGTGGACTCTTTGTTTAAGTCTATAGGCCTATGGGGGGATAACGATGAATCTCCGGTGTACTCCCCTGCTGGATTTTAACGTCATAAGTAACCGTATGAGTCAAAAGACTGTAGTTCTGGCAGATATATTTTCAATACCCTCACACACTGACAAAATTAGCAGTGCAGAGATTTGTAGTCGTAAGAATAAGTTAATTTCATATAATTCGGTAACATTTATAATATTAAACCTGTAAGCAAAACTGTAAGGAATTTGGTCCCAGGACCTGTTTTTCGCAGCTGTGCACCATTTCCTGACATCTGGAAGTCGATCCCATTGACCCCTTCACTTGGCGTTCCTTTGGGGAATAGGAGCTGGCAGGCGAAGGGGCTGATGAATTTTTCGGATGTGTCGTTTTATTGCAGGGTGGCGGTGAATCGAAAAAAGAGGATTCCTTTTTCGGAAGAGATCAGGTTTCCAGTACCTGACCCCCGAACAAAGGAGAGATGATCTGCTGGCAGTTCAGTCAGGGGAGTCTACGTAGAGGCCTGCGATCTGAAGGGATCTCTCTTGTTGGAATAAGAAAACGCAACGCTTGTTTCTGGTATATAGCAGGCGGCTCGTTCACCTGATTTTGGTTGCGGTTAAGTCAGAATCCGGGACTGCAAAATATGTTTTTGTTCTACTTTTAATTATTTTCAATGTTTTTTGTTGTCTTCTAAATTTCGGAAGTAATTAAATGCATCTCAGCGACAATCTACGAACATAAAGCATACCTGTCCCAGTAAAGTAGGCGGGTAGGTCACACGATAGCATAACACCACAGCGAGTGGTGCTGTTACAAAAACCATCTTACTAAAACCCGTAAACTGTAACCCCAGGCTGTCTGTAAATAAAGTCTTACTAATGTTTGTAAGTTGTGGTATATTTTAGTAATTTTGATCTTAAAAATATAGAAAGAAATTATCTTACTTTTTATGAATGATTGTTGCTTGCATCTCCTTTGCAGAGATTGATTCTTTCTGCAACCGACGTTCTTCTTTGTTTAAAAGGTATGTCGGTGTTAACTGGTTGCGAAAATGGAGCAGGTGGTCCATATCGAACACTTTTAACAGGTATTTTACTCGGCGTGTGCTCTGTCTTCACTGCTTCCTTATTTTTATAATCAGCTGTGCATTTTTGTGTTCTAGTGAGCAAGCTTATGCGATTTTCTGTCATTTGACGTGTCAGAATTTCTGGCTGTGATTTCTTTAAGATTATTTTACTATCTTCAGTCTTTGTTTTGTGGTATTTACTCTTTTTTAAATCCACAGAGTCTCTCAAAGATGAATTGAGCTTCGTTTTAGTCTTTGTTATAGTAAATTTATTTTCTTCAATATTAGTTTTAGATTTCCCTTCTTTATTAGACTTATCAGAATATAAAGTTAGAGAATTTTCTTCGTGAGTTTTGGCTTTGGTATCATTTTCATCTTTGTGGTATTCAGCATTGTTTTCTACCAGATGTTTATTTTCATAACATTTTTCTTTGGTGGATTGTCTTTTCATATCAAGTTGAGGATCGGATGGTTTATTAGTAGTGTTGCCTCGGGAAATAGTAACTTTACCTGGACGACTGTTTTTATAAGACCTGTACGGGTTACGAGTACCTTTTGTTGTCTCTTCACCAAGATCTTTATTAATGTTATTATCAGGCTCGTCATTTCCTGATGTACTGAGTATTCTGTAAAGTTTCTTAGTTGATTTTTCCAACGGTTTTAACAAATCAATTCTCTTTAAACGATGTATTAGTTTTCCTTCTTCAGAATCTTTTCTATCAACATTAGATGATGATATCATGTTACTGTTACTATTCACATTAGAAGCAGAAATTAAAACTGACTTTGGAGACATTGTTTCATATCCTTCACTCAAATGGCCATGTTCTTCGTCCATCCGGTATTCGTCAAATTTTGAACTTTGCCGAATGGGATACAAAGATGATGTGTGTTGACGCCAACATTCAAACCGGTACAGGAATGATGATTCAAATACCTTAGGAGGATGTAGCACCTCTTTGATCAATATATCGCGAACAATGTAAAACATGCATGCAATTTTATCATTTGGACGTACATTTATGTGCTTTTCTATTCGAACTGTCGATGTATTCAGTTTATGGGCCAAGTAGTTCACAATCTAAATGAAGAAAAATTTAAAATTAGTTTCCTCTTAATGACACAGTTTTACTTGAAGGCAGCACGAACAAGTAAATGTACTTATTTTAACTTATTACAACTTTTATTGGATAAGCCCTATAGTCATTCAGGTAGTAGCTGCAATACCTTAGATTTTATTACGTTTTAAGACAATATTGTCTCAGCTATTTGGTTTGGTCTGGTTTGGAGCGCTACGGTCTACTGTTTTGCACGAGGGCTAATGAGACCGGGACCTACAGTTTAAAGCCGATTCCGAACGGCTACAAACATCCATGCCAGCTGTGGGACTCGAACCCGCGAACTCCGGTTCCGAAGAGCAGCGCTCTACCATTCGGCCATCGTTCGGCTGTCTCAGCTGTTGTCTTAAAACCCGTGTAAGCAATTGGTTCTTTGGCAAAGCTGCTGTAGACATACACTAGTTTTGAAGTTTAATGCACTATATTAGGAAAATAATTTTTTCCCTATTGATAATGTCTTGATTTTGTTATATTCTAAATAATGGAAATAGCTTGAGGATTCTGGAACTATTTCCATTTGTTTCTTGAAATAGGCTGTATATATGTGTGTGTAAGGAAAAACTTAACTAAATCTGTAAACAAATGTAGAGATTTTGTATAAAATCCTAAAGATGGCTTCTCAAGGAATGTACTGTCAGAGAACGTCCTGTAATTTGATAGTTCAATCATGCCGAAGTAATTTTATAGCCGAAAGCCTTCATTACGACCCGAGAAAAGTCTTAGGGGTTTTCGAATCTAAAGTCAATGGCAAAACCCCCGCGTCTCTTTGCTTTTCCCCCTTTTAATGGCTAATCTAAACTGACCACTGGGGCTACAGTTCCCTCAGGGAAGGGGGCCTAACCAACTAAAACTTTATAGTGACCTAGCGGCCAATTAGGAAATTCTGAATAAAAAAGATGTACACTATTGGAGACAGATTTTTATGTAGATTTTTCCAGAGATTTTTTCTTAGATGTTCCCTTATACTTCTGAAGATTCTTTCTTTTCCTGTTAGAGGATTTAGCAGTTCGGTCCGTTAGTGTAATGAAGTGGGAACCCATCCAACTTATAATGTGGCAAAAAATATCTTTCGTAAGTGAAAGTGGTGTCTTGCTTTACTACACCAACTGGCCTGAATGATGACTGAAAACCATCTGTTATGTACTCCGGTTACGTCATATACATATATATATATATATATATATATATATATATATATATATATATATATATATAATATATATATATATATATATATATATATATATATATATATATATATATATATATATATATATATATATATATATATATATATATATATATATATATATATATATATATATATATATATATATATATATATATATATATATATATATATATATATATATATATATATATATATATATATATATGTATGTATGTGCGTGTGTGTGTGTGTTACGACCATAGCCGTCACAACATCAACACTAACGGAATGTAGTCGTGTCCATTGGGAGTGGTAAGCAGAGATACCAACAGCTTCGACTAACTTCGTTTATTCCTATTTCACATGATTACAATGAAAGCACATATCGAAGAACAACTCGAACCACCAGAATCACAACGAACAGCCAGAATCACACCGAACAGCTACCTTTCGAACCTTGGTGCTCGCCTATTTAAAAACATTTCAAAACCGGAATCGACGTCATGATTGACGTCAAGAGACAGCCAATCATGCCGCATAGAAAGTTCTCGCGAATTCTAAAAACCCATCCCACTGACAGAGTGCCGTGTGCAAATCCCAAAATCAGAAGAACGCCGCCATATTAAAAGAATTGACATAGAATTTTGAAACCAAAACCAAAAATATTTTAAGCAAAGTGCCCCATTATTACACACACACACACACACACATATATATATATATATATATATATATATATATATATATATACATATATGGGGGGAGAGCCCCTTACTTGGGACGTTGCCAGTCGGTTCGAACGTTCGTTGTGACGTCCTTTTGACGTCAGCTTGAGGGCATTATGCGAGCAAACGATCAAAGTGACGTCACAACGAACGTTCGATCCGACTCGCAACGTCCAGAGTAAGACTTAGAGAAAAGAGAAAGTGGTTAACCTGTTCGTATCATGTATACCTCCAAGATTTGTGAACCAACAGTGATACACTTTCAACGGAGGAAGATGTGAGTGCTGGAGAAATTTAACGTCGCAAGTAAAATGTATATGGGACAAAGTGTACTAAATCCAGGTCAGCATTCTGATGTTTTTGCGAATTTCGCAAACGATATACTTGCATATGCATGCGACAGGTCATACCCTGTCGTCGTTACTACTCCGTCTTTTTTTGTTTGTTTGTTTTGTTTTGCTCTTTATAACCAGAAGTAAAAACGATGAATCGACGAGGTGTTTATTCCCTCAACGCAATTAGCAGGAGATCACAGCAAAGGGAGTGTAGAGCAAGAAACCAACATAAGCTGGTACTAATTTTAGCACATATTTTAGCTGATCCTGGATGCCATCTTCTCTGACCCCATGATACTAGCCTTGTAGCATCTAATCTAGAACTCACATTACATAAACTGGGCCAAACAGACCAAATGTTATAAATAAATTTATAATGATGTTTGAAATGATAAGGTGTAAAATAAGTCGACGTCAACTGTAAGTATTCTCTCCTTTATATTGTAACGGCGTGATTTAGCGGTGTGTCGACATCAAAGAACTTTGCATTGAGAGGTGGACGTCGCTTGTGTGGATACAAAGGGATTGTTTTCCCCGGCACCACGATGTCGAGACTGTTCTGCCCTATAGTAGCGGAACAATATACCAGACAACCCGGCACCTTGACTGACAGCCAGAAATATCACCACCAGAACTACAAAGGAATTGCCACAGCTTGGATCTAGCCGCTAAGAATTCCAGGGACCCCTGGGGCCAGTGATTGTTTAACACAGACCAATCCAGTGGGTTGAAGGTGAGGTCATCGCTAGATGATCCAATAATGAAATTGTGGGTGAGGACCCTATCTTAGAAAGAGACGAGAGAAGATTTTTTTAGAGGAGAAGTTAGTTAAATATCAATCAGCTAACTCGGAGGTCGCCTCGACCAGTCTCTCCATCAGAGAGTTTTATTTAGCTAAAATCCCGCCATATATCTCTTGCTTGGAATATATCTCTTGCTGAGATTGAGAACGTTACCCTGTGCATTGGGTTTCCTTTTTAATATAATCCTCTTCAGGATTGCTTGCTTATTTCCCTTAGGAACTCTAACTGTGTTTCGATATTCTTCGATGAAAACCAGTTGTGATCACTTCTTATCCCGTCTAATTGAGAGTAGTTTCTACCTTTATTACTTCAGTGAACTTTCGCGAGAGCTACCGAATTGTTTCTTCCGTCGGATCACCAATATTTCGGCAGAGTCATATCTTAGATATCGCACGTCTCTACTCAGGCCTACGTGTATCTAATCACATACCTATGATCGGAAACTGTTTTTTTTTTTTTTGTGTATTTATGAAATGATGTATATAGCAGAGGTGTAAATAAATTCATTATTCAAGACGCACCTGATTCTTCATTGTGTCACCTAAAACAAGGACCGGATAAGTTACAATATCTTCTTGAGTCTATTTTACTTCAGCACTAACATTTTCTCAACAGACCTGTTTCATTGCGTTGTATGTGATGTGTTGTGTGGTTGCGGTATCGGTCCCCTGACATGTCATAATACTCCTACACTATAACAAGCATTTGCCTGTAATCTAACGATAGGACATGCGTTCCCAGCACTCAGAACCTTCTCTAGGGTTATGCTATTTTAACACAATGGCGCAATCACAGCAGTGCCACTTTCATTTGAATGTCCCTTATTGTATTTTACCTCTAATTTCCCAAGAAAATGCGTTTAATTAATAAATTTTTGTCCACGAATAAATGGATAAAAAATTGTTAGAATCTTTCGTCGTACTTGGACAATGGATTTCGTTTCATTATATTTTCGCTGAATAGCATCACAGTTACAATGATATCTGCATCGTGACTAACACTTAAAAACAAAATATTTATTTTCATTTGCCTTCATTTTTATTTAGTTTAATTTTTCTGTCAATTAAATAAGATATTAGTGAAAATTGTCCATTGAATTGAATAAATTTAGTCGAAAAGTAATCATTTGACTAAAAAGTAATCAGTTTTAGTCATTTTCGTCCATTAAAGATCTTTAATAGATTTTTTATCAATTTTTCAATTACTCTTAGGTTTCATTTTTGGTTTTGGAGTGCTACGGTCTACTTTTTGCAACACGAGGGCTAATGAAACCGGGACCTACTGCTTAAAGCCGATTCCAAACGGCTACGAACATCCATGCCATAGTGGGATTCGAACCCACGAACTCCAGTTCCGAAGGCCAGCACCCTAATCATCCGGCCATCGTTCGGCCAATTACTCTTAGGAGATAGTGAGTTATACATTTTGTTAGATCTAAAGTTATTCTTAAAGGTTAGGATATAGGGAACATAACCTTCAGTTACTTCAATTTCGTTATAACGGGATTCAACGAAAAAATCTTGATGATTAAAAGTAACCCTGAATGAAAAAAGTGTAAGCAGTGCTGTTGTATAATAACGCAAAGGACGTATTACCTCTGGATGAAACTTCCGTTGCAGATCTTTTCTACTCTGAGGCAAACGCTTCTTCAAGTGCTCGTCTTTAGTTATCCAGTGATGAGCAATTGCGTCCTCAATCCGTATTCTTCGAAACTGATCCGGTTGGAGCAGATCGTGCAGAAGATTCCAGCAATCTGTTCCAATAAATTCAAAGAATTTATTTTCCATTGTTCCCTTCAATATGTATAATATCATTGCATCTGCTAATTATATAAAAGTATCGCCCCAAAATATCCATTTTATGTATTTAAAACTTTTTACTCAAGAACATAATATTACTGTTATTAAATACAGTGGGCTCCGTTTAATGTAATCAGTTTGGGACATCGTAATTTTGATAACAATAAATATATGCAAAATTAGATAAATTTACCCGCCCCCTTTAACCCTCTAAGCGGTTCGCACGTACAATTACGTCAAACGATGATGTCTTCAAAGCTGTTGTCACGTACAATTTTCGACCTCCAAAAACGTTCCGAAAATGGATTTATTGTACATTTATGCCAGTGGTTTCCCCCATGGAGTTTTCAGGTAGGAGGGTCAGGTTGATTGTTTAGGAACTGCACTCTTTGACTGACATTTATTGAGGGATGCACCCCTACTCCCTGAGGCACAAAGACGCTGATAGCTTTTCATGGCTTTGTAAATCTCTATTTCGTTTGCGGTAACAGATGTATCTCTAATTGCACCACTTAAATATCTTGGATGACTTTCGTAAAAAAATATAAATCATTCTCTTAAAGAATATTTTTATTTGTACTTTTAGAATCCATTGTTTCTTATGGGATGATCTTCGAGACTCGACGAGCTTTATGTGTATTAAAAATTAACAATCTATAATGTCTATTTGTATATCTATTTATAACCGGAAGTAAAGGGACAATAACGAGGGTGGGTTTCCCGTATTCCAATCTAGTCGACAAAGGGTGCAGTAAAAAATCATAGAAAACTTTAGTCACTGACACAATAAAACTTTAGCGTATTTTTGGAGACTTTTTTTCTTCGGTGTGTTCCATTCGAAGGGTTAATTCACACGTACTAAATTTCAAAATAAAATGAAAAAACTCACCTTATATTTATGTATTGTATATTATCCTTTTAAAACATAAGAATTATATACATAACTAAAAAAATTGATCAATTGTTGGCTGTCTACATTTTTTCTTAAGAAGCTCATTGATAAATTGTTCGTAATCATAATGTTTATTAAAGTCATCGGAGAGGTGTAGTACTCCACGTTTCAACACTTTCAATGCATTTCTCATTTCAGCACTTGTAGGAGGTGGCTCAGTATCAAAAGATTTTTCATCTGATTCATCAGTTGCACCATTCATCTGTTTTCCTATGACAATCTGACAGACTTCAGATTCTGTTAATGTGGAAGCTACTGAAATGTTTTGATCTACTTTCACCCATGACTCGAACTCTTCAAAGGTCATATCCGAAAGATATTCTATCATTTCTTAAGATTTTTGGTAATATTTTTCGTAAAATCAAGGCACAAAATGTGAATACTCTACTTCTCAGTTCCGATAAAAATGTGTTGCCTTCTGCTTATCTGATAACCATTGACCACCAGCAGGATGTGTGTATTTCTGAAAAATCCAGGAACGCGTAATGTGGATGAAGGAGTATTCTCAGAAATTCAAACAACAGCGAAAGGAAAGAAAAAAATGGGTTCCTTTTGAATATATTGTGAATATTCCTTTGTCAGTTAAAATGAGGTTCGGAAACTGATAACATTAACCGATGTAACGATCACATAAAGCGATAATTTTAACATACACATGAATAGAGAAAATCGGGACCAAGTGATTTCGACAACAATAAGAGATTGATAACATTAACTGCGATCACATTTAACGGAGTCCATTGTACTTTCAAACAAAGATTCTACTCTTTATCATTGAATACGTAAGCGTTTATGTTCGTGTAAATGACCTTTGTTGAGGTACAATCTCTATAAGGACATGCGACAATATCTGTGCTTCGTATACTCGCATGTTTTTATCAAGTTTTGTGATTTTTCTACAGTAATGAAACTAGAAAGCAAAGGGCTAAAATTAATTCCCACCAAAGTTTTTATCTGGTGGAATAAGTTAGAAAGATCATGAGAGTGAGTGAAATGAGGATTGTCTCATGTGCAATTTGCTAGAGCCACGATTCTCAAACTAGGTCCCTCGCCAATAATAAAGAAAAATCAACTAACACTTTTGAAATTATTAAAGAAGGCATAAAAATAATCAAAAGTTAAGTTGTCTTTAAGCGGTTCTCACATTAAGTGGAGTCCACCGTATATATTTATAAACACATTACCTCTCTCTCTCCGCTTAGAATGGTAAAGAAACCAACATGCAAGTATCGGGTTTTTACTGACAAACTTAAACGTTGGCGAGCAGGGCTGTCCTACTTAGTGAATTATCCTCTAAATTGGCATCAAAACATTTATATGCTAATGCGGCGAGTCCCATTATACATTTTTGTATAGACGTACATTAGGATATCAAAAAATAAGTATTTGGGAGAAACGTATTGTTTGTGAAAAAAGCGTTGAAGGAATTCTTAAAATGCGCCACACATATTCCTTAAAAATTTACTATTGCTAATGGAATATTATCATATTTATATAAAAATGTGCCTTTTAGTTTTCCAAAACAAGCATACAAAGCCAAAAAAACACTGGTTTTACTGGAGAAAATATATAAACATGTTTTTTTCTATGCCATATATTTAGAATGAATTCACAAAGTATTTGTTAATTCTTAAAATGTTTCTAGTATATTAATTTTAAATTTTTTCTTCTATTTTTACCTTATACACCCTGGAGGTGTTATTTGGGTGATAAACTGAATAGTTTATTTGAGGGGAATAATTTTTATTTGTACGTTGAATTTTCATAAAAAATTGACGAATTTATAAATTTAAACTTAGTTTTAATAACTTTAATAAATTCAGAATTTAAAACGAACACCCGGATTTATATCAAGGCATAACTAGAAATGTTTGGGAAGCATTTTGTAAGAAACTGTATTAAATTTAGTCTCTGGGAACATTTTAAAAAATAAGAAAATTCATAAATAATTTTTAAACACGTTGGATTTTATAATAAAAAATATTTTTCAACTTTTCCTTATTTTTACTGAGGAAAAATCGTTCTCTTTCGGATCCTATTTTCATCACGGTGAGGCGTTCCTATGTCTCATGCGCCCGTGGCAAATGCCACCTTTGCCATGTCCTAGTTAAGACTCCGTTCTTTATACAGCTAGTTCCGGCCTATATGCATCAAAAAGATGGCCGTAGCGACTAAGAAGGAGTGAGTGTACAAATTAAATCATGACAACGCAATACAGTGATCCCTCGTTTTTCGCAGTTAATGGGGACCAGAACATTCGGCGAGAGCTGAAAAACCGCGAAGTACGATTTGCTCCTAGGAATTTTCGTGTATGCGTGTACACGAATGTTTTAAATATGTAAACAGTATTTATACTTTACACATTTAAGGTAAAAATTACAACAGTATACGTATTTACCTAAATGTATCAGTTCTAATTAATAAGGTTAATTACAAAACCTTATAGAGTAATAAACATTAATCAATATTGCTTTCTGAGAGAGGTGAAGAGTCTTGTGTTGGTGACGGAGAAGAGGCTCTCACTTGAATCGTAGAAGTTTTAGACTCACTCCGAGACTCTTCTGCTGGAGGCACTGACGGTAGAGTCAGGAGGCTTTACCTTGGAGAGAAACATGGTGATGGGTAGTTGTTGTATTTGTTTTTCCCTTTCCTTCAAAATTCCCTTGTACAAGGACATAACCCCGTCAACGCGATTGCTGAACTCGACAGCTCGAACCATATTGTCGTCAATGTTTTGTGCAAATTCTTGTCATGTTGAACAATTGTTGCAGATTCTCCAGGGTAAGGCCCCGCTTTTCAGTTTGTTCTTTGTCTTCCTCTTCATTTTCACCCTCACTTGCAGATTTTGTGATCTCAAGAGCTCGTGGTATGTACTTTGAGTGAACTCATATCTTTGTTTGAAATACAGAGATCTTTCTCTCTCGAGCATCTACATGAAACATAGCTCCTTTTCGCAATGTGGCTGCCTACATGGTTGTATGTATTCATTTTTATTTTTTGATGAATATTTTGGAAAAACCCGCGAAGCACTGAAGCCGCAAAACATGAAGCGCGAAATGGCGAGGGAACACTGTAGATTGAAATTTCTGTTACCTGGACTCAACTCTTCCATAAGCTCCCAGTTTTCCTGCATCAATCCTTTGGATATTCTTTGAAGGAAAAGCTCTCTCTTGCGAGCCGATTCTGAATACTTTGATTTATCTCGACCGAATGCAAATGGCATTTTACCTACAACCATCGTGTAAAGGATTACACCTCTGAAACAAAATAAAAAGTTTGAACAAATCAACTTCTATAAATAAATGGCGAATGAAATATTCAAACATTCTACCAGTTCTTATTTTTAGATACATATTACAGACGGTGAGAGAAGTACAACAATGCTTACAGGCTCCATAGATCTGCAGCTGTACCATACACTGACATCGACCTGAATAACTCTGGGGCAGCGTATTCGACTGATCCACAATGTGTTCGTAGCCGATAACAAGGATAATAGACATTACTCAGACCAAAATCTAAAGTTGAGATTAAAATATAAATAAAGACATGCTACCAGAAAGAATATAAATTATGTTTCACACCATGAAATAACAGGTTGGGTATTTTTCAGCGATATTTGTACGAGGACTTTGCAAGCTAGGCTGAGGAAAGAAAAATCCTAAATTGTGTTTGCTGTACCAATATTACAGAGCTGTTGAAACGGCTAGAAGGTGATAGAGAGTTACAGAAAACATGGTTACACCGGGACCATAGAATTTCAAAGCGTATCGCTAGGGAAAATGCTAAAATAGATTTAAATGCACCCCCCTCCAAAAAAAATAGATAAATAAATAAATAATATAAGTTTTTTAAAAATGCAGCAGTGATTACTCTTAAGGTGTTAAAACTTGATTTTAAATTTCACGACTGTTCTTCAACTGTTACTAATTATAACTGTTAATAAATTCTATAGCTAAACGAGGTTGAGCAAATAGAGTTCTGCCTTCCGGTACCAGAAATAATGAGTTTGAGTCCCGCATAATAGGTTATATAACATATAAGGCATAATGGAGCTTTACATAACAATAATTTTGTTTTAATGTTTGAGGGACTTCTAAACTAAAGATAAGTTTTAAGCATAACAATTGCAGCCCTAATTTTTCGTAGTGCTCTCTTTCTGAAGTCTGCATTTTAATTTGGAATCTAGGATAACTACTACGTTTTTATATGAAATTTTCAGAGTAATAATTTCACCTTTAAGTTTAAAATTATTAAAGCATAAAAATGACCTCATCGCTCTAAAGAAACCAATCTAATACACTGTATATATTAGAGAACATCTACGTACAGGGGACATAGGGTTTGAATTGGAAAGCTACTGTTTACCTTCTACTACACAAAGGCTAATGGAACTGCGACCACCTGGTTAAAGCTGATTCTGAACGGAACAACCATGCTTGGATTCGAAACCATGGACTCTGGTACCAAAAGGCAGCTCCCTGCGCCATCGTCTGGCACAAGAGCAATATGAGTCTCAAGGTAGTAGTAAATTAAAGTAAATAGTATAATAGAGAAAGCATTTACATGCATATTTTACACCGAAAAATGTATTGCTTTTCATCGTAATATTTTACTAGTATAACCAGTTAATTGCATTAACACCCAAATTCAATAACAAAAATGTTGAAATTCTGCAATACTTGATATTACATCAAAGTTTTAAAAACAAATTTTGTTTGAATAATAAAAAGAATGATCAAAAAGTTTCCGTTGTCAGTTTGTATAGACTAAATTTGGTATGCCAATCGTGCAAAATATACCTTGAACATTGAGGTAATTATCCCACTGTTTCACCAGGTTAAATGTATCCTTTGGGTAAAACTCGTCTTTCTGCTGCTTGAAGAAGCCAGAAACTGCATTCTACACTTCCAAGTCCGACAGGAACCTTCGACTTTTCAATGAATTTTTTAAAATGTCGAAGGTGTAAACATTGAATACGGCTAAGTTAGGAGTGTAAGAGGGATGTTGGAGTGTCTCCCACTCTAGTTCTGCTTCATGAAATTTTCGATATGGTGACATGCATTATCCTGAAGCAGAATCTCTCCCTTTCCCAGATTTTTCTGGAAGATTTAACTTAATTGCACGTCACAAGCAATCCAGCTTTTCCAGTACCTTTCCCCAGTGAAGGAGACAACTGTATCCATGAAATCAGTGAACAATGGGCCCCGATAAACGAAGAACGGGGTAAGCATCATTTTTTCAGAACATGACTGGTTCTGTTTGGACACATTTGGTAGCATTGTTGCCATCGTTAACGTTTCAGCACTCTCCCCCTCTTAATTCAGAAATTAACGAATGCTACACCAATCCCATGCCTCGATTCTTATAAACCCGTATCGGTAACTCATTAATCTGCATATACGGTGAAGCCATGGAATCAAACAGAAACTTTTTGTTTGCTCTTCATATTTCACAATAAAGAACTTACCTACAATTTTTATGGCATGTCCAAATTCAACTAATATATTTTCAAGCTTTAAATCTCTACAACAACAAAAAAAAATCAGATTACTTTTAAATAATATTGAATATAAAAGCACTAAGGAAAAATAATGCTTACGACCACCACAGATCTGTAATGAGGAATTTTCACGTTTTCTAATTTTGATTTTAAACGATAGAAGACAAAAAAGTAAGCAGGACAGTGGCTATTTTTCTTTCATTTGGGGGCCTAATGAGTGATTTCTAATGGGTTTTATAGCGGACTCTTTAATGTCTCTCAAAAACGATACTTTTTCTCCGCCGAGTTTGTGACGTCATCGTTCATGCAGACACCGAGCGCCTATGCTGTTTACATGTTAAAAGGCGACTTTTAAATTTGTTTTTGTGTAAAGTATCGCATATAATAGAAATTTTTTTGTTATGTCTGGCATTAAAAAATCATACTCTAAATATTGTATTGTGCCATTCTGTAAAAATACAACAACTAAATGCAATGAGAAGATATTTTTCAGCGTCCCGAAAGACCCACATACATGTAAAATCTGGACAACTGGGATGAAAAGGGATGAGAAATTAAACCCCAAATTATCATATAAATCATCTTTATGGGTTTGTGAAGACCATTTCTCGGTAAGTAAATGATTGCTTTTGTTTAAATATTACTAATTTAGAACAATTAAAGTATATAAAAATACATCTATACCTTTAAAAGGATTGTTGATTAACCACTGCTATTTAACTTTTAAAACTGCTAATTTTCGAGTATTATCACAGAGTTCAAGTACAATAAATATTTTATAAAGCATATAAATATCGAAAAACATATAAATATCTAAAGCATATAATTATCTAATAAATAACTCGGGGGAGGGGAAGGTTATGTATTTTCAAGGTATTATAAATATTTTCTTCAGAGATGCATACTTTCTTGTGTATCAAATCACAGTGATACTTTTCGATTAAATTGGTGACTAATTTGAAAAAAAGTATAATATTTTTAAAATACTTAATAATGATATTACTTTTTATACATTTTATACATTTTTTAATTTGACATTAATATTAAAGGCAATAAAATTGTATTGCTATTTAAATATGTATAAATAATTAAGTAAAGCCGTTTAAAGATTTTAAATTTCTTTTCATCATATTTAAAATATCTAAGAATTGGTTTGGTTTTGATTTGGTTTTGGAGTGCTACGGTCTACTTTTTGCAACACGAAGGCTAATGAGACCGGTCTCACAATAAATAACTCCTCTAATTTTTATTTTAATATTACATCCGTCTCTAATTATAAAAAACGATGCTACTACAAATGTGTGTGCATATGATATATGTATATTTATTTGACTTGTTTGTGTTTACAAACAAAAAAGCTGTGTTTAGCATGAATAAAGTATTAACACATGTTAAGTAAAACTGGAAAAAAATATAAATGATTTTACATACCTTTGGGTTTTAATTCCTCATATTTCTGCTCCCATAAAATCCGGGTTTTTTGCCAAGAAAGAAAACATTGACATGCTGTCAATTTTCGGGAGGTTGTCTGATTGTGCTTTGGTAAATCCAGGTAGAAGAGACATTTATGACAAATTGAGACAACTAAGCTATCTAGATCGATAAAATAAACCTTCAGGTTTAAATAAAAATAAATTTTGATAGCTAGAAAATTTCAGGAACTTGCAAAAACAAAATCGGAAAATAGTGCGCGCTTAAAAGCAACACAAAAATATTGGTCTGCATGAACGATGACATCACAACCAATCACGGAGCGTTTTGATGTCACGTGATTTTCGCTTAACTTTAAAATTAATTTTTTAAATGATGGACCCAGTTTTTTACATTTTTGAGAACATTTTTGGAATCTGCGAGTCTGAAGTTATCAGAAAAACACTAAGTTGTTCGAATCCCCCACATGTGCAAATTCCTCATTGCAAGACGGTATGACGTCGCAACATAACTTGTGTTACTGGGGAATTTAGCCAAGTAAACAAGCTAGCCTTAAAGTGCTAGACTTTACTGTATGTGATTATACACTATATACATATCAATAGTAAAACTGCAGTGAAGGAGAGACCACATGCTTCTCCTCTCTTCAGTCTCCGATCACAATCTCCTCTTATATTCTTGAAAAACCTCCCGCATTCAAAAAAGGAGGGTGGAGAAAGGGCTGGAGCAGGGGTAGGCAAAAGCCGGCCCGTAGAAAAATCCTGCAATCATGCAAAAATCATGCAATTTTTTTAATCACTTATATGCGATTTTGTTGAAATCAACAGTATTTGTATGTGTAGTGTACATATAAATAATGAAAAATATATAAATAATAGAGAGTATTATAATTTGAACAGCTGTAACCATATCCCTACTTTAATGTATGCAAGTACATACTCTCATAAAGCGGGTGGTCGGCTTACTACATAGAATTGAACACTATTACTGTCCTCTCACTATTCGAAGGACGACAGACCGCATCAAACGTACTGTGTAGTTTGATTTAGCACTAGTCGTATACTCGTCATTTCTTTTGAGACTAATGTTTGTTATTTTGCAAATATAATAATAATCTACACTTGGTATTAAGGATTGCTACAAGTGATTTGGATCCAAATTTTGAAGATATAATATCAAATGAACATTCCAGATTTCACATTTCGCATTAACTAAAACTATTCTATTTTAACGTTTGATGTTTGTCTTTTCTTTTTATAATTCTATTTACTATTATATTTACAAAATGTAATATAAATATAAAAATATAATAACTATGATCAAAATAAAATAATTTGTATCGTTAAGATATAAATAAATATCACCTAAGTAAGACAATTTATTATTACTATTATCTTTTATTAACTGCCAAATTTCACTGTCCAAATGTTTTAAAATGATACTTATAGTGATTTTATCAAAAAAATTTCTCGGGCAGGGAAAAAACTCCATCCAAGATATTCGCTTGTACACAGCGTACGCGGTATAGTCCTCCGACCCGGGAGACATTTTGAAAATTTCCTTTTGGCCCGCGTTTAAAAGTATTTGCCCACCACTGGACTGGAGGATGGGAACGATATGAGAGCCTTGGATAGAACGTCTACAAAGCGAAGGCGGCATTTCGAGCACAGCTGTACACAAAGGTCTGCCATATAAATTTTTCGGCATCCAACCCTCTAGATTTCCAAATACCGCTTGTTGCAGGGAAATAAAATTTACACATATTCAGGTCCTGATAACGACTTTTCTTTTCCTCGTGGTCAACCACCACAATGCAAATGTGCTTCAGAGAATAAAAATATATTTAGCTTTAATTTGGTATCAAACTTAGTTTTTAATATATCTCAGAAATTATCTTGTAAGTAAATAATTTTTTTTTATATTTATATCTCGCAATTTTTTTAAAAATACGTTACTTGAAATGAAAAAAACTCAATGATTTTTACTTTCTCGTGTATAGTATAAGGAAAGTATTGTTATCATCCAAAAAACTCCCGTTTTTCACTTGAGACCGAAAATATATTTTTTGAATTATGTGTGTATATGTATGCAAATACGATAATTCGAGTACTCTTTGACACTTAGAAACTAAATTTTGAATGCGAACTAACAAAACTGTTGTTTTTTATTAACATTTAAGGTTACTTCCAGTTATTATCCGGTTTCCGATGCCTTTATTTAAGTTCATATAATAACATGTTAGTCTAAAACGTTAACGTAGATGCGTCAAAGATTATTTGCAAGATGTTATAATATTTACTTGAAATGCATTTTAAGGATAATGCTATAAGATTTTTATGTTTAAAATTTTTAATACGTTAAAATTTTTATGCTTCAAAGTAATGAAAGAATCTTGTATTATTCTATATCTTTTAATTAAGCCATGTAAGGTTCAGATTTGGAACATCGAGGAAATATATTCATTCTCGTTTTATGCGCAGGTGCAAAAAACAACCGGAAAGGGAGAAAAGAAAAAAAATACCTCGTAAAAGTGAGAGACGCGTGTAAATGAAAATCCACAAGAAGGAGCTTTAAAGTAAAACATCTATATAATCAGTGTACATATTGTTTATTGATACTATGTGCATACTACATAAGAAGACATTGTAGCATTCACTTTTCCTTTCCTCCTTGAATTTCTGCTAAAAGATGAAACGAAGTGAAGCGAGTGGAGTTATGATCGCTCAAAAAAAATGAAGAGGTTTTAAAAGTGGGAGTAATGAGTCAATTCGTTCTTTTTTGTAATTTTATGTAGTGGTGTAATAAAAAATGTGGATGTCCTGACGTTGAGCGTCTGACAAGAGCTTTCTACACATGGACACCTCAACGACGTTACAACATACACACAGAAGGGAAATGCTTACATATCCAAATTTTATTACACTCTCCCAAACATTAATTTCTCGAAAAATAATTTACAGTAAAAGGCTTTTTGTTGATAAGTTTTCAAAAAGAGAAACGGTTTCATTTGGCCACGACTCGTTTATCGAGTATGAAACAGATTGTTAAAAATTGTAATAGGTAATTGTAAGCCCAAGTGTGTATATTTTTAATTATTAAAATGGTTTTTCCTTATAAAATCTAACAATTTACAAACTTTACTTAACTAGGTGTATGGAGGAAGTTAAGATATCCTACAGAAGTTTTTGCATTCCATCTTTCTGTATCATAATAATTGTTAGATTTTCCCAGTGTTGAACTAAGAAAACAATGATTGACAGTATTTATGGAATTTAACCATCTGACTGTTCAGGTCTAAGAGAGAAAATGTCTACGAGTCTCTGCAATTTTACTAAATACACTGTCTTCCCGGGGAAAGAAAACACTGAATATGGTATAATGAAATCCTAACGTAATGGCTAAAGTGTACGCTAGTTTTGTACTGTTCAGAACCACAGTTACAACAAGCTGTGCCATTATGCTCCTATCAACATGAACGAAATTGAACGGATACGTATACGGATTCGACAGTCAGGGGATGAAACTTAGAGTATTTTAAAATAAACTTCATTTTAATCGCTATGTAGTATAAGACTTTTACGTTGCATATGTATGTGAACTCTATAGGTTTGTTAAAAACAATATTTTCATTAAACAAATTATCCTACCTATGTATGACATGCAAGTGATGCATATATTTCACTGCCGATAACATTTGATAGAAGAATATTCTCGCTAATTTTTCTGATATTCTACGTCCTTCTTGATTCATCATGTATTGGTATAAATTAACTCCTCGAATCAGCTCCAATGAAAGGCAATACAGATTTACGGACTGAAAAAAATACAGAAATTACCAAGATAACGTTTTAGTTTGAAAGTACAATACATGGCAGATCAATGTGAATGAAAATTTACATTGGGATGTCGTCGGGTTCAAACCCTGACGAGGACAAAATTTTCAAATCTAAATTAAAATTGATAAAAATTGTTTTTGGCGATTAATTAGTATTATTTAGGCACTTTTTCGATTTTTAGACCATTTTATTTATTTTTAAAACATGTATTTTTATTTTTTCCAAATCATCAAAACTTTCGTACCCGATCATCACTACTAAGCAATTAAAAATTTATAACATCAAAAATATATCAATAAAAATTATTACTATAATTAAATATTATTATTTAGGCCTTTATTTGATTTTTAAGACAGTTTATTTATTTTTAAAACTTATATTTTTATTTTTTCCAAATTTTTTAAAATTTTTGTTTTACTCATTATTTTTTAAATTTTTTCGGCTTATTTGTATGGAGGGTGGGGGGGGGGGGGGTGGGGGGGGGGGGGGGTGAGTAGGGTCTAAGGGGGGGGGGGGGGGGGGGGGGGGGGGGGGGGGGGGGGGGGGCGAAGTCACTGCCAAAAAATATATTTATGTTTTACTATCCCTAAACTCTCTACTCTCTAGTTTTGTGTTATGAACTCACGAATCAACCCTTCTATCTCTTTGCTTTTTTATGTGTTTATTTTTCGCTCGTTGTCATTTTTGTGCTCACTGATAGAAGCCTCTGGATTAACGGGCTAGGCCCATAGAGTCCAGTTGCATCACCACCTTTGATGCCTTTGATGAATGAAAATTATTCCTAACCATGATTTTTTAATAATAACGTATTAAGACAACTTCGATGAATCTTTTAATAATTATGTAAAATAATATGTTTTAAGAGCTACATGAACATTTCAATTCTAACTAATTCCCAAATCTTCAAAGGAGTTTCTTTCCATCATCTGGAAAAGTAACTTTTGAATCCCATCAGATAATGCTCTCGGTATTTAAAAGTTTTGAGATTTTTCCCAATGGTGTTTGGATATTGAAGGAAACACTGAAGTGATTAAGTCAACTGATGAGAATATGTTTACTTGACTGAAAGATAATACTGGACTTATTTCCGAGCAATATACTATTCGGGAGCAAAAATGTACCATCGTCACCAAATGCTCTTTTCAAAATAAGATACCATAATATGATTTTTCGTATACATTCCATTAATATGCAAAATGTTTCCTCCCCGTAGAATACGGCTTGTTCCTCCATTGCCAATAAGTTCCAAACTTATTCGTCATCAAATAGTTTTTTTTTTAAAGAGCAGGGGTGTCTTGTAAAAAAGGGCACTTTTTAGAATGAAAAGGCATGTTTTAAGTAAAAATTCAGCTTCTGTTAAAAACTTCTTTAAAGTTGTGATTTTGATTTTGTTTTTTAAATTATCAATTTTGTAGATTTCAGACATGGATTTTTAAAAATTCCTTGTAGATTATATACTTGAAGTATATGCTAATTCGTACACAGTGTTTAAGCTAATTTTGTATTATGTTCTAGTTTAAATTTTCTGTTAAACAGATAGTTGCAAATGGCTTTGAACATTAGTTTGACCGAGTTTGTATCATTCTGTAGAGCAGATGATGATTTGTAGTTCCCTCGCTGAGACATCACTACGCCAAGACTTCGCCAATAACAATTAAAACTGCAGTAGGGGTTCATCTAGCAGGCGTTGATCACACTGACGGTGACTCTTGTAAGAAGGTTTCCTTGTCGAAGAGTGCGAGATCATTCAGGTTTTAACCTTCCAGTGTGCCTTCCCCGCTTTGGTATGGATCTTCCACAGGAGAGATTATCAGCTGATTCCGGATGACTACAGCTATCTATGTAGCTACGGGATTCAAACCTTAAGACTCCAAAAAACAATGACCTATCGATTCGGCTATCATTTAGTTCCCTTTTCCTTCGAAGGAGCCACATTGAATTGAATTAAATTTTCTTGACCCAAATGTTTCAATCTCGGTTTTAAATCCGCTTAATTTTACTGCACATGCTAAAGAATTTATAATGTTATATAGTATCAGGCTTGGGCGTGCCATTATTCCACGGTTAAAAAAGCATAGACATTTAAGACTCGAGCTCGAAAGAGAGTCAAGATGTTCCGTGCCGAACATAACATGGACGAATTCATAGGAAAAAAACATAATTTCTGATAGGGTGTTGCACGATTCATCCTTGAAACGGAACTTCTGTTTGGATGTGTAATACAGTTGAATGCCATAAAAGTCACTAATATTAAAGTCATTGGTAGTTTTTTTCTGAATACGTTCCATCTTTTCTTTGAACATTATCTTCATCCCGAAATAGAATCGTATCTTGAATCTATTCATAGTTTCAACGCAAACGCGTTATAATGACTCTGTGGCCAAATTATAGCAAAAAAACAAATTTAGTTTCTTAAAAAAATTACTTACTGTACAAATGTATTTACAAAATTATGTACAAATTCAGAATATCAAACAGTATACATTCGGTTAATATAGAGAACTGGAAAATAGGTCCTTACTTAAACGCTCTCGAGGGGAAACCGTCGAGAAGCAACGCAGAAAAAAATCGCTAAGTCCAGAATAATCGGCTGCTGTCCTGCTTAGTACTTCAGTCGACTAAATCGACCTTCCATCTCCAGTCTCTTTAAAAGAAACTCTCTATCTCTCCTCAGTCTCCGTCCGTTTTTAAGCTCGATTAGAGGGGTAGTTCTTAAAGCCTCTTTTAGAGTGGGTTCGTTGGAACTGCTTAAAAACTTGCGTTGAGTCTAGCTAGGTCTCAATTTTGGGGAAATTTTGCCATATCAAAGGGGCTCAAAAACTTTTGAATCACCACTCTATATAAATTTGCTCGACACGAAGTCTTGAAAACGGGCCATGTTGAATCGGCCTTTTCACACTTCATTAGTAAATATCTCCGTACTGGACGTTGAAAGGAGCTAACCCTTTCTTACTCTGTAGATAGATGCACTGAGTGATGGAGGGCATTTAACGTCGCTACAACGTTAATAGGTAATAACGGCTTCAGTTTTACAGCTGAAGTTAAATATAACTATGAGTTTCGTTAAAAATGAAGTTATCGGGGTAATATATATGTGTGAAACAAGATGACTATCACAGACTACAGGTGATCTATATGTAATATGGTATACACCGTATTACAGTATTCAATAGGGAGTGTTAAACAAGTACTTCTCTGCAAGTACTTATTTAATGCTTATTTTGTTTGTATTTACTTATTATTTATTATTTAGCATTCATTGCGTTTATACGTCTGCGATAATACTTGCCTTCACTGTTTCATATAGTCGGATAATATTAGGATGATGAAGATCCCGCAAAATACGTGCTTCGCGAGTTAAATTCCTGGTGACATAGTCCTCTTCGATCTCATTTGTATTGATGACTTTTAATGCCACCTGGGAAAAAGAACAATATTGATCGATGAAACTACGAATTGTAAATAAATAATTAAACAAACATAAACTTCGATTCCTGAAGTATATTTTCTTCGATTTGTGTGGATTAAAAAATCCGTTTAAATTCATTGCTCTTTTTCAATTAAAAAATATTTAATGCAAAAACGTTTTTTATAATGTAGAAACAGTGTGGCAATGTTAGTATAAACTGATATGTGACGCAATTTACATGTTATATTGCTACTAACAAGTAGAGTTGTGAGCAGTGGAAAAAACCCGGTTTAAATCCGGGTTTTTTGGGAAGGGAATTTTGAAAATTTCCAAAACATGGGAATTTTGAAGTATTTTGTTTGCTTTTATCCTAATCACACAAGACAATTTTTACATTTCATAAATGAATTGATATTAATAGTTAACTGGCAACTGTAATGAATAAACTTGTAAGGAAGCCAAACAGCCAAAAAATTGAATAATTGAGATTAACTGACTATATTTGGCAAGGTATCACGTTTAGCTTGAAAGTATGAGTATATTTTGAGAAGTATCCAATATTTTTATTATTGCATAAATATTAGGCAATTATCTGTAGTGTCATAAAACCCATAAATCATTATTTTTCTTGGATAACATCTCTCTATCTTTATCTATCTATCTATCTATCTATCTATCTATCTATCTATCTATATATATATATATATATATATATATATATATATATATATAATGTGTGTGTGTGTGTGTAGGAATTGGACAGAAAATGGAACATTGTCATTTGATGACACATTTAAATGATATATGCATTACAAAAATAATAAACTTATTTTATATTTAAAGATATTTATTTTTATATTATAAAAGGAGGGGGAAAAGTTTAACATAAAGCAATTTACATAATAAATAATGATCAAAAATAATGTATATAATTATTATATTAGCAATTAAAATGGAAGCAACCAGTTATGTGTTTGATAAGACTAACAGGGTAATTAATGACATAAGTGCTAATATAAAATCATTTAAATGCTCATTCTCATTGCTATTATTTCTTGAATATATATATATATATATATATATATATATATATATATATATATATATTGCTAAAAGTAATTTTCAAAAGTTCTTAGAAATAATATGCTAGTTCTTAAATAGCCACTTTTGAAAAAATGTTTGTTAAAATATTGCTAAACATTGTTAAAATGATTTCTTCCCAAAGTTTTAAAAATTCCCACGTCTTCAAAATTCCGGGCATTTTACATCTCTACTAACAAGCAGTAAATAAATTCTATTTTTGTTAAGCGCGCTGTCAGTTCCTGGGGACTTCTAAACGGAAAGTTTACTGTCAGTCTCAAAGAAATGAAACCACTCAAAGAAAAATACGGTGTCAGTACCGAGGGACTGATACTACCCAAACAAAAAATCCACATCGCGCTTGTTAATGTCAGTTTGCTTTACATATCTTGAGTTTTAAATATCTTGCAAGAATTAAAACCCAACATCACATTGGGTGCTATATTTTCTTTAATTTTCATTTAGACCTAACTTTTTAAATAAGAATTTTAGCACTATAATAAGATAAAATGTAATCTTAAATCTTCTCGTAACCACGCTTCTCGCGCATGCTAGAAATTAGAATTACTATAAAATTGAAAAAGACTAGAAACTCAGCATTTTTGCGCTGGCACGCATTCACTGGGAGGGGAGGGAATCAGATAAAGATTAGTGAATGAGAAATTTCCCAACTTCCAAAGGAAATATTATAAACTTAGATTACCTTGTCACAAACATGGCGAGTGTACAAAATCGCCAAGTTTAGAGTAGAAAACCAGGGCGTGTTTGCATCTATACCATGGACTTTCTTATGGTCATTTTCGATCAAAACCAATGAAATTCATATTAAATAGCAGCAACTTAAGCTTATTAGATTAATCATAATTTATGGTACTCAAATATATGCAAGAGTCAGACAAGAGATTCCGAGGGATTG